>CAJQZJ010000838.1:2471290-2568966 GCA_907164525.1 Lophiomys imhausi
ATGCATGGTGGGAGGAGGAGGAGAATGCATGGTGGGAGGAGGAGGAGGAGGATCTAAGCAACACAGGCCCTTGTCGTCTCATGTTCCTGCTCCTCAGCTGTCCTCTCAGGGGCTTCTGCAACAGGGATGGCACGCCTGCACAGATAGCATGGGCAGGCCCTCAAGGGACAGCTGTCCAGCCTGCAGCTGCCACCTCCTGGTATATGATCCCAGAGCATGTCTCACCAGGATGGCGCACAGGCCAGCCGAAGCCAGACACCACAAAGACTCCTGCTGGGAGCTCCGTGGGCAGGCCAAGACCTGGGCACCTCGGAGCCTCCCATGGTTCGGGATCCACTGGAGACCTGGACCCAGCCTCTCTGTCTGAGTGTGTGTGACCATATCACTACCTGCTTGGAGTAGATCCTCAGGAGCTTGTTGACAGGCGTGCCCTCACTGTCACCATCAAACTCTAGCCACAGGACAGGTTCTTCCTCCTCAGGGGAGGTATGGTCCCACGATAACTCCTGAAAGCGCAGACCCAGCAGCACATGCTGGCCAGTGGAAGACAAAGAACAAAGTTTATGCCTGTACTTCTCACAGGGGCCTGTCAGACTCCACCTGAAGGGGACACTTAACCAGGGTGCTTTCCTCTCTATACTGATTTATTTCCCTCTTTGAAAGAGGGTCTCACTATGCCACCCTGGCTAGCCTCAGGCTCACAGAGCACTGCCTGCCTCTGCTGGGATTAAAGGATATTGACTGTTCTTGTTTTGTGGCACTGAGAACCTTACGTATACAAGGTAAGAACTCTACCACTCATTAGACCATCATGCCAAGTCTGCATCTCTTCCTGTATGAGGCCAGGAATCCAGACTCTTCAATGCTTCCCTCCAACACTCAAGACCCTGGCGGTCAGGGACTTGGCCGGGGCACAGGTGCAGGTGCAGGCAGCCGCTGCCCAGGGACGGCTGCTGACACTACTGCCTACACAGGAAGCCACCAAATGCAGGGATGAGCAGGTCTTGGCCTGCCCACGGAGCTCCCAGCAGGAGTCTTTGTGGAAATGGCCAGGCAGACTCTACCACTGGCCAGGAGGAGCAGCATGGTGCTGCCAGAATTCCAGCTGCCGCCCTGCCTCAGTAGAGGGCATGGCTCAGAAAAGCGGACCCTCGAACAGGCTCACAGAAGGTCCTAGGATGCATCAGCACAATTCAAGGTATAAGAGGAAGGCAGGGACTCCTACACAGTCTACTCAATGCTGTTCCTAGAGTGCCCATAGTCCTAGGGGAACAGAGTAGGTATGGACAAGACCCTGGCTCCCTTCTGGCCCATCAAAGACAATTCAGCTGCGCCCTGAAGAGCTAGGTTGAGGGGTACCTTCTCCCTGCTGTCGATGACATGCACGCCCTCCAGACTGATGGCCACGGTCACTGGTTTGCGCCTACCACGATGCAAGAAGCCCTGGGCTGGCTTGTCAATGTCACCATGGAAGAAGGCACACCTGGAGAGGGGACTGGTGTCAGGTGCTCCCACCAGCACCCAGTACACACAGGCAGTCTACTCTGGGTACCCAAGAAGCCTAAGCTGCTTGGGTGACTGGAGGGCAAATGGAAGTCTGCCTGGTGGGGAAGCAGAAACAGGAAGCAGCAGGGAGGGGGCTGGTGGTGGTAATACCTCACTGGCCATGTCAGACTGGACTGAGCAGATGGAAGGAGGACCTGAGTAGCAACACAGGGTGGGCACTGGAGGCAGAAGGAAGCACAAACCCAGGAAAGAGGACAGAGCAAGCTGCATCAGGGAGCCAGGGGGCCTCAAGTGAGGGGTAAGGGTGAGCCTGCTCCAGTGTCCATGGCAAAATCCTTCAGCAGCAGGGACCTGCTGGGGCATCCAGAAGTGAGGGTTGCCTAGGGCGGGAGGCTCTAGGCTTGAGACTAACGGGGAAAGTGGGGTGGTTTCAGTGTGGCAAGATGCCCAGCTGCTGCTGCCTTATGGTAGGCCATGACTTCACCCATTCTGAGGTTCACCCTTGCCTCTTGCACTTGCCTAAGCCACAGCCCAAGTCAAATGAGGGGGCTGGAGGTGAGGGCACTCCTGTCTTCTGGAGAATTCTGCACCCCTCCTTAGCTCTTAGCTTCAGCTGATGAGGAAACTGAAGTGGTCATAAGACACTGCACGCACATGAGCAGGCACACACACACACTCATGTATACACACACTCACACTCATGTACACACGCATGCGTACACACTCACGACACACACTCACGCACACACTCACGTGTGCACACATGTATGCACACTCATGCACGCACCCAATCACGCACACACTCATGTACACACACTAATGCACACACTCATTCATGCACCCAATCATGTACACACTCTCATGCACGCATTCATGCACACACACTCATGCACACTGACACATGATGTCACTACATCCATTATAAAAAACAGCAAATCCTTTGTTCCCACTAGGCCCACACCTCCTGCTCTACTGTCCAGTAAAGCTCCATAAAAGGTAGGCACACTTGCTGTTTCTAGCCCTCTTCTCATACTACCTACTCTCTGCCTCCAGAAGGCTGAGTCCAATCTACAGCACAAAGACGAGCTCAATAGGGCAAAAGGAACGTGACCCTGAAGACGCAGGACTGGAGCGTGTGGCACCTGGCCTGGCCTGGAGAGACTCATGCCTGGAAGTTCTCCTCCCCACTCTTCTCCTCTGCTCATCTCCCTGGCCATTTCTCAGGGCTCCAGATTTGAAACAATTCACCAATCATTTTTTTCAGCCTCAGACCAGGAACCCAAATGCCTATGTAAAGTCACCACGCATCTAATGGGCATCTTTCGGCTGGCACATGCAAAACTGAGTTCCCACTGTAACGAGCCTGCTCCTCTGCATCCTGCATCCACAAATGATGACTAGTCAACACGCAGGACAGAAGTTTGGAAAACCATCTATGTCTAGATTCCTATCCTCACCTCCTCTCTTTACTAGCCGCTATTTACAGTGGTTCTCTACCTCTGTGTTCCCACTCAAAGAGAAGCTTCTTCACTGTTTGGGGCACACCCATCAAGAGAGAACTGTTCGTTATACACTGTGTGTATAAGGAAGAGAATGGGTATCAGCCACGCCAATGAGTGGCTGTGGCGGGCAAGAGAGGACCTCGGAAGGAGTTGTGGCTGGAGATGGGAGGAAGAGAGGGTATTCCACCTGGGGATAGTGCCAAGTCAGCTCTTTAAGAGAAGGATGGTGGGGGGCTGGACAGATGGCTCAGCGGTTAAGAACATTGGGTGCTCTTCCAAAGGACCCAGGTTCAAATCCCAGTACCCACATGGCACATGTCTGTAATTGCCAGGCATGGTGGTGCATGCCTTTAATCCTAGCAGAGGCAGGTGGATCTCTGTGAGTTCAAGGCCAGCCTGGCCTACAGAGTGAGTCAAGGACAGCCCCAGGGCTACACAGAGAAACACTGTCTCGGAAAACCAAAATAAAAAGTAACACAGGAGGCCGGGCTGTGGTGGCGCACGCCTTTAATCCCAGCACTTGGGAGGCAGAGGCAGGCGGATCTTTGTGAGTTCGAGGCCAGCGTGGTCTACAAAGCAAGTCCAGGACAGCCAGAGCTGTTAAACAGAGAAACCCTGTCTCGAAAAACCAAAAACAAAAAAACAAAACAAAAAAAAAAAAAAAAAAGTAACACAGGTGGGTCTCTGGCTGCCACACTGTCAGGCTGGGGGACAGTCTGGAGGGCACTGAAAGAGGGGGCAGGATGCCAAGATGCACCACTTACCCGTAGAAGGGAAGCTCATGGCACTTTAGGAGGTAGGCGCGATAGTGGGAGCCCAAGGTGGTCTCATGCTCACTGCCGCTGCCTGCCACTTCCTTTACCTGGCGGTACGCATTCAGCAGGCCTTGCTCACCTGGGCCAGCCTTGGCCCCTCGGCCCCGGAAGGCAGCAAAGAGGCCGTGGCCTCGCTTGCAGAGGTGGGCAGGGAGGAAGGAGTCCAACTTCTCCCTGCAGGGGAAGGAAAATGGGTAGTGGTGGTCTCTCCAGGGGTGCTGAGGTCTTCAGGGTGAGTACCACGCTCACAGGGTAGGCAAGGCTTACCAGGTGGCAGGGATTAGGGACCTTCAAGGCTTGACTGCACTGAGGCCATAGCTGTGCAATGGGAGGTGACAGAGGTCCTGAACACAGACTGCAGAGAAATCCCCACTGCTCCCAACCAACAGCGGCCTGTTCAGTCCGCTCAAGGCCAACCCTGTCTGACACACAAGGCCCACCATTGAGCTGGGGGGTGGGATGCTCTTCCTCTCTAAAAAAAAGATGGGGTTCCCAAAGAAAGGAAACTAATGACGACTTCTAAGTCAAGGAGGGGATAAGAGACCCAGGGTATGCATGGGGGAGCCCAGGGCAGCAGGCACAGGTGCAGTCAGATAAGAGCCCCTCCACAGGCTAGGCTCTGAAGCAATGTCTCTCCCATAGGCGGCTATGAGACCAGAAAGGGGCACCTGCCTATCTGCAGAGTAGGGACAGAGAAGCTACCCCTGTTCCTGGTAACATTTGCTCTGACTCTAAAACATGGTAAAACTGTGCAAGCCTAGGCCCAGGATTGGGTGGAAGCCCCACACAGACAGGCTAGGGTTATCATCTGAAGCCCCCGCTCTGGTCCTGCTCTCTCCTGCTGCACCAGGCAACACCTCCCTCCTCTCAGTACTATCTGTTCACCCAGGACACTCAAGAGAGTGCTCCAAGCTGGCAGAGGGCACAGACAGGGTGTCATCAAGACCAATCTTCACCCAAGAGGGAAGGAGACATACATCTTAACACCCACTACCCACTGCCTGTCGGGCACTATGGAGACTCCCTTTCCCATCAAGTGAGTTTTGGCTGACATTCAGGACCAAGAGAGGCCAGGGGGCCTGAGAGATGCTCAGGTAGGAGGGAAGCCAGAAAAAGGCGGAGGAATGCCATCCAAGTATCTATGCTAAGCTAACCTGCCTACTAATTTCACTAAAAGAGGCCCAACTTCTACCACAGGAACCTCATAAGCAGCACTCCTCCATGGCCTCTGCTTCCCTCAGTGCAGTGACTGAGGATGTGAAGGCTACGTAAACCCTTTCGTCTCTAAGCTGTTTTTGGCCTGGTGTTTCATCTCGGCAGTAGTGGTGCTAAGATATATTCTCAGTGTTCTGTTCAGCAAGGTGAGAATGACTGCATACCAACTAGATCATCACAGACTCGTGGAAAACAGGGTATCCTCCTTACAAACTCAGCCCAGGCTCGCTCTGGTGGTTCACAGCTTGGTCCTGGATCTACTTGACAGGCTTGCCTACAGCCTGACCCTCTGGAAGCAGCTTTTCTATCGAGGTTCCCTCCTCTCAGAAGATGGTAGCTTGTGTCAAGTAGACATAAAAGTAGCCAGCACCGAGTATCACACCATCCATGTCATTTTTGGGTGGAAAAAGTCCTATTCACTCAGAAGCAGGGACACAAGGAAGGGAGGCTCTAGGCATAAGTGTGACCCTTTTCCAACTCAGGCCAGCCAGGCTCCCGCTGGCAGAGAAGCAACCACTCCAACAGACTACATCAGTGTCTGTAGACAGGTCCTGTCTCCAATAGGACCAAGCGTCCCACATGCACAGAGAGCGCCGAGCATGGCCTTTGGCTTCAGGTTAATTTGGAAAACCTCCAGGGAGGAGTCCTGCTGGGGCTTCTGGAGCCTAAACACCCAGGCTGTGGGGAAAGGCAGCTGCTCCAAGGGAAGACAAGGGAAAGGCCAGGAAGGAACTTGCTAGCATGAATCACTGGGTGCATGAGGGGACTCCAGAAGGCTACTCTTCCTTCTCAGAGCAGCTGTGCCCATTTTACCATCTGTGTCCCACCCCCTCCCTACCCAAGTCTCTTTCTTAAAATAATAGTTCCGGCCAGGTGTGGTGGTGCATGCCTTTAATCCCAGCACTAGGGAGACAGAGGCAGGCAAATCTCTGTGAGTTGAAGGCCAACATGGTCTACAGAGTGAGTTCCAGGACAGCCAGGGCTGTTACACAGAGAAACCCTGTCCCAAAAAACCTAAAAAAAAAAAAAAAAAAATAGTTCCTACTTGCCATGGAAAAGTCTGCTCTCAGCTCTGGGTGTGTACAGGCTCACAGTGGGGTCCATGCAAGTCCAGATGCAGCCCATCAGTGGCTGGGCCAGCGTACTTCTTTCCTCTAGGTGGACCTGGGACTCTGCTATGTGCCATGAGAGCGAGCCTGGGTGATGGGGTGGTGTTAAGCATTCTAAATGTTAATTAATTGGTCCTGCTTGCTGTCTGTTACTTATATTGTCTCTGATTAGTTAAATAAAATGCTGAGGCCTGAGACTGAGCAAAGACAGAAATAAGTGGGACTAAGGTGCATGGGCTTCAGAGACAGAGAGCATCTTAGGAAGAAGAAGCCTCCAAAAAAGAAGCCAAGAGCAGAAAGGAGGAACACATGCCATGGGGGAGATTAAAGAAGATCATTCCACATGGCCTAGAACATCAGCATAGCTTGGAGAATAGCAGTCCAAAGGAACGTATGTATATATGGGGTCATATTTGGGTAATAGAATTATGAGCTAGCTTAGATGGGCTAGGATTGCACAATTCAGGCCAAGGCTTGTTAAAATCCACCCGGTGTCTGTATGTATTCATTTATAATGGTGGGTTAAGGATTAGTATCACTGACCAATTAAATAGAACTTATAAATACTAGTTAAATAACTTAATTAGCATTTTTTTCTACACCTGGGGCCTCTCCCCTGCAACAGACAGTTGTGCAGCCAGCCGGCCACAAGGGGATAACATGTCTGAGCTTGTGGTGGCCAAGAAGACAAGGGCTGAACGATGATGAGAACAGGGTCTGGGACACAGCAAAGCTCAGCCCAGCTCACCTTGACCATCTGGGCTTACATGTCACGTGAGTGTATAAAGGAACTTCCTGCACAAATGAGTTGAGCTAGGCTTTTTGGAAGGCCCAGGAAAAACAGACATGCCCATCCTGAGGTCCAGGACACCATGGCCACGAGCCTTAGACAGCTCAGCTGTGAGCCTTCAGGGGACTCTTGAGCCCAGGGTGTAAACATCAGTCATCAGCACGGGGCCGCTGGCCTATACGCCTCTCTGTTGACTTTTCCACTCCTTGCACAGCTCAGGAAACATGAAGCCCTGGTTAGAAATAGGTTGGAGTGCAAGTTTACAGTCATCCCAACCTGCCATCATTTTTGTTTGTTTGCAACAGGGTTTCAGGTAGTGCAGGCTGGCTTCAAACTCACTATTGTGGTTAAGAATGATCTTGAACTCCTGATATGCCTGCTTACACTCCCCGAGTGTTTATTTCGAGTATGAGCCACCATGTCTGGCTCACAACTCTTCAGCCCAGGCTGGCTTAGAACTCATGGTAATACTGTCTCAATGTTCCAAGTGCTAGGATTACAGGTGTGGAACCACACCTTGCCCCTTCTAAACCTCAAAGTCACTTCTATAGAGGTAGAAACCAACCTGATCTGCTTTCATGGCAGACTCAACTCTCATCTTTTCTTGTTTTTCTCTGGGTAGCCTTGGCTGACCTGGAATTTACTCTATAGACAAGGCTGGCCTTGAACTCACAGAGAGATACACCTGCCTCTACCTCCTGAGTGCTGGGATTAAAGGCGTGCGCCACCACTGCCCTTCTAGACAGAGACCAGCAATAGACAGCAGCTTGGTAAGTGTCTGGGGAAGAGGATTCTACTGGAGTTTGGAGTTTAGCTGAACTATAAGTGGTTGCTCGGGGATCAGCACATGGCCAGTTCCTGGCTATGGCGAAAGCACAAAGCCCTCCAGACTTCAGCTAGAGGCAGGCTCCGGACACTGAGGACCCCTCTTAGACATTGTACACGTGTGTATCCACAGTGATTGAGGAAAAGGAAGCTCAGAGAAGTAGAGAACTCACCAAGGCCACCCGGTGAGCATCAAAGGCTTAGGCTCTGCCCTCAGGACTGCCCACCTTGCAGGACCTAGAACCACTCGTAGGCAGAAGCTTACACAGCAGCTTTCCCACTGGGTGTCCATCTCAAGTCTCACTGTCCTTACCTCAGGGTACAGGCATCAGGCTGGCCAGGCTGGTAGGGCCCAAGCTGCACACGGCACACGAGGGCACCCAGCACCTCACAGTCTTCCAAGTCACAAGGGTACCGAGCAGTCAGCACGTTGCCCTTGGCTTCCTCATAGAGCAGCCGCAAGACCTCCTCATCATGGATCTGCGGGCCAGTGTGGCATGAAGATGATGGGCTCAGAGGAGCTGGACAAGGCATGACTGTCTAGGTATCTATGGGCTGGGGGGACTGGGCACTGGGCATGCAGGAACTCGGTGGCACTACCTGGGCTCTGCCTTACCTGGAGCTCTCGGCGCTTTGGGAAAAACACATTCCTTCGGAACTGAAGGGAAGGCTCATCTGGAAAGAAGGGCTGGAGTCAGTTCCTGGTCCCCCTGCGCACCCTGCCCTACACAGCCCACACCCCAGCTCCCAACCTCACTCTTCCCCACAGAGAGAGCGCTCCTGAATGGGGGCTGCTGAGCACAGTGCAGCTCTGTTCAAGGCCCTTCCCAGCCCACCCTTCCCAAGGGTCCTTTCAGCTGCCCCTTAAGTTCTTCTCTGTCAGGCGTGGCTGACAAACTGCCAGATAGATGGAGCCCTGCCCCAGCAGCACTGACCCATGGCCACGTCATCATCCGAGGCATCGGTGAAGCGCAGCAGGAGCTCTGGCCACTGGCGGCCCAGCTTGTAGGGTTGGTGCTTGGGTTTCAACTGCACCTCTGCAGGGCAAGAGAGATGGCCATGACGCTGCTGACCAGGCCAGTGGTGCCTAGCCACCCATCATATTGTCCACCAACAACAAGGACGGCCATAACCAATAATAACTGAGCAGGCCCAGAGCCACTCCAAATGCCTTAAGTGTGTTTGCCCTGGAACAACCCTAACCTCCATTCTACATTGGAGAGAACCAATCAGAGGGGTTAGGTCGTCGGTCCCAAGTCACAGCAAGTAAGATTCAGCTTGTACACCAGCCCTGTGAACTAGGTGATAGTGATCACCTGAGATGCTGCCTTGAGAGATGAGGTGCTGTTGAGCTCACCCAGGGATGTGCAGAGATGTATGGTGAGGATGCCACCATGTGCCTGCCAGTCTTCTGGCACAAATGTCCAACCTCTAGCTGACATCTTCCCCACTAATGGCTAAGCACTTTGTCCTGCCAGCCAGATGTCAATGGTTCTTTGGACCACTTAGACCTTCCTTCTGAACCCTAATTCTTGCCCCTAGCCACTTCCATCCAACCTCTGCATCGAGTTCCGGTCCTTTCTTGTCCTGTTTCTAACCCAAGTTTCCCAGAAGGGGTCCACAGCCTTCATTTCCTTCATTCCACTTCCCCCCATCCACAGGCTCACAAAATGGGGCTATGGGCAATAAGATCACTCACTCCACTTGAAGCCCACAAGGGAGGCGACTTCCCAGGACCACACAGGACAGAGCTTAGCTCCTAAGCCACCCTTCAGTACACCCCTGAGATCTGGAGGACCCTGTGGGTCTGAGTCCCTGTCTGTCCCCATACTGAACAGGTCCAGTGTAGGATGGAAGAACTGGGAACAGGGTTGTGCTCCTCTTGCCTTCGCCCCTAGATCCCACCACCAGAATAGAGCTATCTCAACACCATAGCCTCAGATTTGTAGGTGGACCCTTCCTTCCTAGCCATCATCATCCAAGTATGACTGACAGTCCATGTGGAGGATGGGAAGAAGGCCAAACACACCCAAATGAGGAGCACAACGGCCTCTGCAACATGGGCACTCACAGCTGGGAGGGCAGCTCAGAGCTCTGCTTGGTTTAGTCTGGGTGTGCCTGTGGAGGCGGCAGTGTCCTGGGGTCTGAAGTAGCCATCCAGCCTCCCACCCCAGCCTGGGAAGAACGTGGGTGTTAAGTGTGCTGCAGCCGCAGGCACTCTCCTGGATGGGTCACGCCACACAAGCAAGGCATTCAGTTCTTCCTGCCACCAGGCTCTGGGAATGTGAGGGAACGGGGATGAATCAAGCGGAGGAGGAGCAGGCTGCCTAGCAGCAGCACTGGGAGCCTCTTGTGGCAGAGCAAGGGCCACCCACAGGGCCGGCTAGCCCTATCTCTCCACACAGCCAAGGGGCCCACAGTCCTGACCAGAGGCTCAGAGGGCAAAGAGGGGCAGGGCCAGCAGGGAGTGTGGGTGTGAGCCTGCACAACAACTGTGTAGGAAGCTGGGGACAGCAAGGAGGGAGGATGGGGGCTGGAGCGTCTCCCACAGGGCAGAGGCAGAAACCCTAGGGGCCTCAGGAGAGGAAGGCATCAATTCTGCTCTCCCGGGCCTGACCCAGGCTGTCTTATTCAAACGATTGAGGCCAATTGCCCCCTTCCTGGCCCACTTCCTCCACAACAAGGGGAATAGTCACTATTTTTTGTTGTTTTCTTTTTTCTTTTGGGGGGAGTTTAAGTCAGGGTTTCTCTGTTTAGGTTGGCCATCTCAGAACTCACTCTGTAGACCAGGCTGGCCTTGAACTCAGAGATCTGCCTGCCTCTGCCTCCCAAGTGCTGGTATTAAAGGTGTGTGCCACCCCTGACCACCTGTTGTTTTCAACACTGAGGACTGAACCAGGGCCTTGCACAGTCTAGACAGGCACTCTTTTTTTTTTTTTTGTTTTTTTGAGACAGGGTTTCTCTGTGTAGCCCTGGCTGTTCCGGACTCGCTCTGTAGACCAGGCTGGCCTCGAACTCGCAGAGATCTGCCTGCCTCTGCCTCTCGAGTGCTGGGATTAAAGGCGTGTGCCACCACGCCAGGCTAGACAGGCACTCTTACTACTGCTGCTACTACTACTACTTCTTATTCTTCTTCCTCCTCCTCCTCCTCCTTATTGTGTGTGTACATGTAGTCATGAATGTAGAAGTCAGAGTATTACTTGCAGGAACTGGTTCTTTCCTTACACCACACAGGTTCCAGGGATCAAACTAGGGTCACCAGGCTTAGGGACAAGTGCCTTTACCACTGAGCCATCTTGCCAGCCCTCAAAGGAAAATTTAAGGTCAGAAAACATTCCTGGGGCCTGCACTGATTTATTTCCCCAAATGATGATACTGAGCCTCCTTTTGTCTCTTTCCTTCCATCTCAACAGACTCAGGGGCCATAAAGAGGGGCTTTATTCACTGGCTGAGTCTGTAAGACCCTGTCTCCATTACCATTCCACTTTGGGGCTCCAGACTACAAGAGCAGGAAGTATATGGTCAAAGGGTCAGAAACGAGGTAGGCAGAGATTTTCCCCATGCAGAAAAGCCATGTTCGCCGGGCGGTGGTGGCGCACGCCTTTAATCCCAGCACTTGGGAGGCAGAGGCAGGTGGATCTTTGCGAGTTCGAGGCCAGCCTGGTCTACAAAGTGAGTCCAGCACAGCCAGGGCTAGACAGAGAAACCCTGTCTCGAAAAACCAAAAAAAAAAAAAAAAAAAGAAAAGCCATGTTCCTCTTCCTCCTGCGGCCCCAAACCTAAGCATAGAAGTCACTGTACAGGACCACTTCCTGAGCATGTCTACACTCTTCCCTACCGCCAGCAACAGCACACAGTCCACACTGTGGCCTGCCTTGGCCCTGATACCCACCAGCCCATTGCTCCAGATCTCAGGACTTCACACTGCAGGATAGACCTGAGCCATGGGCAAACATTGAAGTTATACTCCCCAAGTGAGGCCCAGGTTGCATGCTCTCTAAGCAGAGGGCCCTTCTGCTCTTCTGAAGGGTGGGACTCCAGCAGATCTGAACCAGCACAAGAAAACAGGCAGGGACAAAGGATCCCAAAACATCCTCAGGACTCTGGGACACACCAGGTCCCATCTTCCCAACAGGTAGTGGGCACAGGTTCTGGAAGCTAAGCCCTCTCTCTGCACCGTCAGACCTTACCCAGCAGAGGAGAGACAAGCCAGAGTGCAAAGGCCTCTAGGGCCACATCTGGGAGCTGCAGGACTTCACGGACCGCACGGTGCAGCTCGTGGGCGCTGATCGAGGACAGGTTCTCCACAGCCAGGGGCACTACTGTGTCATCAGCCAGGTACACCAGCACATCAGCTACTAGAATACAAGTCGGGCAGGGTCAGTGAGGCCCACTGCCAGGCCAATCAGGCATTCTCTACCACCCTTTCCTCCTTATCATGACCCAGGCTACACTGACACATCCCCTCAAGACCCCATGAACAGTGATGCTTATGGCCAGGTATGGTGACATGCACCTGTAGTCCAGGACACAGGAGGCTAAAACTGGAGGATCTCAAGTTCTAGTTCAGCCTGCCTATATAGCAAGAGCCATTTTTTTCTGTTTTTGTTTTCTTTTTTTTTGGCTTTTCGAGACAGGGTTTCTCTGAATATCTCTGGCTGTCCTGGACTCGCTTTGTAGACCAGGCTGGCCTCGAACTCACAAAGATCCGTCTGCCTCTGCCTCCCAAGTGCTGGGATTAAAGGCGTGCGCCACCACCGCCCGGCTTGTTTTTGTTTTCTGAGACAGGGTTTCTCTGTGCAACAGAGCCCTGGTTGTCGTGGCCTCGATTTGTAGACCAGGCTAGTCTCAAACCCTCAGCCTGCCTCTGACTCCCAAGTACTGAGATTAAAGGTGTGTGCTACCACACCTGGCAAGACTCAGTATTTTAAGAGTAAATAAAAGTGCTACTTTTTTTTTTTTTTTCTGGTTTTTCGAGACAGGGTTTCTCTGTGTATCTCTGGCTGTCCTGGACTCACTTTGTAGACCAGGTTGGCCTCGAACTCACAGAGATCCACCTGCCTCTGCCTCCCAAGTGCTGGGATTAAAGGCATGCGCCACCACCGCCCAGCCTAAGTGCTACCTTTAAGGGCTTCTTGAGACCTCAAATCACCTAGAAAAATATAGCTTAGGTACAACTCCACTTCACCCCTAAGGCTCAAAGTAAGGCGATAAAAACCACTTCCCTACCTCTGTGGCACTAAATACTGCTGTATTTCCAATAATATTTCTCAGGTGGAGAAGTAGGACAGGGGTAACCTATCCTGAGGTCACAGTTTCCTATCAGGCTGGGAGCAAGGCCAACCAGTGACCTTCTGACTCTGTCTGGGTCAGACCAAGAGGGCAATGAGGGTTTCTAAGGTCACCCCAGGTTACAGCACACTCCAAGTCTCAGTTTCATTAGGACTCTTCCAAACTTTAAAGATCAATACAGTGGCTTTTGCAGACTAGGAAAGAGCAAACAGTTCAAACAGTCAAGTGTTCCCTCCTAACAAGCTGGAAACCCATTTGAAGCCAGACCCAAAGGAAGATGTTTGGCAGGTTGGCCAGACTGAACCACAGGCACAGCAAAGGAACACTGAGTTTGGAGGCCCGCATTCTCAACTTGCAATCCTTGTCTGCTTTTTGGCTGACTCCAGTGAGTCTCTGTGCCAGTTGTAAATCTGCAAAAACAGTTAATCACCCTTCCTCAAAGGGTCACCACCAATCTAGTGAAGCTGGCCAAGGCATATACAGTCAGCACACTGAAGAAGTTTAATGGATTCTTGTTTCTTCTGCTTCAACAGCTACTCTGAGAGATCAAAGAGACTGAGGTGCACATCCACTTTACAGGCAGGAAAACTGGGCCCCGAAGGCTCAAGTTCATGATCACCTTGGCCTGCTCCAGTAGGCTGAGACCTAAGAACCTCTCTAGGGCCCACTTTCCTCCCAATAAAATGAAGAGGTAGAGAATCCCTGCTTTCAAAGGGCTGTGTGCAAGAAAGAAATGGAACTAAGAAAGCAGTGTCACTTTCCATTCATGTGTGTGTCTTCATTTGAAGACGTACCTTTTCACAAATGAGAGAAGGTTCAAGAGTATGGCTTGGTCACTAAGCTAGTGACAGAGTCCAGCTAGGTCCTCTGACTTCTATGAGTTTGCCACACCTTAACAAGTCTTATTTCTTACTTACTACAAGATTAACTTACTGAAAAAGAAGACAAGGCGGGGCTATGCCCCCAGGGTTGGGACCAAAAAGGGTACAAAAGAGATGAAAATGAGGGTAGACACCTACCTCGGGCTCCCACAGAGGATACGCTGCTTCGGTGGGATCGCTCCGCAGGGCCGGGCTGTCCTGCATTGCCTTCTGCCCCGTCCATCTGACACAGGAGCGACAGGAAACAATTAATGGGTGACTTGGGGACTCCTCATGCTCTCAACTAAGAAGCAAAGGGGTCCCGGGCTCAATCTACAAGTCTTAATCAACGTACAGGGACCAAGTGTGCAGGCTGAAAGTAGAGAGTGACCCTTGGCCGAGTGCAGGTCGGGGTGGTACTGGGTAGGGAGGTGACCGTCAGATGCAGGGGTCGCAGGTCTCTCGCAAGGAAAGCCCCGACTAGTCAAGGAGCGCCCCCGTCCAGGGCGGGGACCCGGGTAGGGTGTGGCCACGCTCTCACCTCAGAGGGTCGCAGAACTGACTGCCTCACGCCAGAATGCCACCGGATTCAGACCTCCAGCTCTGGACCCACCACCACGCCCGCTGGCAGGGTCTCAGGTCCAGCTGAGGGTCTAAACGCAGGAGTTGCGCCGCGGAAGCTGCCGCCGAAGGAAGCTCAGTCCCGAGGCCCCGCCTCTCCGACCGAGGAAGCCAGTCGGAGTCCGGAGCCCCCGCGCACGCGCGCTCACGTGTATCGGCCTTCGGTGCCTCCCGCCCACCCCGCCACCCCCGCTTAGTTTGGTCGCTGTTCCCGAAAGCCCGGGGGGGAGGGGCGGGGGGAGGTAGCCACGCCCCTGACATATGGAGCCGTGTGTCGTGTCCTACCCGACGCCCCCGTCACAGCCACCCACCTGAGCGACCGTGTTGTTCCATGCATAAGATCTGTAATAGCATGTGGAGAAGATTCCTGAAAACCAAGGATGAGGGCGCGAGCTGTGCAGCTACCGCTCCGCGTGACTTGACTGGACCTCTCGGAAATGGGGCTGCTTCCCCGGGAGCCCCGGGAGGCGGGGCTGAATGGTCCTCCCGGGGCTGTCCTGAAAGCCCGAAGGACCACTTGCTCTTGGCCTTGGATAGGAGTCGGGGCCCTGGACAAGTCCCATGCCCTCAATATCTGTCTTTCACCTGTAAGGTGAGGAGACTGGACCCTCAGTAATCCCTTTCACCCTCAAATTATGTATGTACGTTGGAAACAGTACTTGCTCTGCTTGCAGGACGCAGTCACATAAGCCTGGCTGTCTTAGACACATAGCCTCCAAGATCTTGAGGTTCCAGGGTAGGAAGAGGCATTGTAAGTCCCAAAGTCTTATCACCAACTTGTCCTGACAAACCAGCATGTGTGTGCCTGAAACCCGGAATGTGTGAAGAAAAACAAGTCCATAGGCTATGAGGTCACACGAACCAGAGACTGTTCCAGGTGTCAACAGTGGCTTTGGGATCAGGAGCAGCAACATGAGTTCTTGCCACCTGGTTTCCTTGCTGGAAAGCAGAGGTAAGCTCCTGGCCGGTCTTCAGAGTTTGTTTTCGTTTTGTTCTGCTTTTCAATTTAATTCATTTAGGGCCAAACTTAATGGCACGGAAGCCTTTAATACCCCCTGAGGGGGACAGAGGCAGGCAGATCTCTGATTTCCAGGACAGCCAGAGCTATACAGTGAGACCTTGTATCAAACAAACAAGCAAAACTATAGTTGGTGGGCCAGACATGGTGGCAAATGCCTGTAAGCCTAGTACTTGGATGATGGAGGCAGGAGGATCAGCAGGAGTTCAAAACCACATGCCTAGTCCAAGGTCAGTCAGCCTGGGCCATGTGAGGCTCTGTCTCAAACAACAGCAACAAACCCCAAAACCAAAAACCAAAAAATAACAGTTATTACAGAAGGCCACAGTATCAATGTGAGAGATACAAACCACTACAGAAGACCGGTATGGTGGTGCATGCCTTTAATCTTAGCACTCTTTTTTTTTTTTTTTTTAGGTTTTTCGAGACAGGGTCTCTTTGTATAACAGCTCTAGCTGTCCTGGACTTGCTTTGTAGACCAGGCTGGCCTCGAACTCATAAAGATCCGCCTGCCTCTGCCTCCCAAGTGCTGGGATTAAAGGCATAATCTTAGCACTCTTGAGGCAGAGTTCTGTGAATTCCAGGCAAGCCTGGTCTACGAAGCAAGTCCAGGACAGCCAGAGCTATTACACAGAGAAACCGTGTCTCAAACAACAACAAAACAAAAAGACACAGAATGGAAATTCTTCCATTCCTGCCTATCTACTACTATGTGCTGGACATGGGCCAAGTCCTTTCCTGATGTCTCATGTCATCTTATGGGCTCTGTGAATGGAATCATGAGAATTAGTAGCTACCATTTATGTGCTGGATGATTTAAAAACTGTGTGTGTGTGTGGTGCCAGGATTAAACCCAGGGCCAGGTACATGTGAAATGAGTACATTACTCTAGAGTACCCCAAGGGAAAATGTGGGATCTTTTATCTATCTTCCTTCCCTACTCCATTACTTCCTCTTGTTCCCCACTGTTTGGCCCTTTCCTTCCCCATATAGTCTCCCTTCTTTTTACATGTCCCATGTGTGTATGGTGGGTGTGCATGTGTACATGTGTGTTTTGTGCATACACACTATAGACTCTGGAGCTGGGGAGATGGCTCGGTGAGTGAACGTCCCACTCCTGACAAGTCAAGTTGATGTGATGTCAGACAGCTGCAGTCACAGCGTTTCCACAGCCAGATAGTAGGTGGAACGGAGAGATCATCTAAAAGCTGGCAGACCATGTGTAGTGTGAGAAATAAGGAAGATCTGCTCTAACAAACAAGGTGAAAGGTGGGAGCTAGCTCCTCAGAGCTGTCCTTTGGTTTCCATGTGAGTGCTGTGGGAGAAGTGTGCATGCTCTTTGTCTCTGAAACACTAATTAATGATTTTTAAATTTTCTTTTTTTTTTTTCTTTTTTTTTTTTTTTTTTTGTTTTTTTGTCAAGGGGGTTTTTTTTTTTATATCCTTGGCTGTCCTGGACTCGCTTTGTAGACCAGGCTGGCCTTGAACTCACAGAGATCCACCTGCCTCTGCCTCCCAAGTGCTGGGATTAAAGGCGTGCGCCACCACCGCCCGGCAGGATTAATGATTTTAATGGGCCTGGAGAGATGACCTAATGGTTAAGAGCACTGGCTGTTTCTGTAGAGGACCTGGGTTCTGTCTAAGCACACATGTGGTAGCTCACAAACACCTTTAACTGCAGTTCTAAAGGACCTGACACCAAAGTCTTCTGACTTCTGAGGGCTCATGCACACAGGTGGTGCACATACATACACGCAGACACACATAAAAATATGGGGCTGGAGGGATGAGGTAAGAGCATTTACTGTGGGGCTGGAGAGAAGGCTCAGCAGTTAAGAGCACTGACTGCTCTTCCAAAGAACCTGGGTTCAAATCCCAGCACCCACATGGTAGTTCACAGCTGTCTGTAATTGCCAGGTGTGGTGGCACACGCCTTTAATCCCAACACTCAGGAGGCAGAGATAGGTGGATCTCTGTCAGTTCAAGGCTAGCCTGGTCTACAAAGGGAGTCCAGGACAGCAAGGGCTTGTTACACAGAGAAACCAAAAAAAAAAAAAAAAAAAGGAAAAGAACATTTACTGCTTTTGTAGAGGAGTAGAGGACCAGGGTTTGATTCCTTGCACCCACAAGGTGGCCCATAACCATCCTTAACTCCAGCTCCAGAGAATCTGATGGCTTCTTGTAATCTCCAAAGGTACAGGCATGCACATGGTACAAAGACACAGGGAAAACACTCATACATGTAAATCTTTTTTTTTTTTTTTTTTGGTTTTTCAAGACAGGGTTTCTCTGTTTAACAGCTCTGGCTGTCCTGGACTCGCTTTGTAGACCAGGCTGGCCTTGAACTCGCAAAGATCCGCCTGCCTCTGCCTCCCAAGTGCTGGGATTAAAGGCGTGCGCCACCACCGCCCAGCTCATACATGTAAATCTTACAAAGTTGAAAAATATATATATATTTATTTTGTTTATTTAGTTTTATTTTTGTTTTTTGAGACAGTTTCTCTGTGTAGCCCTGGCTGTCCTGGACTCATTTTGTAGACCAGGCTGGCCTTGAACCCATAGAGATCCACCTGCCTCTGCCTCCAAAGTGCTGGGATTAAAGCATGTGTCACCATACCCAGAGAAAGTATATATCTATTTAATTTTAGATTCTGCACACCAGAAAAAATGTGATAATGGTCTTTGTGAGGTTGGCTTATTTTGTTTAGCATGATGATCTCTTAGTTCTATCCATTTCTTTTTTTGTTTTGTTTTGTTTTGTTTTTTGAGACAGGGTTTCTCAGTGTAATAGCCCTGTCTGTCTTGGACTTGCTTTGTAGACCAGGATGGCCTCGAACTTGAACACACAGAGACCCGCCTGCCTCTGCCTCCCAAGTGCTGGGATTAAAGGCGTGTGCCACTACGCCCGGCTTTATGTCCATTTCTTGTAAGTGACAACAATTTATTGTCCTGTACACCTTAAAACTCCATAGTGTACATGTACCACACTGTCTTTGTCTACTCCTCAGTTGATGGACTTTGTCATTCTTCTTGCCTGATGCTGTTCCTGACCTTTCCTTTCATTCATCCATTCATCATCCATTAGCATGGATTATGTCTACCCTGTGCCACATTGTCTAGTCCTTGAAGCATGTGAGTGAATAAAGCAGCCACAGTTCCCTGCCTGCACAGACAACCCTCAGTGACAAGCATGAGCAGAAAGGAGAGGCCGATCCTGGGGGGGAGGGTGCAGACTGTGGGGCAACTGCCATTGTCCCTGAGATGGCTTGGGGAGGCCTCACTAAGAAGGGGATGTTCCAGTCCCAGCTTGAAGGAGGCCAGAGAGAGCGTCTCCAGGAAGAGGAAGTGAAGCCGGCTTTAGGGCCTTGAGGCTGAGAGCCCGTTTTCAGTGGAGCAGGAAGCAGGACATGAGGTCAGAGCAGAAGGGCGGTACTGTGAGGGCTCAGATAGCATAGCCTCTTTCTTTTTAATTTTTAAAGAAAGGAAAAATTTTTGTTGCAGTTTAGAGATAGGGAAATCTAAAATCTAAGCCCTGGCGTCTGCTGAGGGCCTCCTTGGCCCATCATCCTGAGGCAGAGGCAGAGGTCAGGAGAGCAGGGTTTTTGTTTTGGCGCAGGGTAGCTCTGGGCCACTGCGCAGTCAAAAGCCCATTGTTCCTTCCGGTGGGGAAGAGGAGGCTGCCGTTCTGACTCATGGCTGTAAACAACTCTGGAGAGAGCAGACAAACAGGCTTCAGGGCCTGGTGAGTCACTTCTGGGGTTGGGGCTCTCTTTCGGGTTGTTGTCATCCTACCCTAGGCTCAGGTGGCTGCTGCAGGCCACTGTGTCCCAGGACTGCCACCTGGTGGCCATGTTCTGACTTCACGTAGCCTCCCAGCTTGTCTGGGTAGGTGATGCCTGGGCTGCCTGGGAATGAATGGGAATTTGCTGCCAACTGGCTGATCAGTCAGGGCCCTGGTCCTTGCTCACTAAGGCAGCCTTGGAGAGGCTCACCAAGATAGGACTCAGTTGCCATCCTCTGTCCCAAAGCATGGTTGTCACTGTCCAGGCACAGGACTCAGGCTAGCTGTGGCTGTCAACCTGCCCCTGGAGATTCCATACTTCTCAAGCCTCTTCCCGTCTCAGGGTCACTGACGTTGGCTCACTCTTGCTAATGGTTGCCTGAGGTCTGGGCACTCGGCCACCACTCACCCTCCAGCCAGGGTTAAACATTAGTGGGAGGTTATCGGGTTTGGGAAGGGGGTGGGGATTTCACTTGCAACAGTCTCCTCTGCTGCCCTGCCTGGAGCACAAGTTCCCACCGAGCCCATACGATGCCTGTGGAGGAGTTTGTGGCTGGCTGGATCTCTGGTGAGACATTTTTCTCCTTTCTGTCATATTGTCCCTAAGGATGGGCTGCTTCCCGGGAGGATGGGTTGTCAAGAGGAGTTGTTCTCTCTGGAGCACCCAGCAGCCTGCTGTCGCCACAGCCTTCTTGGAATGGCCAAGGTGGCAGACGGGAAAGAAGCAAGGAGGGGCTACTGCATCCCAAGGCCATGCTGCCAGAGAACGATGAGGGAGCAACCTCACCCAAGCCCCTTCTCCCAGATCAGTGTGAGGGGCCCAGAACACATTCACTTTTGATCTCCCAGCAGTCCTGACTTCCCCTTTGGAAATCTGCCCTACTTGGCAATGGGTGGCACTCCTGGGCCTTGAGAAAAGGCACCATGAACCCGCCCCTAAGGATGCACCCCCCCCCAGGCCCCAGAAGCAACATTTCTGCAGAGAAAAATGCTAGATAGTGAGTGGCTTTCTCCCCTGGGGCAGGCAAGAGGCTGAGAAGGACTCCCCGCTCTACACTGATAATTGTGACAAGGTAGAAGGCAGGAAGAAGGGGCCAGGAGGGCCTGTTCTCACTCAAGGCCACAGAACTCTGAGAGGAAGGCAGAAGCACAGCTGACAAAGTTAGGAATAGTAGTCACTCCTTCTAGACTAGAGGTTCTCAACCTTCCTGATGCTAACACTCTTTAATACAGTTCCACAGCTTGTAGGGACCCCCAACTATAAAATTATTTTGTTCCATTTCCTAACTGTAATTTTGCTACTGTTACGAATTGTAACATAAATATCTGATATACAGGGTATCTGATATGCAACCCCCAATGGGGTCGCAACCCACAGGTTGAGAACCACTGTTCTAGAGGCTCATCTTCCATAGTCAGGGCTGGGGACAGTGTTACAGCTGGTTCTTTCCTACTGTGTGTGTGTATCCTCAGGTGAGGCCATGGGTCTCCCTCCTTTGTCCCAGCACCTTTATGACCCAGTACCAGGTGTGATGTGGGGTAGTAGCAGGGTAGGGCAGTTAGAATCTCCGTGGAACCCCAAGAGTATATAGGTGGTGGCTGTCTGAGCACACCCAGCCTTCCTGCTCCTGTATGCCTCCTTCTCTCCAGACTTGCTTCCTAGACTTGGCACACAGCATTTACTCATAGCACCTTCTTGCCACCACAGGTGCCGTGGGCCTGGTCCTGGGGCACCCATTTGACACTGTAAAGGTGAGTGTAGCAAAGGTACCAGGGGGGCAGTTGGTCTGGCTGGAACCCGGGCGAGAGACCAGGCCTGGCTGACTGGGTTGGCTCGCTGGTGTGGCTACCAGTGTCTGCTGCATGGGTGAGCTGGCCGCCACTGTGGGAGCAACCCTGGCTTCCCCATCTGCCTCACATTCCCAGTACTTTCTATCCAGGTGCGGTTACAGACCCAAAACACATACCAGGGCATTTTGGACTGCATAGTCAAGACTTACCGCCATGAGTCGGTAGGTTGCCTGCTTCTTCGGGGTAGGAGTCATCTGGGGCAGGTGGTGCCTGTTTCCTTTTGCTTGTGAACCAGTTCCAAGTCTCCAGCTCTAGAGGGAACCTGGCAGTCACTTAGTACCCCAAAAGTGTTGTTGAGGACCTCATAGCCTCCTCTACCTGATCTGTCTGCCTGGCACAGGGCTTAGACAAAAGTGATGGAGAGCTAGCCTGGCCAGAGTGGGAAGTGGGATGCAGATGCCCAGTTGTGCCTCTTATGGTGCCACCATGTTGCTCTGCAGGTCCTGGGCTTCTTCAAGGGAATGAGCTTCCCCATTGCCAGCATAGCCCTGGTCAACTCTGTCCTGTTTGGAGTGTACAGCAACACTCTGCTGGCACTCACAGCCACCTCCCATCAGGAGAGACGGGTCCAGCCACCCAGCTACACAAACATCTTCATAGCAGGTTGTACTGCGGGACTCCTGCAGGTGAGAGGGTCATGTGTGAGCACACACACAGGTGGCACAGTGATGGATCTAAGCCCTCCACCCCCGGGGACTTCCAGCAGTGCATGATAAAGCCTTCCTAAGGGGGACTCGTAACCATTGCTCCCATTGGCCTGGCCATATTGGAGGTGGAAGGCCATGGAGACGGGGGGGGGGGGAACCCATGACATTGGGGGGTAGTGCAAAAAAGATGCCAAGCAGAAGCAGCCAATGCCTTCTCTCAAGCTTGCCTATGTTCAGAGGGGTAGTCTATTAGGTCCAGAGTTGTGGCATGGTAACCTTTGACCCCCAAGGAACCATCATCCTCAGTAGAGGTGACTTTTGCCCTGAAGTGATCCTAAGGTGGTCCTAGAGATCATCCCACCTGCTCTGCCAGGCCTCTGCCTGCTGTACCTGGTAACCATAATCTCTGAGCCTTGCCTGAAGCCACAGGTCACAGACCTCAGGGTCGGCCAATCACTCAGTCACTCCCATCATTTGTTTTGGTCTTTGTTCTCAGCACTGTAGTGACCAGGCTTCTGTGGGGTGTGGTGGGGACTGGAAGAGCTTCCAGGTCCCAGAGGGGACCTAAGCTAAAGGGAGTGTCTGAGCAGAAAGGGGACAAAGGGACAGGTGCCAGCTCAACCCTACACCCCAGATGGGCTCCTGGGTGACTCTGTAATGGGTCCTTGCCCTGATGCCACTGATACTTCACGGGGCAGAGAGTAAGGTCGGAGGACAAAGTCAGGGTGTGCACTGCAGGGGTTAATGATTAAAGACACCCCAGAGAGTCCCGGCTTTTCTTCCCTTCTCCTTGGCTTCTTCTCTCCCTCCTTTAATTTTTAAAAATTCTTTACTTATTTTTTATTTTATATGTATGAGAGCTTTGCCTACATATATGTATGTGCACCATGTGTGTGAAGTGCCTGCAGAGGCCTGAAGATGTTGGATCTTCTGGAACAAAAGTTACTACAGATGGTATTGAGCTACCATATGGGTGCTGGGAACTAAACTCCAGTCTTCTGCAAGAGCATTGAGTGTTCCTAACCACTGACCCATCTTTCTAGCCCCCTTGCCTTTAGTGTTTTCAATCCAGGATCTTGCTATGTAGTCTTGGTTGGCCTGTAATTCACTATGTAGATCAGGCTAACCTCAAACTTACAACAATTTTCTTGTCTTTTCCCCAAATTATGGGATTATAATTATATGCCACCCAACTAAGCTTTAAGTTCCTTATTATACAGATATATGCCCACATATTCCTTAAATCTGGAGGCCTGTACTCCTAAAAAAACAGGACGAGACCTAAGATCTTCAGTAAAGTGGCCTAACTTAGGCCCACTCAGGCTCTACTTCTCAATTACCTTTTCCTCATCTCCCTGAAAAGCAGAATGGCAGGACTTGTATGGTGACCGGTCCAGGGATCTGCTGAAGCCAGGATGGACTGGGCCATCAGTCAACAGGGTTTTAGAGCCAATTGTGTTTCAATGAGGAAGTGGGAGGAAGGGGCAAGAGCTGACAGCTTCTGACAGTACACACTTCGCTTGTGGCCTGGTTGAAGCTGCCCTGGTTAGGGGTTAAGCAACCCATTAGGCTCCATGGTTCCTACCCCCATGAGCTGCCCCTGCTTCAGCCCTGGAGCTCCAAGTCAGGAGCCCGCCCACCCACGCAGTCTCAGCACAGCCCTGCTGGCAGGCTCTAGGAAGACCATCAATCCCAAGTTACAAAGGGGCTCCACCCTCCCCCGAGGCAGGAGCATGCAGTGTGGCCTGCATGTGCCAAAGCCCACCACCAGCTGCCAGTCCCTCCGCTACTAACCTGGCCAAGAGGCTTCTAGCCAGACACAGACACCAAGCGCACACCAGTGAGAAGTCACTTCAGCCAGGGCCCTGCCTCTACCTCCTAAGTGCTTGAATGATGGTATGTGACACTGTGAACAGTTTTCTTTAATTTTTTAAAAGATTTTAATTATAAAATTAAATTTAAATTTTGCTCATGGGAGCCAGAAAAGGGTATATGATCCTCTGCAACTGGAGTTACAGGCAGTTGTGTGCTGCCCTATATGGCTACTGGGATCCAGACTCAGGTCCTTTGGAAAAGCAATATACACTATTATCCACTGACTCATCTCTCCAGCCCTGGTTGTTTTTTTTTTTTTTTTTAAAGATTAATTTATTATGTATACAGTGTTCTGTCTGCAGGTATATCTGCAGGCCAGAAGAGGGCACCAGATTTCATTATGGATGGTTGTGAGCCACCATGTGGTTGCTGGGAATTGAACTCATGACCTCTGGAAGAGCAGCCAGTGCTCTTAACCACTGAGCCATCTCTCCAGCCCCCCCTGGTTGTTTTTTGAGACAGGGTTTCTCTGTGTAACAGTATGGGCTGTTCTGGAACTCACTTTGTAGACCAGGCTGGCCTTGAACTCACAGAGATCCACCTGCCTCTGCCTCCTGAGTGCATGGGATTAAAGGTATATGCCACTAACCTGGCTGTTTTTGTTTTTTTTATTTAATTAATTTATTGTTTTATGTGTAGGATATTTTGCCTGCGTGCATGTCTGCATACCACATGTATGCCTGGTGCCTGCAGAGGCCAGAAGAGGATGTTGGATCCCCTGCAGCAGGAGTTACAGATGGCTATATATACAGTCATCATGTGGATGCTGGGAACTGAACCTAGGTCCTCTGGAGTAGCCTAGGTTCTGCTTTTAACTGTTGTGCCATCTCTCCAGCCCCCCATGACTGGTTTATTGAGACAGCATTTCATTCTGCTATATCCTACACTGGCCTAGAACTCACTATGTAGCTTTGGCTGGCCTTGAACTCTTTGTAGTCCTCTTATTGAAGCCTCTGGGGTTACAGACATGAACCCAGCACACTTAGCTAGAACCTCTTCTGAGCTTCAGTAGCTTCTCTTGCTTTTTCTGGAGACAGGGTCTTGCTATGTAGCACTGGATGGCCTGGAATTTGCTCTGTAGACCAAGCTGGCCTTCAGTTCACAGAGATCTGCCTGCCTTTGTCTCCTGAGTGCTGGGATTAAAGGTGTGTGTCACCTTGGCCAGCTGCTAGCTGCTTGACATAGTCATATCCTGACTCAAACCTTAATGGAGTGGTGGGTGACCTTCTCTTTTCCATATCCTCCCAGCCCAGTCCAATGGCACCCCAGATCTGTGTCTTACCAAGGGCTCTAGTGCCTACCAAATCCCACCTGTTAGCACTATCTCACCTTTATAAGCCTTTTTGGTCAGAGGCAGGGAGGCCTGACCTTGGGCCTCAAAGAAGTGTGATGCAGAAGGGAGGTAGGGAGACTCTATGGTGTTGGGTTTGTTTTAGAATAATGCCAATAAAGTGATCTCCTTCAATTGTAGCATCAGCTTCTTACTGTTTCCTGCTGCTGAACTCTTATTGGGCCCTACCCACTGCAAACATATGGCCCTCCCTGGAATCAGGTAGCCTAGGAGCCCATTCCCTCTTGTCCTTGGATGTCTGCTATTTCAGGAGGAGGAGCCAGTGCTGAGCCTATCAGGCCTGATAATAAGGGAGGCAGCTTGTTTTCAACTGCACCTAGTTGGCCAAACTCAGCCATGTATGGGAGGCTAGGAGCTGGTGGCAAGGGCCTCTCTGCCCTGTTGTGATTATAAGCAGAAGCTTCACAAGACTAAGCCCCACCCAGCTTTCTCCGTGTCTTTCTCTGCAGGCCTACTGCCTGGCTCCATTTGACCTCATCAAAGTCCGTCTCCAAAACCAGACAGAGCCAAGGATGCAGATAGGAAGCTCCGAACCCCGGTACCAGGGGCCCGTGCACTGTGCAGCCTCCATCTTGAGAGAAGAGGGGCCCCAGGGATTGTTCAGAGGATCCTGGGCTCTGGTGCTGAGGGACACCCCTACGCTGGGAATGTACTTTGTCACCTATGAAGGGCTATGTCGGCAGTACACACCAGAAGGCCAGAATCCCAGTAAGTATGGCATGGTGGGGTGGGAGTGGGGTCTGGGTACAGCAGAGGCCAGGGAGGGGACTAAAGGCTGGGAGATGTTCTGTTCTAGGCTGACTCAACCCTGGCACCCTTTGTCCCAGGTTCAGCCACAGTACTGGTGGCAGGGGGCTTTGCAGGCATAGCCTCCTGGATCACAGCCACGCCTTTTGATGTGATCAAGTCCCGAATGCAGATGGACGACGGGCTGAAGGGGAGAAAGTACCGGGGGATGCTGGACTGCATGGCAAGCAGCTTCCGGCAGGAAGGAGTAGGGGTCTTTTTTAAGGGCATGACCCTCAATAGTGCCCGTGCCTTTCCTGTCAATGCTGCCACCTTCCTTAGCTATGAATATCTGCTGCGCTTGTGGAGATGAGCCTGGCCAGGTGATACCAACAACTCCACAGCAGAATCATGGCTGACAGCAGCTTGGAAAACCAAGCTAAGGCACCCAGCTTGCAGGTGCAAAAGCAAGAGGCACTTTGCTTCAATCAGAGTTAAGGAGCCAATGAACTTGGCCCTGCACAGACTCCAAGATACACCCCACCTCCAGCTCATCTCACCAGGAAGCAGGGGCACAGGTCCATACAAATCATCCAACCCACCATGCCACAACTGCCCCTGTAAAGGAGCCCTCAGGGACCAGTCACTGTTCTGGCACCACCAAGCCCTGGGGTTCAAACCGTTCCCCTGGACAGAATGACTCTTGTCTCCTTCATGTCCAGAATCCTTCAGAGTTTCCATTACCTTCAGGGAAACGCAGGTCCTCAGCTCCTGGCTTTCCCAACTCACTAGGTGGTCCTTTCTCTTGGTCACTTCCTACTGTGGTCCCTCATGTCCCAGGAGTACCATGGGGTGTTATTGTCCCTGAAGTGAACCACTCTCCTCCAAGATCCAGGCAGAGCTCTGTCTCTAGGGTCCTCCCAGACCCACCTGTGCTGACTGTGGGGTGCCCAAGAACCCCAGCTCTCTGCCTACCTCAGTCATAGCTGTTGTGTATAGTGTGCGTCATGATTAGGTTTTTGCGCTCCTCCGAGTCGTTAGTCTGAGTCTTGTGGTCAAGGTTGTACTCCTGTCTCAGACAGATACATGCAATAAAGTTTCATTTGATGCAGTACTAATGATCCCCTCCTGTCTGTGTTCCCACCACACACATCTGCTGAACCTGCCCACCCCATGTCCAAGCCATGGCCCCTGTCCTAGCTGTCCCTTCCTCACCTACATCCTACCTTGCATTTGTCTGATTACCCATCTCAATTGCTAAATTATATTTTAAAACTTCCTGAGGGGCTGGAGAGACAGTGATTAAGATCACTGGCTGCTCTTCCCAAGTACCCAAGTTCAAATCCCAGCACCCACAGGGCAGCTCACACCCATCTGTAACCCCAGGTCTAGGGGAAACTGGTACCCTCTTCTGTGGCAGTTGCATACACATGGTACAAGTCCATATTTGAAACCAAAATACCCACACACATAATAAAAAAACTGCCCCTAGAGGCATTGCAAATATGACTGCTGTGTCACATGTGTACCAGAGGGTGGCAGAGAGGGGAGAGGCTAATGGCTACATTCAGTGTTCTGCCCTATGACCACCTGAATGAATAGTAGCGTAACATTTCCTGAAAAAAAGCAAGCCTAAGACTATTCACCAGTTCTGCAACAGGAGGCCTTGATAGGGAGCTAGCCTATGATGACCACCAGTCCAGCACTAGATGGGCTCCTAGGACAGGAAGCAAGCCAGAGACTAGAAGAACCCTACTTGGCCCTGGATGTAGGTGAGCTGGCCCCAAAGGTGTGAGTGTGGGAGAGACAGCCCTTTTTGTCTGCTTTGTGGTGGTGTTGGCAAGGGAGAGATCCCCTCCCCTCCCTTTTGCCTTTATCACCAGTGTCAGACGAGATCAGGCCTTGATGGAGTCACAAGAGCAGGAGAGCTGTTCCTGCCCCTCACATGCTGTAACACTCTGGAAAGCAGGCCCTGCATCTCACCTGGACAGCACAGTATAGCTGGCCCTGGATCTGGGGATTGTGGGTGAGCTGGCCCCAAGGGTGTGAGTGTGGGAGAGCCAGCCCTGCCTTTTGTATGCTTTTCAGTGGTGTTGGTGAGGGAGAGATCCCCTCCACTCTTTTACCCTCGCCACATGTAGCAGGTGGGAGAATTGGCCCTGGTGGGGTCATGAAAGCAGAAGAGCTGGCCCAGCCCCTTACCTGCTGCAGCACTCGGGAGAGCAGGTCCTGCACCTTACCTGGGTATCACAGTAGAAATGGCCCTGGAGGTGAGGGTTGCAGGCCCAGAACCAGGGCTTTGAACTAGCTCACCCCAACACATAACCCATGGATGAACTGCTGGAGTGCATGAAGAGACCAGTTTCACAGACCCAAAACTACAGGATTTTCATGACACAGGGCAACAACAGGATATCTGAGAGGAGTCCCAGTAAGGTTCCAGTATTGACAAAGTAGCAGAAGCCAGAGGCCTGGCACCAGACCAAGCAGTCATTATAATGAACATTTGTAAGCAAAGAGAGAGAGAGAGAGAGAGAGAGAGAGAGAGAGAGAGAGAGAACTGGGAACCTTATTCCTGCTCCCAGCAGCCTGCCTCTGAGAAGCTAACAGTAAATGTTCACGCCCCCTAGTGTCCAAAATAAGCAATTACGCATTTTTCTAGAGGCGAGCCACCATGCACAATCCACAGATTTTAATTGGAACAGTGAAGATTTCCCCAATACAAATAAAATAAACATGATGAAAATGTGCAGACTAAATATATATCCCCCTCTTTCCTTTCTTTCTTTGAGACAGAATATCACACCCAGCTCTGAGTAAGCTGGACAAGGAGCTGAGCCAGGGGTTGTGAACCTTTAATTGTGGCAGAGGCAGAGGCAGGAGGATCTGTGTAAATTCCCAGTCAGCATGGTCTACACAGTGAGTACCAGGCCAGCCAGAGCTATATGGAAAGACCCTGTCTCAAAACAACAGCAAAAACAACCAACCAAGTAAGTAAACAAAAGAGCTGGGCAGGCAGGCACGCAGGCAGGCACGCACACAGGCGCGCGCACACACACACACACACACCAGGCGTGGTGGTACACACCTTTAATCCCAACACTTGGGAGGCAAAGCAAGCAGATCTCTGTGAGTTTGAGGCCAGCCTGGTCTACAAAGCGAGTCCAGGACAGCCAGAGCTGTTACACAGAGAAACCCTTTCTCGAAAAACCAACCAAACAAACAAAAACCCACAAAAGAGCTTGGCAAACTGGTACACATCTGTAATCCACCATTCTGGATGCTGTATGTAGCCAGATACAACTTCAAGGCTAACCTAGGTCAAGTACAAAGTCAAAGGGTTTTTTGTTTTTGTTTTTTCGAGACAGGGTTTCTCTGTGTAGCCCTGGCTGTCCTGGACCCGCTTTGTAGAACAGGCTGGCCTTGAATCTGCCTGCCTCTGCATCCTGAGTACTGGGATTTAAAGGCGTGCGCCACCATGCCCAGCAAGAAGCAGGGTTTTTAAGAGGTTTTAAACATTATTAATCATAAGAGAAAAGAAGTGAAAACTATAATAGGATATTACATCACCTCTATTAGAACAGCTGGAATAAAAAAGGCAAAAGATGGGCCATGGAGATGGCTCACTGGTAAGAACACTTGCTCCATAAGCCTAAATTTGATCCCTGGAGTTCTCATAAAAAGCCTGACGCGGTGGTGTGGATCTGTGAAACCAGCATGCCCACAGTGACATGGGAGGCTGTGCTGGAGAGACAGTTCAGTGTTAAGAGCCCTTATTGCCCTTACAGAGGACCTGGATTCAATTCCTAGCATCCATGGTGGCTCACAACCATCTATAATCCCAGTTCCAGGGGCTCCAACAAGCACAAATATGGTACAAATACATGCATGTGTGCAAAACTTTCAAATACATAAAGTAAAAAAAAGAAAAAAAGGGCTTGGTGGGTTGTGGTTTCATTCCCACTACTGAATGAACTGACCCACACCCTGTGCTCCTGCAGGTCACTGTAGCATCCATCCTCCAGACTGCCTCTCTACTCACTGGGGAGGACACAGTCCAGCTCCCGGTGCCACTGTGCCTGACAAACATGAAACAGTTACAGGGTGTCTGCCAACATAAACAAGTCTCCCATGTAATGAATAGGTCACAGGTCAGAGTACTAGACCTCAAATGGTCCTCAGTTAAGTGTCCCATCACAGTATCACACTATAAACACCCATAGCCAGCCACTGCTAAGACACAGTTACTAGCTGTTTAATTTACTGAGGGCTCTCAGAACATCTCATTTCCACATAATCCATGCTCAGGGGTGCTCCCTCACCCCCAATTGGCCTATGCTTGCTGTGTTTTGGCCTGCCACCCTTTCCACTTTTCTCTCTATTCAGTGGACTACATATCGAAACTCCCCACTGGATGAGCTGACAAAAGAACTTGCCACAAAAGCCTGGAGACCTCAATCTGATTGCCAGAAACCGCATACAGGTGAAGGGAGAGAACCAATTCCACAAAGTTGTCCTCTGACCTCCACATATGCGTGGTAGCAAGTGTGCATGTATGTGTGTGCTCCCCACTGTTACAAAACCTTTTTTTTTTTTTTTTTTTTTTTTTTTTTTTTTTTTAAAGATTTATTTATTATGTATACAGTGTTCTGTCTGCAGGTATATCTGCAGGCCAGAAGAGGGCACCAGATTTCATTATGGATGGTTGTGAGCCACCATGTGGTTGCTGGGAATTGAACTCATGACCTCTGGAAGAGCAGCCAGTGCTCTTAACCGCTGAGCCATCTCTCCAGCCCACAAAACCTTTTAATTATTAAACACTTATTTATTAATAACTATAATCACTTATAACAAATACACACATTTACTTAACTACTAACCCTAATAATGCCTACATCCCCTAATACCTACCCACTAAACCTATTGATAACTATTACAACTAATTTCATAACCTTTTAGAAGGATACATTCTCTGGGGCAGGTCCTCACTTGTCAGGAACACAGTCTCTGGGGTAGACCCTTTAATGCACTTAGCAGATATTCTTCTGGAATATCTCAGATGCAGGTTCGTCAGGGTAAATTGGCTATGGCGGTTTCACCTTAAATAAGGCTTGAGGCTTTCTTCTCTCTGGGAGACCTCAGCCGTCTATAAGCCAACTTATTTCCTTCGTATCAGCAACTCTACCGCTCTGCCTCAGTTTTTAAAGCCGCCACAGTTCCATTCAGGCCACTGTTCGGACAGGTCAAACCGTACTAGGTAAAAGCTGAGCCACAGGGTTTAGTCCTTGGCCTTTTGCTGTCTTGCTGAGGCTTTCTCTGCTCACCAGCTTCTTTCTGCCTCAAGGAGATCTGGCTATCAGTCCACTAAGACTTTCTCCATCAGAGGATACAAACTATTCGTTGTCCTTTCTAGCGTGAGGACTCGCTAGCACCAGAGCTCTCTAGCATGGGGCTCTCAGGGCTCCATCCACTTGTCCTTAAATAGGATCTCTCCTTGTTCCACCTGCTTCAGCTTAATCTGGGCTCTGCCCACTTAGCAGCTGAAAACAATGCCAGGCCATAAACCTTGTTTTTGGTCCATAAAGTCTTTCCTTGTTTCACCTGGCTTCCTCCTTGTTTTTAGTCCATAGAGACTCCCCTAGTTTCACCTCACTTCATCATTGTTTTTAGTCCATAAGCTGATAAGCTAATTGCTTACAGCCAAGTTGATCTTCATGCCCCGGATTAAGAGACTGTATTAGAAACCCCTAGATATTTACTAAATCTAATTTATATTAATCTATCTTCCCTTACACCCCACCTCCATGTACACAATAAATAAAATTTAAGAACAAACAAGATTGGGCATGGTGGTGCATGCCTTTAATCCCAGCACTCAAGGCAGAGGAAGCTGGATCTCTGTGAGTTTAAGGCCAGCCTGGTCTACAGAGTGAGACCCTGTCTCAAAAACAAAACCACCCCCCTCCCCGCACAAAAACCAAAAGCAGCTCACCTCTACTGGGTTTCACTAGGCTTTGTGGGGCCAAAGCACTCTGCACAAGCCTGTCATTGCTTTCTGGTCCTGCTTGGCAGAGTTGTCACCTTTGCAATCTTGCCACATAGAAGGCCTTGATAAAAGGAAGTGTGGAGAAATGAACAACCTGATAAAAACTATAATGAATGAACAACTATTCCAGATCTTACTCCCTGGCCCACCTCCAGCCTCTGCACCACACAGTCTGACCCTGAAGTGGTAAGAGCTGAAGAATATCTGGGTCATCTCGAGACCTGTCTTCAAGTTTCCTTCTCATAGTGTCCCCCAAGAGGAGGGTCCATGTGTGAAGGAGCCTTTCTGACAGACATCACCCTTTTCTCATGTAAACCATGCCTTGACAAGTTGAGGGGTGGCTCAGCTGGTACAGTACCAGCTCAGTATGCACAAAGCCCTGGGTTGGGTTTAATCCCCAGCACCTCATAGATCAGGCTGTGGTGGCAAATCCCTATAATCCTGGCCCTTGGGAGAGGAAGGCAATCAGATTAAGATGTTCAAAATCATCTTCAGTTGCACAGCAAGTTTGAGGCTTGCTACAAGAGGCATCATTTCAAAAGAAAGAAAAAAGAAAATCCAGATTCTGAACCCCTTTCTGGTTAAAAACTTTATTTCCAGAAGCAAAATTGGTTTTGACACAAAACTCAAGGGATGGTGCCCCTGTCAGGAAGTCCGCCTTTCTAGGTTCTGCCTTATTTAGACTAATTCCCCGTGAAGTGCTAGAACTTTCACCAGCCTAGAAACTACACAGCCCAGAGTCCCACTCTGAGGCCCTATCTGTAGAAACTCCAGGCTTGAACAACTTTTACTCCGACCTTAGACTTTGTGTCCCAACTTCCTTCCCTTCTACACCCTCCACACACTATTTCCACAGGAAAGAGCCAGTGTGCCTCTGCAGAGGTGTTTCCATGGGAAACAGGAGAGGGAGACTCCAGGCAGCCATGCTTCCTCACAGACAGCAGAGCTGTTCCACCTCCACCTCACACTCATAGAACTTCTCAAAGAGCTCTGGAGAGGTGCTGTTGCATTCCAGCCACCTCCTCAAGGTACACAGTGCCCTCAGGGCATCAGCCTTGGTGGGCAGGGACTCAAAGCTGTCTTCTTCCCTCCCATTGTCTTCAGCATCCCTCTCCTCTTTGCACACTCCAGGCCCTGGGGCCTCATCCTCCAGGTCCACAAAGTGGGAAAACTCCTCTTGGCTCAGCCCACTAGGGACCGGTGACATCTCAGAGTCTTTGTCCAGAGACAGCATTGTTTTGCCCGGAGCCAACCCTTCCTGAATGAAACTGCTCAAAATGAGCTGAGAAGGTACTTTGGCCCAAGCTGCAGCCACCATGTGTAGAGCATCCAGAACTGAGATGCTAGCCCTGGCCTCAGCCAGGGAAGTGCCCTCTTTCCCACTCTGAATGGCAGCCAGTTTGCTCAGCAGACGGTGACGGTAATGGGCCTTAAAGGCGAAAACCACAGAGCCAGGCAGGGAAGGTGTGGTGCTGGAGGCAGAGAGAGGCAGGAGTCGCACGTGGTCCAGTCCAGGAGGCCTGGCCCATTCCTCTGCCACTCTGGCAGCCAGCAGCAAGGCGACTTGTCGGCCCTGCTGACCCATGTCTTGGTCAAACTGTGCCAGCCACTCTGACCAGGGGATGGCTAGGTCGGGGTGATAAGAGGCAGGTAGTGCCTCACTGTTGACCCCAAAGAAGCATCTTGGGGCAGCCTGGAGCCCACCCACAAATACCCTTCGCTTTTCTGTGCCTTTGCTGTTAGCACACAGCAGTACCTGCAACCGATCACATTCAAACACTCCGCCGGGCACCGCCCGGTAAAACAAGGGCACTTCAGCACAGCCAAAAACATCTTCTGGTGAGAAATCTTTAAGGGAAAGAGGTGGCTGGGCCTGGGATGGAAGCCCTGGGGGAGGCAGTTCAGGAGGCAACAGAGGCACAAGGACCTGGCGAGCCGCAAAGCCCACGTTGTTTCGGCGTTTCCAGCGAACCAGCCAGCCGATGCTGGGCACGAAATCCTGGCCCATGATATCAGCCAGCTCCTTGGCCTTGTGGAGCAGCATGGGCCCCGTTACATCCCAGGCTTTGGCTCGGGCAATGTGGTACCAGCAGAGTAGAGCCTCGTCGATCCCACTGTATTTGGATTCACGCTTCCGCTTGCGCTCATGGTTGGCTGTGCCACTGCACCAATCTGCCAGCAGCTTGTCCTTATTCTTGCAGATACGTGAGATCTGGGGCTGGGAGACCTGGAAGCGCCGGGCCACCTCTGACTGGGACATCTTGGACTCATCCAAGAGTTCCAGCACTTGAATTTTCTCAGCCAGAGACAGGGCGTGAAGCTTCTTTTTGGTGTTCAGCTCCATGACTCCCTGAGAACCTGCTTAGGGAGAAAAGTAGAAGAGAGTGCCATAGGCTGAGGGTAGGAGGGATAGGAGAAGAGTGCACGACACACTAGGGACAGGGCAGTCAGCTGGAATGCAGAAGGCTGATAGAGATAGGGAATGGCTAGGCTGAGGGAGAGGACTAGGCCCCATCCGGAAGACTGCCGGAACAGAGCTGACAGGGAGTCTCTGGTCAAAGAGAGAGGAAATTCTGGGCTGTGGTTTGGCATTAATGGGGTGGAAGGATGAACAGAGGCCAAGAGACAGCTGTAAGGACAATCAGGAGATAGTTGTAGAGACAACAAAGGAGCAACAACAGAGAGGCCTGGGGCTGAGGCTAAGTGAGACAGGTGTAGAGGACATTCAGGGTGCCAAGGAGGACACTCCTGAGAGGAGATAGGGAGGAGGGCCTGAGTTGAGTTTTGATGAGGATCTTGAATGAAGGCCGGTGGTAGATTGAACAGAGAGAGTTGAGGTGAACAGGTGACAAAGCCAGATGATGGGGTCTGAAGGCACTAGTCCAATTTGGTGCTGGCGAGGCGAGGTGGTAAGGCTAGTCAATGGTCCAGCCTGAAGGGGAGTGGAGAGCAGGGTCGAGAGTGAAGGTGCCAAGATGACAAAGGGCGACAGGTTGAGGAGGCTGAGGGGAGCAAAAAGGGAGGAGTGTCCTATGTCAGGTGGTAGCCTGGAGGGATAGCAGAGAGCAGAAGCAGCAGCCAGGACGCAGGCCCCAGAGCTAGGCTCTGCCCCCCGGCTCGCCCCGGTTTGACCCCCAGTCAATCGGCTGCACTGACCCAGGCGTCGACCCAATCCGCCCACCCTGCTTCCCGCTCCGCACCCACCTCCAGGCGCCGTCCCGCGGCTCCAGTGCCGGCCCCAGCCAGGCTCCCGGGCCTCCGTGTGCTAGGCTACAGCAGAACCAGAGAGGGACGGGCGCCGCGACCCCGGGGGCAGAGCGCGCCCAGGGCTGTTCGGGCGGCGGGCACGCGCACAGCAGGGCTCTCTGCGCGCCGCCCGAGCCCGGCTTCTCAAGGCTGGAAAAACCGCGGCGCTGCCCTTCCGCAGTCCCGCCTTGACAAACCTGATTAGCCACCAGCGGCAACTTGTCCCGCCTCCAGCTGCCTCTGAATGGACGTTGTGGAAGTGGCGGTTCGTCGGGCATCTGTGGGAGGAGCTCCCCGCGCAGAGGGCGGAAGCCCGAGCAAGGATCTGGCCGAAGGACCTGGCCTTAATGCGTATCTCTGGCCCACTGGCGTGCCAAGGTACCCAGATGGCCTCAACACCATTCCCACGGGGTACCAGATAGGGATACCGGTCCTCCGGGAGTTGTTTTGGAAACAAGATGAAAGGAGAAAAATGAACGGATGTAAGCTTTAAGTCACCAAAACTAGTTACCATGGACAGCGCTGGACTTCAGGTGGCGAGAAAGGACGTATTTTGACCAGTTTTGGTGCCTCACGGCAAGCTCTAAATTCCTATGCTAGTCATTTCCCTCCTTCGTAACAATTGACCCTGAACTAGGTGTAGATAACCTGCCTTTAAACGGCCGCGGCCCCACTTTTCAGTCTTTCCCATAGGTTTTGAGGCCACCCATTTACTAGCCGATGCTGCCAGTGTCCCCAAGTGTCATCTTCTGCGAATCTAACATTTCCTCTTAAATCTATTTCAGTAGTCTCATTTGCACGTCTTTTTTAGCCCTCAAGACTACTCAGTTGCCTAGGATAACTGCCTGGCTCCCTCTACTCCTAGCCTACATAGGACAGGCAGTGTGCATGTCCTCAGAACCCAGTCAAGAGCACTCTGCTGCTATTTACCAAGTGCAGTAGCAGCCCAGGGTTCAGCTCTTCAATAGGCAACAATGACCTCAGGATGCTCTAGAAAAATCTGAGGACACTTCAAGTGACACATAAGTATTTAACTGAATCTCTAAAAAATAAAAATAAAAAAATAAAAAGCCAGGCGTGGCTTGTAATCCCAGTACTCCAGGAGGGTGAGGCAGAATCACAAGTTTGAGGCCATCTTAGGCAAACAGAACAGTAACAGATGTGTTTGTATGCTTTTTTAAAAGTATGTGTGGCCAGACATGGTGGCACACTTTTTTTTTTTAAAGATTTATCTATATGAATACTGTCTGCATGTACACCTGCAGGCCAGAAGAGAGCATCAGATCACATTATAGATGGTTATGAGCCACCATGTGGTTTCTGGGAATTGAACTCAGGACCTCTGGAAGAGCAGTCAGTGCTCTTAACCACTGAGCCATCTCCCCAGCCCAGTGGCACACACCTTTAATCCCATCACTTAGGAGGCAGAGGCAGGTGGATCTCTGTGAGTTCAAGGCCAGTCTGGTCTACAAAGTGAGTCCAGGAGAGCTAAGGATACAGAGAAACCCTGTCCTGAAAAACAAACAAAAAATAAAATGTGTGTTGTGCAGGTACACACATGCCATGCATGCCATCGTACTAGTATAGAAATAAGGTGACATCTTTAGGGGGAAAGTTTTTTTCCTTCCTTTAGGCAGGGTTTTGCTGTGTGGCACACTCCAATTTGGTTGGATGTTAAGCTTCCAACAGATTGTCTCCACCTCCATGTCCTTTTAGGAGTGCTAGGATAAGAGATACAACACAACATCCAGCTTCTTATTTGGGATGCAGGGTCAGAATTCAGGTGGTCAGGCTTACATTGAAAGTACTTTTACTGGTTGAGTTATCACCAAGTTATATAGAATCTCAAAATGGGGCTGGTGGCATAACTCAGCAGAGAGTCTTACAGGAGACAGAGCTCTGGAGCTGCAGAGATGGTACAGCCATTAAGAGCCTTGGATGTTCTTCCAAAGGTCTTGGATTTTATTCCCAGTCACCCATATAGTGGCTCAAAACCATCTTTAACTCCAGTTCCAGGCTATTTCCTGCACCTGGTACAGAGACATAACTCCCCCACCCCCACCCAAATCACAAAGACCACAGTTCAGTTCCTACCACCCTCTTCAGTGACTCAAAACTGTTTGTAATTTCAGCTCCAGGGGGATCTGATACTGTAAGAAGATAAATAGCCGGGTGGTGGTGGCGCACGCCTTTAATCCCAGCACTCGGGAGGCAGAGGCAGGTGGATCTTTGTGAGTTCGAGGCCAGCCTGGTCTACAAAAGTGAGTCCAGGACAGCCAGGGCTACACAGAGAAACCCTGTCTCGAAAAAAAAAAAACCAAAAAAAAAAAAGATAGATTAATATAAATTAGATTTAGTAAATATCTAGGGGTTTCTGATACAGTCTCTTTTTTTTTTTTTTTGTTTTTTGAGACAGGGTTTCTCTGTGTAACAGCTCTGGCTGTCCTGGACTTGCTTTGTAGACCAGGCTGGCCTCAAACTCACAGAGATCTGCCTGCCTCTGCCTCCCATGTGCTGGGATTAAAGGCATGTGCCACCACCGCCCGGCCTGATACAGTCTCTTAATCCAGGGCATGAAGATCAACTTGGCTGTGGGCAATTAGCTTATCAGTTTATGGACTAAAAACAAGGATGAAGTCAGGTGAAACGAGGGGAGTCTCTATGGACTAAAAACAAGGAGGAAGCCAGGTAAAACAAGGAAAGACTTATGGACTAAAAACAAGGTTTATGGCCTGGCATTGTTTTCAGCTGCTAAGTGGACAGAGCCCAAATTAAGCTGAAGCAGGTGGAACAAGGAAAGATCCTATTTAAGGACAAGTGAATGGAGCATGGGACTCCCATGCTAGAAGGCCCCATGCTAGAGCTCCGATGCCAGCGAGTCCTCACGCTAATAAAGGATGAGTAGTTCGTATCCTCTGATGGAGAAAGTGCTGGTGGACTGATGGCCAGACCTCCCTGAGGCAGAAAGAAGCTGGTTTGCAGAGAAAGCCTTAGCAAGACAGCAAAAGGCCAAGGACTAAACCCTGTGGCTCAGCTTTTGCCTAGAGGGGTTTGACCTGTCCGAACAGTGGCCTGAATGGAACTGTGGCCAGCTTTAAAGACTGAGGCAGAGCAGCAGAGTTGCTGATACGAAGGAAATAAGTTGGCCTACAGATGGCTGGGGTCTCCCAGAGACAAGAAAGCCTCAAGCCTTATTTAAGGTGAGACTGCCATAGCCAATTTACCATGATAGATCTACATCTGAGATATTCCAGAAGACTGCTTAAGTGCATTAAAGGGTCTACCTCAGAGACTGTGTTCCTGACGACTGAGGCCCAACCAGCCCGAGACTGTATCCTTCTAAAAGATTATGAAAATAGTTGTAATAGTTATCAATAGGTTTAGTGGTTAGGTCTTAGGGGTTGAAGGCATTTGTAGAGTTAGTAGTTAAGTGTTTATATTTTTTATAAGTGAATATAGTTACTAATAAGTGAATAATTTTTTTTTGGTTTTTCGAAACAGGGTTTCTCTGTGTAGCCCTGGCTGTCCTGGACTCAATTTGTAGACCAGGCTGGCCTCGAACTCGCAAAGATCCGCCTGCCTCTGCCTCCCAAGTGCTGGGATTAAAGGCATGCGCCACCACTGCCCAGCATGGTGAATAATTTTTAAAAGTTCGGTTTCATGATACCCTCCTCTGGCCTCTGCACTAATGTGCACATACATATACAAATTTTTATTAAGTTTCTCTGTGTAAAAGCCCTGGCTGTCCTGGAACTCAGAGGTCCGCCTCTGCCTCCTGAGTGCTGGGACTAAAGTCCTGTGCCACCACGCATGGCACGGCAGCTCACACTTTAAATATGATTTAAATATAATACAAGATCCACTATAAAACATCAAAGTATTAGTTTGGCTGGAGGAACTCACTGTATGTACATAAGTACCCTGGGAATGCAGGGAGGCTACACTGTGGACAGTTCTGGCCCTAGAACTCTGCTCTGGCTTGGCAATACTGCAATGAAAAGGTACATCAGATGACAAGACTGAGGCTACTCTCCTCCTGGCTGCTCTCATCATCTGCCCAAAAGTTTTCCCTGTTCCATGATGACATTATTGGTTTGTATATGTATGGAGATGGGTGGGCAGGTGGGTACGTACACGAATGCAAGGGACCAAGAGAGCTACAGAGGCATCCAATCCTCCTGGAAGTGGAGTTACAGGTGGGTGTGAGCACCTGATTTAAGTGCTGGGAACAGAACTTGGTCCTCTGCAAGGACAATGAGCATTGCTCTTCCCTGCGGAGCGACCTCTGCAGGCCCTGCTTTAAAGGCCCTGCTTTAATTCCTTTCAATTTACACACAGACAAGCTTCTGGGCCCACTTTAAACAACTGACATGACAAGCCGGGCGGTGGTGGCGCACGCCTTTAATCCCAGCACTTGGGAGGCAGAGGCAGGCGGATCTTTGCGAGTTCGAGGCCAGCCTGGTCTACAAAGCGAGTCCAGGACAGCCAGAGCTGTTAAACAGAGAAACCCTGTCTCGAAAAACCAAAAAAAAAATTAAAACAAATAAAAAAGATAGAGATGGCTCAGTGGTTAAGAACACTTGTTACTAGCTGGTGTGGTGGTGCATGCCTTGAATCCCAGCACTTGGGAGACAGAGACAGGTGAATCTCTGTGAGTTTGAGGCTAGCCTGGTCTACAGAGTGAGTTCCAGGATTGCCAGTGCTGTCATACAGAGAAACCCTGTCTGGGGGTGGGTGGGGGAAGGACACTTGTTCCTGCTGGGCAGTGGTGGCACATGCCTTTAATCCCAGCACTCAGAAGGCAGAGACAGGTGGATTTCTGAGTTAGAGGCCAGTCTGGTCTACAGAGTAAGTTCCAGGACAGCCAACACTATATAGAGAGATTCTGAGTCCAAAAACCAAAAGAGCACTTGTTCTTGTAGCAAACCTGCCTGGGTTTGGTTCCCAGAATTCATGTAGTGGTTCACAAGTATCCATTAACTCCAGTTACAGGGGATCTAATCCTTCTTTTGACCTCTTAGGGCACCAGGCATACATGTGGTACACATATATACAGGCAAAACACTCATACAAATAAAATTAAATTAAAAAAAATTAAATTTGCCGGGCGGTGGTGGCGCACGCCTTTAATCCCAGCACTTGGGAGGCAGAGGCAGGCGGATCTTTGTGAGTTCGAGGCCAGCCTGGTCTACAAAGCGAGTCCAGGACAGCCAGCGATATTCAGAGAAACCCTGTCTCGAAAAACCAAAAAAAAAAAAAAAAAAATTAAATTCTCTTCATGTACAAACAACCCAAAGGTAATTAGGGGAAAATAGAGGCACAGTGCTGAGAGGTGTCACAGGATATGACCATTCATGTGTCCACAAGGTGCATAAGGACTTGCAGTGTTCAAGGGAAAGAAATTCCCCAAGTTCCTCAGTGCTTTTACTAAGCACTATTACTAACAGAAAACCTGTTTGCACTAAAGCCCATCTCAGACCCTCCCTAACTTTCATACAGCTGACACCCAGAATTTTCTGGCCCTAGAAGATCCAATCTGAAATTTGAAGGGGATTCCCTAAGTACTTCAGGAAAAGATATGAAACTTCAGAGCCAGGAGTTTTGTGGTTCTAAGCACATCCAATGACCCAACCTTGTTTTGGTAAAGGAGAGTAAACTATAAGGACTTGTATTTATAATCAATCAACCGGGATGTATTCTACCACTGAACTATATCCCAGCCAAACATTCAATCTTTTTTCTTTTCTTTTTTGGAGACAGAGTTTCTTTGGTGTAGCCCTGGCTATCCTAGACTCATTCTGTACACCAGGCTAACCTAGAACTCACAGAGATCCGCCTGCCTCTGCCTCCCGAGTGCTGGGATTAAAGGCTCTTTTTTCTTTTTCTTTTTCAAGACAGGGTTTCTCTGTGTAGCCCTGGACTTACTTTGTAGACCAGGCTGGCCTTGAATTTGAAGAGATCCGCCTGCCTCTGCCTGGGATTAAAGGTGTGTGCCACCATGCCCAGCAATTATAGACAGCTGTAAACTGCCATGTGGGTGCTGGGATTTGAACTCAGGTCCTTTGGAAGAGCAGCCAGTGCTCTTAACCATAGAGCCATCTCTCCAGCCCAGCTTTTTTCTTTTTAATGGAGGCTTATGTACCTCATATTAGACTCAAATCCAGTATGCAGTCAACAATGACCTTGAATTTATGATCTTCCTGTCTCTATATCCTCAGTGCTGAGGTTAGAGGCATGCATTTTATGTGGTGCTGTGGAATCAAACGAAGATCTCTGCCAAGCAAGTACTCTACCTACTTAGCTAAATCCCTAGCCTTCAACAAACTGAAGGGAGAGGAGACTTCTTTCCCATAGCATCCCATTACCCATTAAGATGTCTAGATCACATCAGGTTACATTTGGGAGTAAAAAGACTGGCTTGGAAGCTGGGCATGGTGGCACACACCTTTAATCTCTGCACTCGGGAGGCAGAGACAGGCGTATTTCTGTGAGTTCAAGGACAGCCAGAGATACACAGAGAAACCCTGTCTTAAAAAAAATAAAACAAAAAAAAAAAAACTGTCTTGGCTACAGTTACCACACAGACACAGACATGTAATTAGCCTTATGGACCTCCACTCCTCTCCTATAGATTGGGTCAGTAGGCAGAGGCAGGGCAGGTAGATCTCTGTGAGTTCGAGGCCAGCATGGTCTACAAAGTGAGTCCAGGACAGCCAGGGCTATTACATAGAGAAACTCTGTCTCGAAAAACAAAACAAAACAACAACAAAAGACTAGATGAGCTCTGACCTTCAGGATCTGATGGAGATAGTGAGGATAAGAAGACATGAAAAGCATGAGGGAGGTCTCTGTGTCTAATACCTACAACTACAGTTTATCAATAAGCCCTGATGTAGAATCTGAGGGGGACTCTCACTGAACAGTCACAAGAGACCACTGCATAGCTTAGCTTGTTCCCAGCAAATGAAAAAGACACACACACCACACACAGCATCACTACGAGCGCAGTCTGACTCTATTCACTGAGCAGTAATGACTGTAATTAAGGTACGATGTGCTAGAGAGCAAGCACAGAAGAGCAGGCTCACATTTGCTCGCCTTTAGGAGGCAGCCACGTCCTTACCACACAGGAAAATTGGATAAACAAGGCTGAGTGCAGCAGCTCCTTTGTTTCTGCTGATGGGAATTGACACTGACACTGAAGTCAAATGGAAGGAAGGACCAGCCCTGTGGGGCTGAAGAACGCAAAGTCAGAGCAAAGAGGCTGAAGATGCCTCGGAGGAATGACCGAGATGTCCAGTCATGGCTCCTGTAGGGCTCTAGTAGGAAAGATGGCTAGGAATGAAACTACATAAGTATGTGTTGTGTGTAGAGCAAAAGAGAAGGAAAGCACACATAAACTCAAGGTTCTTGTGGTGAAAAATCTCAAGCTTCTGTTATTTTACAGACAGTCTTATATAACTTGTAAAGTTTTAAAAACTAGTTGGCAGCCATGGTTATTTTGGACTAGTATTTACTCTAATAAGATCACTAAAGGCTATTTCAATCATGACATTGTATTTGAGAAAAACAGAAAAATAAAAAGGAAAAATCTTTTCACAGGGCAAAATGAAAGAAAAATGAGCTAGTGGTCTTGCCCTCAATGTGTGATTTCAGCTGCCAGAAGACTTAAGCACACTATACTTAAAACAAGTACCAGAAAAGCATCTTTGCAGGGTAAGAATGGTGAGAGAATAAAAGCTCTTTTGAAAAGAGAAAGTTCTGCCGGGCGGTGGTGGCGCACGCCTTTAATCCCAGCACTCGGGAGGCAGAGGCAGGCGGATCACTGTGAGTTCGAGGCCAGCCTGGTCTACAAAGTAAGTCCAGGACAGCCAGAGATATTCAGAGAAACCCTGTCTCGAAAAACCAAAAAAAAAAAAAAAAAAAGAAAAGAGAAAGTTCTGTGAAGGCACATATTAGTTGTGGTCCAGTCTTCCACACCTAGAACTGGGGAGAAGCAAGTTAGTGGCTCACTGATACTCAGGAACCAGTAGCTGCTGAAGAGGCAAAAACAGTCATGCTCTAGTTAAATGGGCAACTCCATTTTCTGCAAGACCATCTTTCAACACTAAGAACTCCACTAATACATAATTCTGAAAATCTAGGCAAGTATGTTCCTCTAGAACAGTAAGATTTCCACTGTAAAAACTGTGATTCCTCTTTTCATAGGAAACCTGTGTTAAAAAACAAAAACAAAACCTCCCCTTCCACTGGCATAGGAGAGGTCAACAAAGAGAAAGGCAGAGTAACAAAGACCTAACATCTGAGTCCAGAAGGAGAACTATGTTAAATCAACAGCATCGTTTCTAAATCGAGGGAAATGTCAACCTAAAGAGAGCTGGGGAAACTGGAGTGAGCAAATCAGAAAGATAATAGTGTTGGGAGGAGGGGTGGTTGAAAGAGGCAGTAGGATAAAGCCAAAAGCAAGTTGGGGGGTGGGAAGCCACAAGAGAAGGTACTTAGCTTAATGGAAGTGGGAAAGCATTCTCGGGGGGGAAAAAAAAGGAAAAAAGGGCTCCAAGCAGTGGGGGGAAAAGCAACTTAAACCTCAAAAAAAAAAAAAAATCTCTTGGGACAAATGAGGCTCAGCCAACGACAAAGACAAATGAGAAGCTGCGAAAGTCCCCCGGAATAGTTCCTAAACCTTTACTTTGTCATCCAGAACCCAAGAGCTTTGAGTGGACGGACGGTAGAACACTTGAATGTTTCGACCCTTTACATCACGCCCAACATGGCCATTAAAGGAAGAGAAGGACATTCATAAGTTTAACGGGCATTAACCATCCCGTTCCAAAACTCTCTCGGATTCTTCTTCGAGTAAGGAGACACATCAAAATCCCAAACAGCTCTAACTCAAGGAAGCGGCTAACAGGCCAGTGCCCGTTCCCAGTGTTTCCCAACAACCGTTAACTTCAGCTCTGCTGGAAATCTGACCCGCACAATGGCATCTAGGGTAGAGAGAACGCCCACCACGGGGCTTCTGCGGACTAGAAGGCCGTCTGATTCCGGTCTAGCTCCCCACTGCCCCAAGTTCTTTCCCTTCTGTATCTGCTCTTGAACCAATTCTTCCCAACAACATTTTTAGTTTCGGGTACCCCGGGTTTCGCGGTTATTGTCACCCGGCTGCTTAAGTCTTAGGACCCCAGCAGGAACTGCGGAGCCTGTAGCCCCAGGGAGGGCGGTGGGCGGGGAAGGGACGGCGATCTCCCGGGGCCGCCGGCCTCGGCTGGGCTCCGCGGGACTGACGCGTCTCGGGAGAGGGCTGGGGACCGTGAGCCTCTCGCTCGCACCCCGCGGGTCCGCTCGAGGCTCGGACGGCGAGGAGGACGCCCGTCGGGGACTCCCCTTTGCCTCCCTCCCGACCTCCACAAGTTTCCAAAAGAAGCCCAGCGTCTTCTCCGGAGTCTCCTGTTGCCCTCCCTACCAGGAGTCGCACAACAAGGACTTCCCGGGCATGTCCTTCTCTCTGTCTTGTCTCTTCCCGCACCTCCCTCTCTCCTCCCAGGCTCCTTTACGAGACCTCTAGTCCAAAAGCGGTTTAAAACAAAAACAAGAACAGAAACCAATACTCACAGCTTCACGACATTCTCCACCACAGCCGCCATCTTCCCTGCTCCTCTCCCTCAGGCCGGGAGGCCCCGAAGCCCGCAACGCGCAGGCGCTAAGCCTTCTCAGGACGGACAGTCCTGGACCCTCTGCGCAAGCGCAACCCGAGGGTGCGCGCACGCACTGGCCCACGAGAGCGAGCGCTGGGGGAACGAGCGTGAAGGAGGGAACCCAGGGAACCCAGTGCGCAGGCGCGACTGGAGAAGACCGCGCGCTTTGCTGCTCAATCTGGCGACCCGCCTCCCGCATTTAGCGGAGCCTCAGAAAGGCGGTCTGGCTTGGTTCGAAAGTGAGAAAGGTAAGGGAAAAGGCCACGGAGATGGGCTCGAAGGAGCACTAGCGTCCTTTCTAGCTGACCATTAGCCACATGGCTGACTCACAGGGAGGGACTGGTGGGTAGGTAGGTAAAGTGTTGTACACCTCCAGGTACCTCTGTTCCCAAACATCGGCCCATTTTATAGAATGAAAAGTAAACGCCCAGAATAGGCTGTTCTTTGACCTGACTCTCGTGTTCGGACAATTACCATACCTTTCTGTCAGTAAACCTAGTCCTTGAACTTCAGTGGTACCTACCTCTTCTCTCTTGCCTGGTACTCTTTTTTTTTAAATAATTTATTTTTATTTTATGTACATTGGTATTTTGACTCCATGTATGTCTGTGTGAGGGCATCAGATCTACTGGAACAGGAGTTATAGACAGTTGTGAGCTGCCACGTGGTTGCTGGGAACTGAACTCAGATCCTCTGGAAGAGCAGTCAGTGCTCTTAACCGCTGAGCCATCTCTCCAGCCCTGCATGGTACTCTTAAATTAAAAAAAAAAGCCGGGCATGGTGGCGCACGCCTTTAATCCCAGCACTTGGGAGGCAGAGGCAGGCGGATCACTGTGAGTTCGAGGCCAGCCTGGTCTACAAAGCGAGCCCAGGACAGCCAAAGCTGTTACACAGAGAAACCCTGTCTCGAAAAAAACAAACAAACAAACAAAAAAATCGCTGGGCAAGGTGACTAACGCCTTTAATCCCAACCTTTAAGGTCAGGCATGGTGTTGCACACCTTTATCTTAGTACTTGGGAGGCAGAGGCAGGCGGATCTCTGTGAGTTTGAGGCCAGCCTGGTCTACATAGTGAGTTCCAGGACAGCCAGGGCTACACAGAGAAACTCTGTCTGGAAAAACCTAAAAAAAAAAAAGAAAAGAAAATGCTCACTAGTATGACTATCCCTCTTGATTCTATACAGCTTTATTTCTCCTTCAGTATCAAGTTATGCAAATCCAGGAACAAACATATTTCCCCCTTAAAAAGAAATCAAAAAGATTCCCTTAAGCCCATCTGCATTCCATTGTCACCCCATTTCTTTTCACTTTTTCAAAGCAGATTTTCCATTTGTATGCTGTACTACCTTATTTCCAAGGCACTTTTCTGCTGAATGGTTTTGTTTCCACCAGACCTTTTGAAATAGCTCCTACCAAAGTCACCATGACCTCTGTTTCATTACATTTAGAGATCTACTCTCTGTTCACATTGGACCTGCCAAGCCATGTGGACCACTGGCTGTTTCCTCTCTCCTACTACACCTGCAATTCCTTCCTTCCTCTTCCATTCAACCCTGACTGAGTCCTCAGAGCTTTGTCCTTGTTAGTTTCTCTGCCATTCCTTATTTCTCCAATTCCAAGAAGCATGTATTTCCAATCCAGTTATTTTGATATTTTAGAATCAGTACACTTTGTTTATTTGTTTGTTTACGACAGGTTTTTCTCTGTGACCTGGACTCACTCTGTAGATCAGGCTGGCCTTGAACTCACAGAGATCCACCTGCCTCTGCCTCCCAAGTGCTTTGATTAAAGGCGTGTCCCACCACGCCTGGCATCAGTGCACATTTTATCATCACTATACTCACCTTAAAATCATTTTGGGAAGCTGGGTGTGGTGGTGCATGTCTTTAATCCAGCACTCGGGAGGCAGAGGCAGGTGGGATCTCTGTGAGTTGAAGGCCAGCCTGATCTACAGAGAGTCCAGGATAGCCAGTACTGTTATACAGAAAAACCCTGTCTCAAAAACCAAAAAAAAAAAAGCCGGGCAGTGGTGGCGCACGCCTTTAATCCCAGCACTTGGGAGGCAGAGGCAGGCGGATCTTTGCGAGTTCGAGGCCAGCCTGGTCTACAAATTGAGTCCAGGACAGCCAGGGCTACACAGAGAAACCCTGTCTCGAAAAACCAAAAAAAAAAAAAACCAAAAAAAAAAAAATTCGTCCGGGCGGGGGTGGCGCACGCCTTTAATCCCAGCACTTGGGAGGCAGAGGCAGGTGGATCTTTGTGAGTTCGAGGCCAGCCTGGTCTACAAAGCGAGTCCAGGACAGCCAGAGATATTCAGAGAAACCCTGTCTCGAAAAACAAACAAAAAAAAAATTTCATTTTGGACAGGTGAGAGTAATGAGATATTTTCTATCATTTACCCTGCACTAGCATCAAAACTTTCAGATTTGGTGCCAGCAGCCAGGAAGGAAAACTCAGAAAACATACACATACACACACACACACACATGCTCACACATACAATTACTCAGAAGCTGAGCATAGTGGCACATAACTGTAGTCCCAGCATTTAGGAAGGAGGAGGATTGCTACCAGTTCAAGGCCCACCCGCTCTGCACAAGTTCCAGGCCACCAGGGCTACATAAAAAGCCTGAAGGACATTAGCAACAGCAAAAGTTTCCCTATACAGAGGCCCAGAACTCTCTGTAACTCCAGCTCCAGGGTCCAGCGGGCTCTTTTGACCTACCATGAGCATCCTGGTTCAATGGGACCCTGTGGGTCAGCTGCAGGCCCTGGCAGAGCCTGGGAAGGCGCAGGGAGCTATAAGGGCTGTTTCACTTTCTGTTGGGGGCAGGGGCAAGAAAGTTGCCTTCCTTACATCCTTACTCATCCAGCCTCACTCCTAAGCTGAGGCTAGAGGAGCCATAGGAAAAGGACATTATTGTCTTGGGTCCCCAGACCCCTGGGTCAGACACCAGCAACATGTGAGGCTACCATGTCAGAGTGGTAACCCGAAGCTTTGGATTCCTCAAGCTCAGGCGCCTCCTTACGCTGAGGTAGCTAGAAGTAGAAGTGAGGCCCTTCTCTCTTTAGCTTGTCTAGACATTATGTCCCTCAAATACCATAATCAAAGGAAGTCCCAAAGCACAAAGAGGCAATTATTAGTCAGCCAACATGGTCAAGGATCCCTATGGTACACTGTCTTTTTATTTGTTTTTGTTTTTGAGACAGGGTCTATCTACATAGCCCTGGCTGTCCTGAAACTTACTTTGTAGACCAGGTTGGCTTCAGACTCACAGAGATCCACCTGCTCCCGCCTCCCAAGCACCAAGATTAAAGGTGTGCGCCACCATGCCTGACCTTTATTTTATTGTTGTTGTTTTTCTTTTCTTTTTCTTTCTTTGTTTTTCCCTGGCTGTCCTGAACTCACTTTGTAGACCAGGCCTGCCTCTGCCTCCCAAGTGTTGAGATTAAAGGCATGAGCCACCATGCCCAGCCGGCTCTGCACTTTTTTTTTTAAAGAACTTAGTCAAATTCATGAATGTAGTGTTAAGGTTGTAAGATGACAAGAAAATGGTTAAAGATATATTATAAATGCAAGTTAACAATGAATCAAACTCATGGTTTTGTTAGGTACTAGTTTAGTTAATCATAAATGTTTTCTAAGTTAATCAGATGTCAAATTGCTAGAGACAAACATTTGCATATTTAAAAATATTGAAATGAGGAGCTGGAGAGATGGCCCAGTGGTTAAGAGCACTGGCTGCTCTTCCAGAGGTCCTAAGTTCAATTCCCAGCAACCACATGGTGGCTCACAACCATCCACAATGTGATATGATGCCCTCTTCTGGTTGCAGATGTTCATGCAGATAAAAGCACCCATACATAAAATAAATAAATAAATCTTTTAAAAAAATATTGAAATGAATAGAGGGTCTTCAAAAACCTCAGAGATGTGTAGAATATGGCATTTAAATATTTAATTTAAAAGCTTACTATGTGGGGGCTGGAGAGATGGCTCAAAGGTTAAAAACACTAGCTGTTCTTCCGAAGGTCCTGAGTTCAATTCCCAGCAACCACATGGTGGTTCACAACCATCTACAATGAGATCTGGTGCCCTCTTCTGGAGTTCAGGCATACATGCAGTCAGAATGCTGTATACACAATAAATAAATAAGTAAATCTTTAAAAAATTAAAAAAAATAAAAGCTTACTATGACAGAAACTCCATTATGTAGTGATAACCCAGGGTCTCCAAGAAGATATGTGCACAACATTGCTGATCATTGGGCAAGACTGCCTCATTCCTCAACTTGCTGCCAGAAGCCTGCCCAAACTGTGGACAAGCAGGACACTAGAGATGCCTCATTTTCCCAAGTTCCTCCTCCACAAGAAAGCCTCTCAGATTTGCTGGGCCTGGCAGCCAAAGACTGATACTGTCCTAGGACCTGTGCCCACAATGGAGCCATTGACATCACAGGAGCCTGATGGGAAATCTGTCTGGGTAATGGGTAAGCCTCTGTCTTAGTAACTGATAATTTATCCTTCTGAGATCTCTGATGGGTCTTAACATCAGTTTAATAGCAAAAAAACAAGGCATCAGAGGCCTTCTCAGTCATCTTCATAGTAAAAATCAGACCTTAAGCCTCATCCTTCTAGAGCTGCTGCTTCGAGACCCAGACACAGTCTACCTTGTTACCAGACTCAGAAAACAGACAGCACTTTACCCCAAGGTAATTACCACCATTTTAGTCCATGTTAACTTATTAGCTAGTTAAAACTACTAAGTCCTAGCTCAAAGGCTTCATGTTAAAAGATAATCTTGGTAAATATAGTCAGGAGTGCTTCAGATCCTTCCCCTTGGGATGCTACTTTTGAAATCCCAGTAAGTTATTAGTCTAACTCTGGTAAAACATTCCACTATATGAAAAGACTGTTCATGCTAGTAACCCAAGTCTGTTTCCCAAGCCTCTGTTCTATTATGGTTTATCCTTCTAAGATCTAGACATAGAACTTGGATCTATCCACCTGCCACAGCTCAAACAGGATTCCAGATAAGTACAATTGCCTGTGTTTTTTTTTCTTTTTTTTTTCCTGAGACAGGGCTTTCTCTGTTTATCTCTTGACATCCTGGAACTCACTCTGTAGACCAGGCTGGCCTTGAACTCACAGAGATGTGCCTGCCTCTGTCTCCCGAGTGCTGGGATTAAAGGCATGCACCACCATGCCTGGCAATTGCCTGTTCTTGAAAATGGGATTTTTTTTCCTTGGTCTTGGGATTCTTCACCTTCCCAAATTAGGAGACAATTTTAACTTCTGTCCCTAGTCTATGTTTGTTTCAGCAGATTCTCACCTGGCTGACAGATTCTATCCAGGGACTAGCTGTGGACTACAAGCTGGTGAGGTCTAGACTTCCTGAAAGCTTATGTGAATCCGTCCAGCCGATATGACTGCTCCCTGTCTTTCAGCTGAATCAACTAATCAGATAAATGCCCCATTGCCCATCCTTTGACTAGCATTTCAGCCTCCTGGGCCCCGATGACAACATCCTAATGTCAGCTGGAAGTAGACGTTGTCCCACCTAACAGGCTGAACTGGCACGTCAAAAGGGGCTCCCTGGTACAAGGCTACAAACGGGTGTACCTATAATGCCGAGTGATAGACCCTCTCATCACCAACCTGATTGGGCCCTTGGTTCTGTTTCTCCTGGTTACGCTTTATGCCCCTATATGATTATTGCTCATAGTCCTTTGAACCACATGCAGAATCCATGGCCTTAGTCAGAGAGGGCCTACAAAAACAAAAACTGAAACAGGAACAATCACAGAATTAGTTTGAGCCTATGTTTAATTGGTCCCCATGGTTGACTACCCTGCTCTCAGCTATAGCTAAACTTCTGATTCTTTTGCTGAATACCCTTTTGGTTGGACCCTGTATTATCAATAGATTAGTCACTTTTGTCGGGGATAGAATTAATGCAGTCCAGCCGGGCTTGGTGGTGCACGCCTTTAATCCCAGCACTCGGGAGGCAAAGGCAGGCAGATCTCTGTGAGTTCAAGGCCAGCTTGGTCTACAAAGTGAGTCCAGGACAGTCAAGGATACACAGAGAAACCCTGTCTCTAAGAACCTAAAAAAAAAAAGAGTTAACACAGTCCAGCTTATGGTTCCCAAAGCACAGTACACACCTATATTCACTGACATGTTTGAAGACCCATGATTGGGTCTCTCTATGACCTAGAGAAGGGAGAGAATGTGGAGCCTGACCAACTCCATTTTGGAAAAAGATTCCATTTTGTACTAAGCTTGACTCAGAGCTAACCTCCAGTTCCAGGAAAAACAACAAAATATACCTGTCCTTGCATTCTAAGGGAGTTCCCTAGCCATAACTGGCCAGGTCACTCTGAGAAACCACCCAAAAAGTCTAAACTTTCTGCTAGTCAAGCTGACCAATAGTAGTCTGGCAATAACAATGAGCCAATTAGGGATAGACAGGTTTGTCTGTCCAAACATCATCCAGTCTTGTTCTAGAAACACTTTTGTTTAAGCCCCTTTAAATATATTTTTTGAGTTCAGCACTTTCAACTCAAACTGCTGTGTCAGTGAGTATTGGGTGTCCCTGTAGACAACACTCACGTGCTTGCATTGGAGTCGGCTCCTAGTGGTCTTTGGGGTCTCAAGAACCAGGCAGAACAGTGGAACCCATAGATAGACAGGCCCAATTGTATGTGAATGGCGGTTTCCTAGCCAAAGGGTGGAAAACTGGACCCACTGCATTTCAAAGGTGCGGCTATCTTTTTTTTTTGTTTGTTTGTTTTTTCTTTTTTTTTTTTTTGGTTTTTCGAGACAGGGTTTCTCTGAATATCTCTGGCTGTCCTGGACTCGCTTTGTAGACCAGGCTGGCCTCGAACTCACAAAGATCCGCCTGCCTCTGCCTCCCAAGTGCTGGCATTAAAGGCGTGCGCCACCAACGCCCGGCTGTTTGTTTTTTCAAGACAGGGTTCCTCTGTGTAGCCCTGGCTGTCCTGGACTCACTTGTAGACCAGGCTGGCCTTGAACTCGCAGAGATCCGCCTGCCTCTGCCTCCCAAATGCTGGGATTAAAGGCATGGGCCACCACGCCTGGCTAGGCGTGGCTATCTTAAAAGCATATTGCATTTCTCTTTTGTCAGAAAGCACAAAGTCAGGCTGGAGAGATGGTTCAGTGGTTAAGAGCACTGGCTGCTCTTCCAAAGGACCTGGGTTCAATCCTAGTACCCACATGGCAGTTCGAAACTGTCTGTAATGGCCAGGCATGGTGGTGCATGCCTTTAATCCCAGCACTTGGGAGGCAGAGGCAGGTGGATCTTTGAGTTCAAGGCCAGCCTGGTCTACAAAGGGAGTTCCAAGATAGCGAGGGCTACAGAGAAACCCTGTCTGGGACGAGAGAGGGGGAAGAGAGAACACAGTCTTATTATTACATCTACTCTGAAGTATAGAGTCTGTGTCCATTCCTATGGCCACTCCCTTACCATCCAATCTCAATCTTCTGCAATAAGAAAGCTATGCTAGCCGGGCGGTGGTGGCGCACGCCTTTAATCTCAGCACTTGGGAGGCAGAGGCAGGCGGATCTTTGCGAGTTCGAGGCCAGCCTGGTCTACAAAGTGAGTCCAGGACAGCCAGGGCTACACAGAGAAACCCTGTCTCGAAAAACCAAAAAAAAAAAAAGAAAGCTATGCTATAGCATTAATTGAAGTGCAGAGATGTGACTCTGATAGAATCTCAACCTAGCAGCCGGGCGGTGGTGGCGCACGCCTTTAACCCCAGCACTTGGGAGGCAGAGGCAGGCGGATCTTTGTGAGTTCGAGGCCAGCCTGGTCTACAAAGCGAGTCCAGGACAGCCAGAGATATTCAGAGAAACCCTGTCTCGAAAAACCAAAAAAAAAAAAAAAAAAAAAAAAAAGAATCTCAACCTAGCACTCAAGAAGTCCTGGGTTCAATCCATAGCACCATATAAACTGAACCCAGTTCCTCTAAGAGAAACTATCCTTATTTAGTGAGCCATCTCTCCAGTCCCTCTCTGCCAAACACCTAAATCAATGTCCAATATCCACCTCTGACACTTGGTTTGGGTGGTAGTTAATCTTGGTAGTCCACTTAATGAGATCAGAGTCACCATGAAAACCCTGGAGGTGTCTGTGAAGGAGTTTGTAGATCTAGTTAACGAAGGTGGAAAAGCCATCCCTGAAGCCTGGCGGTGGTGGCACACACCTTTAATCCCAGCACTCACAAGGGAAAGGCAGGTGGATCTCTGTTCATTCGAGTCCAGCCTGGTCTACAGAGAGCATTCTCGGACAGCCAAAGCTACACAGAATGTGGGTGGCACCATCCCATGGGCTGGGGTCCCAGACTGAAAAAAAGAAAGTGATCGGAAGCCGGGCGTGGTGGCGCACACCTTTAATCCCAGCACTCGGGAGGCAGAGGCAGGCGGATCTCTGTGAGTTCGAGTCCAGCCTGGTCTACAAAGCGAGTCCAGGACAGCCAGAGATACACAGAGAAACCCTGTCTGGAAAAACCAAAGAAAAAAAAGAAAGTGATCGGAGCATCCACATTCATTGTTTTGGGTTCCTGACTGTGGACACAAGGTGACCTCCCGCTCTCATGAGTGTTCACAGCATAACAGACTGCACTTCACCAGAAGCTGTGAACAAGCTAGCCTCAGCCTCCTGCCCAGGCTGCTCTGTCAGGTGTTCTGTCACAGCAGCAAAGGCAGACTATTCCACTTTCTTCTCACTGTGGGGTAGACTGAAGGGAGGGCTCAGCCTCTATGAAATCTTCTAGGGAGGGTGGGGCCTTTCCCATGTGTGCCCACTGTTCAAGGAGACTGGCTCACCTTCAGAAGGAAATCCGGGACAAGGGTACAGGATGCTCAGCTACCAGCAGCAACATGTTTTATTGCAACCAGAATTCCCTGGTCATGTGAGGAAGAAATGGGACAGGACACAAGGCAGGACATGTCTGGTTATGGATGCCATGCTCCCAGACCAAGACACAAAGACCTATGGGAAGGGTATCCAACGGTGCTGAGGTCGAGGGCAATTGGAAAGGGGGTAGGGTCCATTCCAGCAGAGTGTTCCCCAAAAGGGCCCCAATGGAAGGGGACAATTGGCAGTGAGGGCCCCAAAACCTAGGAGGCTCAGGAGTCTCTGGGGCAACTTCTGCATGGGTCCTCTGTGGGTGCTGTTAGATGAAGGCAAGGAAAGAGAGAAAAAAACAAAGGCTCAAAATGACAGTCACTGGCCAGCACCCATAGGCAGGACCTGGGATCCTGACCAGGGGTCAGGGCTACGTCCATAGATGTCTCCAGATACCCATAGCCTGGGTGACTGGCCTGGTCAGCCAAGGTCCTATGTGGGGATCTGCACATGGCCCAGGTCCTGGTCCATGATTTGGAGGACATCATCTAGGATAGAAGGCCCCAGGTCCACGTGCAGAGACAGCAGGGAGCTGGCATGGGACAAGAAGGGCTCCTCAGCCTCTGGTTCAGGGCTTATCCCATTGTGGCGTGAGCCAGCCTCTGGAATCCTCCAGATGTCCACATTTCCTGCCTCCTGTGGGGAGGACTTTGGAGAGGGCTGGGGCGACTCCAGGTGCAAGCGAGGGGGCTTAGGTGGAGCCTGGGCTGTGGGCAGGGTGAGCGCCTGAGGACCGCCAATGACAGGAAGGGAGATGGCGTTTTTTGAGCAGAGGTGACAGGCCATCAGGGAGCTCTCGCCCACACACTGTGGCAGTGCGAGTGAATTGGAAGGGAAGGTCAAAGCTGCCGTCCTCATCAGCCTCCTCCACGGCTGTTCCTGGAAGGAGATGGAACTTGCCCTGCAGGAAAGAGATGTCCCCAAACATGTCACCACCACCACCGCTGCCAATGTGAATAGTGTGACGGAAGTCCCCAAGCGGTGGGCTGATCATGTCTGAGGACAGCAGGTCCCGGAGCTTTTCTTTCTTGCCTTTGCGGCTGCCACGTTTCAGATAGATGGGGACCTTGGTGGACATGGTGATTTCAACACACACCCTGGCTGCTCAGCCCAAAACACTGGCTCCAGAGGATTGATGGCCACACTTACCAAAAGCTAAATATTTGAGGGTAAAATGTGATCAAAGCTGACCCAGGAATTAGAAAAAGTTAAAGGCCAACAAAGACAGGGTGTGTGAATACACCCCACTTTCTTCCCATGAAAGTCCTTTTGGGGAACTGGAGGCAGAAAGGCGAGGTGTTGTCAGCAGTGGTGTGTTTTGCTCTTGTTCCAGGATTCTCTCCTTAGTCCAAGACTGAGAACCTGAAATGAAGGAACACAGAAATCAGGGGCAGGAAAACAACAAAGTCACCGTTAAGTTGAAGTGAGTGAGGCACATGCCAGTAATCCCAACACTCAGGAAGTGTAGACAGAACAATCAGGAGTTCAAGGTCAGCCTAGGCTACATGAGACCCTGCCTCAAAACAAATGCACAACAAAAAGAGTTGGGGTGTAGCTGTTACAGTGATTGTCCTGTGTGCAGGAAGCTCAAGTTTAGTCCCCAGTGCTACATAAATGCACGAATGCTGGTGCAGCCAGTATTCTCAGCACTTGAAAGGTAGAGGCAAGGAAATCAGGAGTACGAGGTCATCCTAGGCTACATGCCAACCTCTGACTGTAAAGCCAGCCTCATATACATAGGGCCCTGTCTCAAAAAACAGGAAAAAAATAAAGGGGAAAGGTGCAGGTGGGATGGCTCCCTGGGTAAAAGCACTTGCTGTTAAAGCCTGAAGACCTGATTTCAAGCTACAGAACCCACAGTAGGGGAGAACCAAGTCCTGAGCATTGTTCTCTGACCTCCTCATGCAGGCTGTGGCATGTGCCCACATTCATAAACGCACAATAATGAAAAAAATAACTTTAAAAAAGTCAACACTCGCCGGGCGGTGGTGGCGCATGCCTTTAATTCCAGCACTTGGGAGGCAGAGGCAGGCGGATCTCTGTGAGTTCGAGGCCAGCCTGGTCTACAAAAGTGAGACCAGGACAGCCAGAGCTGTTACACAGAGAAACCCTGTCTCGAAAAACCAAAAAAAAAAAAAAAAAAAAAAAAAGTCAACACTCGAGCCGGGCGGTGGTGGCGCACGCCTTTAATCCCAGCACTTGGGAGGCAGAGGCAGGTGGATCTTTGTGAGTTCAAGGCCAGCCTGGTCTACAAAGCGAGTCCAGGACAGCTAGAGATATTCAGAGAAACCCTGTCTCGAAAAACAAAAAAAAAAAAAAAAAGTCAACACTCGTGGGGTTTGGTGGATCACACCTATAATCAATCCTAGCACAAGGAAGGCAGTGGCAGGTAGATCTCTGACTTTAAGGCCAGTCTGCCTGGTCTATCTAGTGAGACTATCTTAAAAAAAAAAAAAAAGCCGGGCTGTGGTAGTGCACACCTTTAATCCCAGCACTCAGGAGGCAGAGGCAAGTTAGAGGCCAGCCTGGTCTACAAAGTGAGTCCAGGACAGCCAGAGCTATACACAGAGGAACCCTGTCTCGAAAAACCAAAAAGAGAAAAAAAAAGAGGCCAACTCTTTTACTTTCTTTCCCCCCACCCCACCCCACCCCCGTTTCTGATTTCCCTGTATCAGCACTGTATTTAGGGACACCTATTAAAAAGTACATGTCCAGCCGGGCATGGTGGCACACGCCTTTAATCCCAGCACTCAGGAGGCAGAAGCAGGTGGATCTCTGTGACTTCAAGGCCAGCCTGGTGTACAAAGTGAGTCTAGGACAGCCAGGGCTATCACACATAGAAACCCTGTCTCAAAAAAAAAAAAAAAGTACATGTCTTCCAGCTGGATGAGGTGGCATACACCTTTAATCCCAGCTCTTGGAAGGCAGAAGCAGGTGGATCTCTGTGAGTTCCAGGCCAGACTGGTCTACAAAGTGAGTCCAGTACAGCTAGGGCTGTTTGTTACACAGAGAAACCCTGTCTTGAAAAACTAAAAAAAAAAAACCACAAAACCTTTCACAATTGAAGTTAAAAAAAAGTACACATCTTCCTAGGCCCGCTTTGTCTTATAGAACAATCCTAAGCCTCCGGTTTTCTTTTTTTTTAATTTGTTTATTTCTTTTTGAAACAGTTTCACTATGTAGCCCTGGTTGACCTAGAGTGCACTCTGTAGACCAGGCTGATCTGGAACACAAAGAGATCCACCTGCCTTTTCCTCTCAAGTGCTGGAATTAAAAGTGTAAGCCACCACACCCCTCCCATAGTCTCTTTTGAGGGGGAACAGAGGCCCAGAATCTGAATGGCAGGCCTTAGACACCTACAAACTCCTGCCCCTGGTCCCTGGCTCTGCTCATTGCTCCTGCCCCAGCAGTCACTGTCATCCCTGACCTCCATCAGCTATGTTCTACCACACAGGAAGTGCCACATTGATTATATGTAAGTCTCACAACTGGTCTCAATTCCCTACTCAGCTAAGGACCGAGAGTTTGGAAACTGCCTCTCCTGCCCTGGCCTGGTACAGAGCTGGGAACACAGGTGTCCAGTCCACAATGCTGCATGGCCAGTGCCTCCCACTGGATTCATCACTTCCCTCTTGGAGGTTTCTCTTTTCTCCTCCCTCATGTGGAATCTCTCTGACCCCCCTTGCATTCCTGGTACTGAGAGAGATGGAGCCGGGTGTACAGATGCTTTTTGAGTGGTTGGCATTGTTGGGAGAGCTTTGCAAACATCACAACCATCCTGTGAGCCCCATTTGAACATTAAAGCTCTCGGGGCTGCCATGTAGCCCCAGGCAGAGTGCATGCCAGCTGGAGGAGCCAAGTGAAAAAGGAGAGTCACCAGGCACATTTTGGTTCCCACAAGACACTGTAGGGAGAGACAGTCAAAAGGACGCCATTGCTTCTTCTTAGGGTTATGGGTGTGAGTGTTTTGTCAGCAAGTTTGTAAGTGCACCACGTGCGCAGCTGGTGGCCACAGGTCAGAAGAGGGCATTGTATAGCCTGGAACTGGAGTTATAGAAGGTTAGGAGCCACCTATGGTGTGGGAACCCGACCTCCGACCTCTGCAAAAGCAACAAGTGTTTTTAGCCACTGAGCCATCTCTCCAGCCTTGAGAGATGCCCTTTATTAAGAGCATTGACTACCAAAGCACCTGCCATCCACCCTCCATATATGCAGCCTGTATAGGAATCTATCTTTTTTTCTTTTCTTTTTCTTTCTTTCTTTTTTTTTTTTTTTTGAGACAGGGTTTCTCTGTGTAGCCTTGACTGTCCTGGACTCACTTTGTAGACCAGGCTGGCCTGGAACTCACAGAGATCTGCCTGCCTCTGCCTCCCAAGTGCTGAGATTAAAGGTGTGCACCACTACACCATCCGGTTTTTAATGTTTTTTAACCTTTATTTTTTATTTTATGGGCATTCTGCCTACATGTGTGTCTATACACCAAGAGTATTGCACATCCTGGGACTGGAGTTACAGAAAGTTGTGACCTGCCATGTGGTGCTGAAAACTGAACCCAGGTCCTCTGGAAGAGCAACCAGTGCTCTTATCCCTTGAGCCATCTTTCCAGTCTGCCCCATAAGATTCTTTTTTTTTTTTAGATTTTTCCAGACAGGGTTTCTCTGTATAACAGTCCTGACTGTCCTGGACCTCACTCTGTAGACCAGGCTGGCCTTGAACTCACAGAGATCCACCTGCCTCTGCCTCCAAGTGCTAGGATTAAAGGTGTGCACCACCACACTTGGCCAGGATCCTATCTTAATATGAGACATGAGAAAGAATCAGGAAGGTCGTCATATGGGTCGAAAGAGAGGAGGTGAGGTCACTGCTTTGGAGGAAAGGCATCCCCAGTAAGTGATCTGTAACACTTGGCCCCATTGCTATAATAAAGTACACATGACTAATATACATGTGTGTGTATGAAGGGCGTTTGGCTACATGTTGCTAATGGTATAATTCCAGGCAGATTTTTCTTCTCTTGTTTAGACCTTTTCTGGGGATTGAGTCTCATTGTGTAGCCTTGGCTGGCCTGAAACTCAGAGATTTGTCTATATCTGCCTCCTGAGTGTGGGATTAAAGGTGAGTACCACCACGCCCAGATTCTTAGAATAATAATATGGTGGTGCCACTAAAGAGATCCTAGGTGGTTAAGAGCATTTGCTGTTCTTCCAGGGGACCTGGGTCCCTCTTACTCATGTTGCTTGCCAGCCACATGGCAGCAGCCACTCAAGCATCTGTAACTCCAGTTCCATGGGATCTGAGGCATAAATGAATCCATAAATACATGTAGGCAAAACACATACACAAAATAAAATGGGAATTTTTTTTTTGAGACAAGGTTTCTTTGTATACCTCTGGCTGTCTTGGAACTGACTGTATAGACCAGGCTGGCCTCAAACTCAAAGATGCATCTGCGTCTGCCTCCTGAGTGTTGGGACTAAAGACGTGCGCCATCCACCAGGCTCAAGAACATGGGATACTTCGCAAATGTGAATGTCATCTTGCACAGGGGCCACACTAACCATCTCTGTATTTCTGTGATTCAGTGTATGTGTTGTTCAGAGTTTTATGTAAATGAAATTTTTGTTTTTGAGGTGCTGTCTAAAAACATAAAACAACAAATAAAAATCCAAAAAAGCCAAGCTATAGCCCAGCCATCAATTTTCTTTCTTTCTTTCCTTTTTTTCTTTTTTTTTTTTTTGGTTTTTGGAGACAGTTTCTCTGTATAACAGCTCCGCTGCCATACCCCACTTCAGCCAACAGTTTCTTAATATGAAAGTATTGTTTATGTGGCCAGATGTCGGCAAGAAAAAACAAAACTGTTTTTAAGGTGGAAAAAAAATACAGTGTGAGCCGGCAGTGGTGGCGGACACCTTTAATCCCAGCACTTGGGAGGCAGAGGCAGGCGGATCTCTGTGAGTTCGAGGCCAGCCTGGTCTACAAAGTGAGTCCAGGACAGCCAGAGATATACAGAGAAACCCTGTCTTGAAAAACCAAAAAAAACCAAAACAAAACAAAACAAAACAGTGTGAATGGGTGTCATGCTGATTTAAAAGAAGTGGAGTAGGAACCCCTCCAGTTCCTTGGTGGGGGGGGGTTAGTGTATGGAGGGCTTGACTGCCCCCTACAAGCTCATCTGAGTCCATATGCAGACTATACCTAAAGGCAAAGAAACTTGTCCGAGCTCACACAGCAGCCAGGGGCAGGGCTAGAATTGGAGCCAGAGGACCCCATTCTCCTCCACCAAGCCTTCTTTTCAGGGCCAGCCCACACCTGAGCAAAAGAAGCATCCACCATTTCCTCTGCCTAGACTAAGGGTGATCAGGAAGGGCAGGAAGGAGGCAGCAGGATGCAGGCAGGCCCCAATCCTAACTGACCCCATCCCAGCATAGGCCCTTGCTCAGGAAAGAAACCCCAACCCAAGACCAGACACCCCAGGCCAGTCATGCTGAGCCATGGAGGCTGGAGTTCTCTAGCCTCCCAAGCACCTGCAGCCAACAGGAAACGAAGGACTCTCCAGTGGTAGATTCCAGCTAAGTCTAGTGGAGCTGTCTGAAGAAGACATATCCTAAGTCTTAGGATCTTATCACTGGTTTATCCTGTGACCGCCATGAAGCACTGGGTGACTTTTCCTTCCTTTCCACTGAGGGAGAGTTGGTTTACTGGAGAGATTTGCCTAGAGCCTGGGCCAGGTCCTTCCCCTACCCTCACTCCATCACACTAGAGCTCCAAGACAGCTTGGGTGTTTCCACAGCAAATTGGGTGTCCCTGACAGCAGTCTCATTCTGAGCCAGATGTTCCCACCCAAATCCAGATGCGAGAACAGAGGCTAAAGGGAAGGGTGGGGCCAGCATCAACCACCCAGGAGAACACTGGGAATAACAACCAGCAACTCTAAATAGATGATTTGGCCACCACAGGATCAGGGGCTCCAGCCTGCCATGGAGTCCCTTACACATTAACCCTCCAAGGCACGTTGTGGTGAATGCCATTACTGTCCTGCATAGCCGCTGTAGTAGAACTACAGAGATGTTAAGGAACTTCACTAAGGTCATCCTACTAGCAAGGGAAGGCACTAGTACCAGGACTGGTCCATGTGGCTCCAAGGCAGTAAGACCATACCAGGGGTGATATGGATGGGGAACAGGAGAGAAACTATCAAGCCTTCAGGCTTTCTGTCCATAGTCATACATCTGGCTGCCACTTCCCCAGCTTGCAAGTGTGCAGGGCATAAGACAGAGCTCTGATTAGGGCAGGGCTGCCACGAGGAGCTTCCTCCAGCAATGGGAGGAGCAGATGGGAGCCATCCCAGCTCCATGGGCTGGCTGCCTTGGACAGCAACCCTGGGCCTCCCTCAGAGAAAATGACTTCCTGGAGGCAGATTCCCTCTGTTCACAGAGAATATTTAGCCCCTGCTCACTGTGAATGTTCATGAAAATTCTCTTCCCTCCATATAACACTTCAAAACTAATGGGCTTTTTTTTCCTTTTTTTTTTTTTGTCACTATGTAGACCAAGCTGGCCTCAAACTCACAGAGATCTGCCTTCTTCTACCTCCCAAATGCTGGGATTAAATGTGTGCCACCAAGGCAGGCATGGTGATGAATGCCTTTAATTCCAGTCCTTGGGTGACAGAGGAAGGTGGATCTCTGTGAATTTGAGGCCAGCTTGGTTTTCATAGTGAGTTCCAACACAACCAGGGCTACATAGTGAGACCTTGTCAAACATTCAACTCTCAAAAAACCAAAACAGCAAAAAAGTGTGCTACCATGCCCAGCTCTAGGTGTGATTTTTGCCCCCTCTCTAAAGGCTTACTAAAAAGAACTCATTCTGTAGACCAGGCCAGTTGAACTTAGAGATCTGCCTGCCTTTAAAAACTAAAAAAAACCTGTCTCAAAAGAAAAGAAAAGAAAAAACCGAAAAAGTTTTATTTATTGTTATTGTGTGAGTGTATGCATGGTGTGTGCGCATATGTGTGTTGTGTGCATGCATGGTGTATGTGCGTGGTGTGTGTGTGTGTGTGTGTGTGTGTGTGTGTGTGTGTGTGTAGTATGGCATGTGTGTGGAAGTCAGAAGACAACTTTGTGGAGTCAACTCTTTCCTTCCCATCTTTAAGTGTTTTAAGAATGAAACTCGAGCCGGGCGGTGGTGGCGCACGCCTTTAATCCCAGCACTTGGGAGGCAGAGGCAGGTGGATCTTTGTGACTTCAAGGCCAGCCTGGTCTACAAAGTGAGTCCAGGACAGCCAAGGATACACAGAGAAACCCTGTCTCGAAAAAACCAAAAAACCAAAAAAAAAAAAGAAAAGAATGAAACTAATATCCACGCTTGCTCAGCTAGCGACTTCTGCTGAGACATCTTGCCACCCCAAGGAGGATGGTTTGGAATCTAGTGCCACCTGGGACTCTGTGACTTTGAGCAACACATCTTTCCTCTCTAGGACTGAACTTAGCTTCCCCATCTTTAAAATAAACTGACCCATTGCTCTACTGGAAACAAGAGGCCTCTGCATAACGGATGAGTCCACAGTCGCAGCCAAAGGGCATTCGGCAAAATATCTGTAGGACAATTCTCAAGCACTTCGGCTCTCTCAGGTAGTGGTTGCAACAAAAACAAAAACCGAACCCTCCTCGACCCCTAGGCGTGGGTCACTTCCTGTCTGCCCTAACAGGACCAGCTCAGAATCTGGTTCTCCTGCAGCGGTCTCTCGGGTCCCGGTACAGAGAAGCGCCAGGATCCGTAGTCGCTAGGTGGCGCGCGCTCCCCTGCTATCACTCTGGGTTTTAGGGTCCCACCGAGTACACCGGCTCCAGGCAGACGCCCACCGAGGAGCTGAGCGCCCCAGTACCCGAGGTGGACCATCCAAAGGGCCTTTTTATCTGGGTTGCACAATCGGACCATGGTAAGTGTAGAATTGCAATGATCAGGGACCCTGTCCCGGTGATCTCTGGGAGGAGCCTTGCCTGAGCTTCCCGGCCTGGGCGAGGTTCCAGTGTCTGTTTGGCGCACGGCCAGGTTTCGGACGTGTGCCCCCCCCCCACCGCCCTCCCGGGAGTCCGGCTGCTCAGCCCTGGCTCACGTTTCCGCGCCGACCCCTCCAGGTCCCCAGCCAAGCGCTGCCCAACGCGTCCCGTATCCTTTTCAGTAACACTGTAGCTAAAGATAGGAGGACACCTCACCATCCGCTAAAAATACGATCTCTAGCCCAGGCAGGGACACGGGGCAAGGGAAGGATGCTCCCTAGTTCCGGGGCTCCAGCATAGAACACTGCGTGCAGCCAGGAGCTGGAAGACTGACAACGCAGCGCAATGCAGTAGGTCATGGGTTGAGGGGGCGGGGACACGGGTTAGGGACTTGATCTGGGGTAGAACCGAGCACCACCCTGGCTGGGACTCTCCAGGGAGCCACGAGAGGCCTCCAAAACCCCAGCCCGAACTTACCTTGAGGCGCGCGGGCAAAGCTGCAGAGAGGCACAGCTAGGATAAAGCACCAGGGAGGGCCTGGGAACTTACTGTGCGGTCCACCGGCCATAAGCCCCGCCCCCAGCGTCAGGAGCCAATCCTGGGCCGCTCCTCTCCAAACCCCTCCCACATCCCGCCCCCGCGGCACCGCCCAGGTTCTCCCTTCTGCAGAGGCTCAACATTGGATTCCAAGAGTCCGGAGCTTCAGTCTCAGGCCCCGGAGGGCGGTCGCCGAGGGATAGCCGGGGTGGATACGAGGACGCCAGCTGTGTGTTGGAATCAAAACTTTAGGCTAGAAGCACTGGGCCAGCAAAGGCCGGAAGAGAGAATTCTTGAGAAATCTCTGAGTGTCCTTGGATGGGTTTCCTTGTAGGAAGGATTGGGACCCGGGAGGCTCCCGCACAAGTGTATTTTGTGACTTAACGAGAATGAATTGGGCTTTGCTGGCCCCTTACAAACTTAGGAACGCTTTGAAGAGTTTGTGCTAACCTAGGAGAGAGTGATGGAAAGAGGGAGAGAGAAGGATTCCGGGGGCGGAGGCTGCAGAGAAAAACAGAGACACATAGGGCATGTCTGTGTGTGATGTCCTGTTAGTTAGGTGGTTTCTGAGGAGGGTGGTTTAGTCTCTAAAGCCATTTGTTCATTCATGTGGTCACACAGGATCACAAACAGTTATTGAAGGGCAGGTCCTAAGGTTGCTAAGATAGACCTAGGGAAACTTTTCATTGCTTCATTTTGTGAGTAAACGGAATAAATTTGTGGTTAGGGAAGCTGAGGGGTTGGGACTCAAGAAATTCGAGGTTCCAGGCACAGGCTGGTATCCTTTCAGGTGGGTAAGTGCTAAGAGGAATGAAGGCAAAAGAAGAGGTGGACAATCCTGGGAGGAAAGGAATTAGGATGCCTTGCTTCCAGATAGCAAATGTGGAAAGAGGGTGTGTGTACAGGAGGGGAGGATGCTGGGGTGAGGGAGGCAAGCCAGGAAGAAGGGGAGAATGGGAAGGATTATGAGTCACGCTTCCCTAAAGATGTCTATATTCTGGGCTAGGGAATACAGCTGTGAGGAGCTCAGTGAATTTTCCTGTATGTTAGTCCCTCTGTTTAATCCCAGGTCACACATGCCTGTAGACACACACACACACACACACACACACACACACACACACACACACACTTAGATCAAGATCTCCAGGTTTTAACCTCTGGAACCAGGTTCCATATTCTTATGTGGGAAGAGAGAATTTCAATTACCAGGGGAATTATGATTGCTTGAACTCTTGAGGTCAAGCTCTCTTCCTTCCTCAACCTCCCAAAGAGCTGGCACTATAGACATGAGCCACATGCCCTGCATAGGTGACTTTAGAGATTATCTAGGGTAATGTACTTTGATTCATAGAGTGCTTATGTAGCATCCGTGAAGCCCTGGCTTCTGTCCTCAGTATTCAGTGAGCAGCATGTGATGGTGCACGCCTGGAATCCCAGCACTCGGAAGGTGGAGGCAGGAGGATCAAGAGGTTAAGGTTTTCCTCTCAGCTGTATAGTGAATTCAAGTCCAAAAGACCAACTTTTAAATGTTCTCTGACCTCCACTACACCATGGTAGCTGACATGCATGCCCACCACGTCTATAAAAGTCAGTGTCCTTTTTTTTTTTTTTTTTTTTGAGACAGGTCTCTCTACATAGCCCTGGCTGTCCTTGAACTCACTATATTAACCAGGCTGCCCTTCAACTCACAGAGATTAACCTTCCTCTGCCTTCAATGTAATTTCTTTTGAAAGTGTATTTTTAAGTGCATTTTTTTTTAATTTCTAGGTTTTTGGAGACAGGGTTTCTCTGTGTATCCTTGACTGTCCTGGACTCACTTTGTAGACCAGGCTGGCCTTGAACTCACAGAGATCCACCTGTCTCTGCCTCCCAAGTGCTGGGATTAAAGGGTGTGCCACTTATGCTTGGCCTGCCTCTACCTTCTAAGTGCAGGGATTGCTGACATGCATGATCACATGCTGTTCATTCCGTGCTGAGGACAGAACCCAGGGCACTCTATGAACTGAAGTATGTTGTCCCCAAGCCTGATGACCTGGGTTTGAGCCCCAGAACTCACACGGTGGAAGGAGAGAGAACCCATTCCCACAGGCTTTCTTCTGACCTCTACACACACCAATAAGTAAATAAAATTTGTAAAAATGAAAGGAAGGAAGAGATAAGCCAGAAAGATACTATGGTGCTATTCTTACAGATGAAAGAAGAGCCCACAAGCCAAGGAACTCTGAACCCTCCAATAGCTAGAGAAAACGACAGACAGGTTCTGCTCTGGAGCTTCCAAAATGAACAGCATGCTAACACATTCCCTTTAGCCTCGCTGACCTCTGACCTACATAGCATGTTAAGGAATTTCTGTAGTTTCGCTGTTGTTGTTTTAAATTATGTGCATATGTCTGCCTCTGTGTGGGGATGCGTAGGGGCCTCTGAGGGCACCTAGAAGACCTAGTTACAGGTGGCTGTGAACTGCTTGACCTTGGGTTCTGGGAATCATACTTGGCTGATTGGCAGGCCCTTTAACCACTGAGCCGTCTCTCCAGCCTAGTTTGTATTGATGTAAGCCACCAAGCTTGTGTTAATTTCTTCCAGTATCATTGGAAAATTGGAAAAAAAAAAGAGGAAGTTTAGAATTTAATGTTTTTCTGCTGGTTTTTGTTTTGTTTGTTTGTTTTGGAGATAGGGTTTCTCTGTGTAGCCCTGGCTGTCCTGGACTCACTTTGTAGACCAGGATGGCCTTGGACTCAGAGAGATCCACCTGCCTCTGCCTCCGGAGTGCTGGGGTTAAAGGTGTGCGCCACCACACCCGGCTTTCTTGTGTTTGAGAAAGTGTCTCACTATGTAGCCCTGGCTGGCCTGGAACTCCTATGTAACCAAGCTGACCTCAAACTTACAGAGATCCACCTGTCTCTGCCTCCCCAGGATTGAAGGTGTGAGCCACCCCACCATACCTGGCAGAATTTAATCTTCAGTTGGATGTACCCTTTGCTCAGTTCCCTAGGATGAGTCAGGATTGTCCTGGCTTAGAGAAAAGCTGAGGACAGTCCTAGAAAGGGGCCTGGGCCTCACTGTGGTGTGGGTGAAGATATACTTTGAATATGTTAAAGGAGTACGTTGGAAACTTACTCCCCACTTCGACAATGTTGGGAGGTGGGCCTGCTAGGGGCTGTTTAGGTCAGAGGTCTCTAAGCCCACAAAAGGTTTAGTTCCAACTATGGAAGGGCTAGAGGATGCAAAAGTTCACTTTCTCACTCTCCCTCTCTCCCCATCCAACTACTCCTCCTCCTGCCTTCTGCCAGGGGATGAAACCCTATGAGAACATTCACCAGATGCCAGCTGGCATCCAGATGTTCTCACACATTCCAGCCTCCGGGATCAGAGTTGGCAACAAAACAGGAAGTTACAGGAGTGGAAAGTTGGGGTGGTCTTTCCTCTCCTCCAAGCCCCCGCTGCACTGGCAGTAAGCAGCCCAGGGCTCTTTGGGTCAGTCTCTGGGGGTGGGGCTGGAGAGGATATGCAGAGAGCTCTGAGACTTGTTCTCTGCCACCCTGACTGGGAAAGCTTCTGTTCAGAGCTGTCCATGATGCTTGGGTGGCTCCTTGGCTCTTGCTGTCATCCTGAGCAGGACAATGACCTGGTGTGCCCCCAGGATGGCCTGACCCTGGGTTCTGCCCTGTGCAAGTGGTTGAGCAGGACACTTAGCTCTTCCTTCATTCATGAACAGGCTAGAAACAGCGTCCCTGAGGAGAGTCCCAGTGGGCAGGATTGGTGCATCCAAGGAATTGTGTGTACATACCTGGCATTGCTGCTTAGAGTCTCACAGTTAATCATTTATAGAATGGAATTTTTAGTTAGGCACTGTGGTTTGTGCCTGTAATCCCAGCACTTAAAAGGCTGAGACAGGAGGATTGCCATAATTTTTAGACCAACATGGGCTACTTGTTGAGTTCCCGGCCAACGTGCTCTATACAGTGAAATCCCGTTTCAAAACAAAAGAAAAATGAAAGCCAGTTACTAACATAGCTTTTTAAAAAATTATTTATTTATATTTTATGTGCATCAGGCTTTTGCCTGCATGTATGTCTGTGAATGGGTGTCACATCCCTGGAACTGGAATTGTAGACAGTTGTGAGCTGCCATGTAGGTGCTGGGAATTGAACCTGGGTCTTCTGGAAGAGCAGCCAGTGCTCTTAACCTCTGAGCCATCTCTCCAGCCCCCCCAACCTGGATTTTTCACAACTCCTCAGGCTACATGTAGAGATGTAAGTGTGTGTAGGGCAGAGGCTGGAGTAGTCTAGTCTTTGGGGACAGCTTTAGTAGCTTCATTTCTATCACAGAGGCACCCAGGTAAGTGTCCCAGCCTGGACCCTGTATTCAGGTTGGACATCCCAGAGGGGATATGGAATATGTTCATTGGGAAGGTTCTTGGACAGTGCTGTGGCTGAGGGCAGGACCCAGGAGGCACAGAGAAGGGCAGTGGAGGCCACACTGGATACACTAGAAGAGGGAATTTGGCTCCTTCTCAGCCCACAGCCTCCCTGACCTAGGATAGACCCACCCGGTCCAGCCCTACAGCTTCCTCCCCAACGGGAGATGACCGCACAGAGACTGACTCAGTCCTTCCTTCCCCTCCCTACCTCTTCTTCCTGGAAATTGCCTTTATCACAGGCCCTGACCTCCATGGGCCCTGGAAGACACATACAGAAGTCCTCTCCCCCCAAGGCTGACCAGAAGACAGGGACAATCTTCTAGGGACATCCAGGGAAGGCACTGGGAAGGGAGGATTGAGGTCTCAAGGGGTGTGTGAACTCCTTTCCTGGGTCACAGGGCATCTGGGAGTGAAGGAGCTATGTCCACCCCTGGGAGGCCTCTGGTGTCCCAGCATGGCCTGCAGTGCCTGTGGCCTGAGCCCACCCCAGGCCTGGGCTAAATTTTTTTTCCTTGATTGTTTTGTGTTTCCTTCCTCCCCAGGACTCCTGCCAAGCCCTGCCCTCCCCTCCTTCCTTTTCATCCCCTTTTGGAGAACTTGACCATCTAAGGGTGGGGTTCCAGATGAACAGTCACCCGTGGAGTCAACCCCACATGAAAGACTGTGCCCTGGACCCTCCTTGGGAATTGGGTGGTAGGACCTTCTTGGGGACTTTCCTTTAGGTTTGAGTTTTGGCCTCTAGCCCAGTGTCATGGGGTTTTCCAGAGTGATGACTGTCCTGTCTTAGTAGGGACAAGCCCAGGCACTTCCTCCCAGAAGCCTTTGGGTATGTGTTGGCCCCATGGCTGTCATTGGACTAGGAAATAAAGGACAGTATCAGCAGAGGCTGCCTTCAGGACTTCTTCCCATGCCTAGATCTACCTACGTACTTGTCATCATTAGGGAAAGCCTTCCCCATCTCAGGCTGTTCTCAAATTCTCAATCTTCCCACCTCTGTCTCTGAGTGGTGTCTCATCATCCTAAAAAGCTTTTGTTTGTTTGTTTGTTTGTTTGTTTGAGCAGAGTCTTTCTACATAGCCCTGGCTGTCCTGCAAACTCACTGTGAAGACCAAGCTGGCCTCGCACTCACAGAGATCTGCTTGCCTCTGCCTCTAGAGTGCTGATAAAGGGATGAGCCATCATGCCTGGCCTAAAAAGCCATTTTTGTGTGTGATCTTTGCCTCAGAACTTGCTGGATTAGAGAAGACACAGTGTCCAAGCTGGGCTCAACCTCTGGAACAGATAACCCCAGGAGAAATAAATATCAATACTAAATCAGCTTGGATGTGATATCACAAAGTCCCCAGGATGGCATCAAGCTGGAATTCCCCAGGATGCTAGACTTGGTGGCAAGCACCCTTTTTCACTGAACCTTATTGCAGGCCCCCTCTTTTGTTCTTTTGATTCACTGCCACCAACTAAGTCTCCTGGGTTCAATACCTAAGAGACACATGGTGGATGGTGGAAGGAAAGAATGAACTTTCAAAAGTTGTCCTCTGACCTCCACATGTTGCACCATAAACACACACACACTACAAAGAACCACAAAGATGGATTTGCTGGCAGGGGTAGAGAAACAAGAGGGTTAACAAGGCTTCAAGGAAATGGGATGTGTGAGCAAGTAGTAATGGGTGAGTTGGGGTTTGTTAGACAGGGAAAAGGAAGGACATTTGATGGGGAAGAGGAGGAAGCCTGGGGAGGCTAACACCAAGGGGACTTGGCACATACAGGGTATGACTATGAGATGAGATGTTCAATAGAGAAAAGTGCAGGAGGAGGGAACAGAGTTTGTGGGTGTATTGGTTACATTTTTTTGTCACCTTGACACAACCCAGAATTACCTAGGAAGAGGGAGCATCAATTCAGGAATTTCTCAGATCAGATTGGCCTGTGACCATGTCTTCCAGAGACTGTTGTGACTATTGATTGGGTGGCACTCACTATCCCTCAGCAGATGGGATTGGGCTGCATAGGAAAGCTAGCTGGTTGTTTCTGAGTTCCTGCCCTGACTTACCCCAGTGATGGACTGTGACTTGGAAGTGGAAGCTGAAATGAGCCCTTTCCTCCCCACGTTACTTTGGGTCAGTGTGTTATCACAGCCACAGAAAGCAACTTGGACAGAGGGCAGGGGAGAGACTCCTCCTGGCGCTTTGTTCTGGATGCTGCTTCCAAACTTGCCAGTGTGATTGTCCCTATACCCCAAACTCTAAAAGTGGGTTTGAGGTTGGTACTTACCCAGTCCAAGTGGCACAGGACTCTGATCCCAGCACTCGAGAGGTGGTATGTGCCATGTGCTCTATCCAAACGTGAACAAGACCAAGCCATAGTGTTAGTTCAGGGGCAGAAATGGGATAACAGTAAACCCCAGCTTGAGATGCTGGTGGCCAGCTCTGCTTCCGTAAGGGAAGAGCCTGCCTGAGAGTAAGAGCAACATAGGAAAAGCAGAGGCACTTCCTGTGTGGGCATACAGTATAATCTCAGTACTCAGGAAGTACAAGTAGGAGGCCAGGCTCAGCTAGGTATTGAGTTCAAGGTCAGAGCCTGGACTACTCAAAACCTGTCCCAACCCTGTCTGAATGAAGAATGCAGAGCCAGGAAAATTAATCTATGACGCATTGCATATGCTCCTGGTCCCAGGGATACCCAAAACTTTTCCCATTATATTAGGTAACAAATTCCACTTTTTTTCTTGGGGTTTTGGTATGGTTTCTGTCACTTGCCTGCCACTGAGAAATAAAGGCTCATTACTAAGGAACTAAAGGCCAAAGATAGTCATGACAGTTGCTGAATGCATTGGGAATGACAATAGAGGTATCACACGATCAGAATTATCTTTTTTTTTTTTTTTCCAGAGAGGGTTTCTCTGTGTAGCCCTGGCTGTCCTGAAAATTCCTCTGTAGACCAGGCTGGCCTCGAACTCAGAGATCTGACTGCTTCTGCTTCCCAAGTGCTGGTATTAAAGGGGTATGCCACCACCGTCAGACATTCTTTCGGTTTTTAGAGAAAGTGTGTCAGTATATAGCTCTGGCTGGTTTCAAACTCACTGTGCTGGTTACTTTTATGACAACTTGAGACAGGCTGGAGTCATATGAAAGGAGGGAACCTCAATTGGAAAAATGCCTCCATAAGATCCAACTATCAGGCAGTTTGTTAATTAGTGATTGATTGAGGAGGGCCCAGCCCATTGGGGAGCTGCCCCTGGGCTGGGCTGGGCTGGTGGTCCTGGGCTCTATAAGAAGGTAGGCTGAGCAAGCCATGAGGAGCAGGCCAGTAAGCAGCACCCTTCCATTGCCTCTGCATCAGCTCCTTTCTCCAGGTTCCTGCCTTTTTCAGTTTTTGTCCTGACTTTCTTCAATGATGTGGAAGTGTAAACCAAGTAAACCCTGTCCTGTCCAACTTGCTTTTTTGTCATGATGTCTCATCCCACTGCAAAAGAAACCCTAAGTACGATACTCACCATGTAGAGTTTCATTAACTCTCCTGCCTCTGTCTCCCAAACGCTGGGATTACAGGTTTGCATTCCCCATGCTCAACCCAGAGCATTTCTTTTTTTAAATTACTTTTCCAATAAGGTACCTTTTCATGTGGCTCAAAACTCAGAAGTTTCAAGAGTCAGTTTCCTAGTTACCCCTGACCTCCAGGTACCCACTTCTCCCAGCTTTTCCAAACACCTCCAGAGCTGCAAGAGAGCCTCTCTCATCTTTTTGGTACAAATGGTATATATTTACACAAGTTGAGCCCACAAATCCTGCAGGCACGTATGGAAGTCACAGGGAAGGCAGGACCCACTGTTGGGGACAGATGACTGGGAAGGGGATGGGAAGCCACCTTTGTGGGGCCTCTGCTGTTTTCTTTCAGCAGTATATTTTGCAGACTGCTTCTGTGGTTTGGATATGCACTGTCCCCTGAGTACACACATATTGAAGTTTAATTCCAGCCAGGCATGGTGGTGCAGGACTCTGTTCCAGCACTGAGAGGAGGAATGTGTTATGTGCTCTATCGGAACTGAGAAACAACAGTAAACAAGACTGTCCTTGTCCTTGGGGATCAAGAGTGAATAGCATTAAGTGACAGGCTATGAAGCACTTCAGTAATTAATGGCAAGAAAGTTGTGATTATTTTCGTTGTTAAAGGAAAGGGTAGGGTGGGGTGGGGCTGGAGAGATGGCCCAGGCTGAGAGCTCTTCTGATCTTTCAGAGTACAATTCAGAGCTGGGTGTGGTGGCGCACGCCTTTAATCCCAGTGCTCAGGAGGCAGAAGCAGGCACTCTCTGAGTTCAAGGCCAGCCTGGTCTACAGAGCGAGTTCCAGGCCAGGGCTACACAGAGAAACCCTGTCTCAAAACAAAAACAAAAACAAAAACAAAAGAGAGTACAATTCAGCATCCACAATCAGCTGGTTCATAACTGCCTGGAACTCTAGCTCCAGTGGGTTTTGACACCTCTGGCCTCTTAGGGTACTTAAACTCACATGCACATATCCCCCCACATACATAAATTAAAGACAATTAAGATAAAATCTTAAGCCGGGCAGTGGTGGCGCATGCCAGCACTTTAATCCCAGCACTTGGGAGGCAGAGGCAGGCGGATCTTTGTGAGTTCGAGGCCAGCCTGGTCTACAACGTGAGTCCAGGAGAGCCAGGGCTACACAGAGAAACCCTGTCTCAAAAAAACCAAAACCAAAAAAAAAAAAAAAAGAAAAAATCTTAAAAAAAAAAAAGCCGATGAGATGGCTCAGAAGGTAAAGGAACTTAAGAAAGCTTGATGACCTGAACTCAGTCCCCAGAACCGACATGATGGAAGGAGAGAGAACCAACTCATAAGCTGTCCTTTGACCTCCACATGCATGCTGTGGCACACAGGCCCCACCCAAATAGATAAAGCTTAAAAAAAATAATAAGTTGAGGCTGGTAATGTAGCTCAGTTGTCAGAGTGCTTGCCCAGCATAAGTGGGGCTCTGGGTTTGGTCCCTAGCACTGAATAAACTGGGCATGGTGGCATATCCATATAATCCCAGCGCTCAAGAGGTAGGAGGACCAGGAGTTCAAGGCCAGCCTCACCTATATATTGAGTCTGAACAGGATATGGGGGTGACCCCAAGCCCTGTGACACATAACCCTAGGGGCAACTTCTGTTACCAGAAATATTCTATGGGGCCTCAGGCATTCATGGGAACAACAGACTTCGGGAAAAACCTGCCTAGAGTCAGGAGTGACCTTGCTGTCCATCTCTCCTTGTCCTATGAGAGGTCACCTCTGGCCTGTCTGGTGAGAGCTGTTGGAACAGGCTCAGTGCAACAAATGGGTCAGAGGGCAGCCATCCTTTCCCAATACTGTTCCTGATGGGTGGAAAAGCTTCCTCTAACAGCACCAGGGCTGGGAACTGACTGCTCTTGCTGCTGACTCCACACAGCCCCCCACGCCCCACCCCCACCATCATGTTTATGCTCTTGTGGTGTGCTGGACAGCTCTGGCATCATCAGGAGTGTGGAGTGGGCAGTAGAGACAGGGCTGGATGGCTGTCCAGGAACCAATGTCAGTGGGGTTATGGGCAGCAGCTGTCCTTGAGACCTCTGAGGGGCCTCTGAGCCAGGGCAGCTGCAGGCCCTCAGCTGTCAGGCAGGCTCTGGGCTGGGAGGAGTCTAGGGCTGGAGGAGGGTGGGGCTGGGAATGTGGAGCTGGCTTTGGCGCGGTCTGGGCTGAGGGCAGCCTACTCTAGGACCCTAGGCATTTCCAGGGCACTCCCACAGGGAGCAGAACAACTGAAGAGATGTGGGAGGTGGCCAGTTGCCTCAGCACAGCTGATTGAGCCCCATCTTGGACATCTTTGTGGGTTCCCAGTCAGACCTTGCACCTGCCCACCCCCACCATGCTCATCCAACCCTGACCCTGAGACCATTAGGTGCAAATGTTGCCCAAAGCGTCCTTTACGGCTAGATTTATAGCATGGCCCTCAACCCCTGCCAGCTTCCAGAGATTGAATTTAGAATAGTGACCACTCACCAAGTCACCTTTTCTAGGCCCAGGTCCGGCCAGATTGGCTCCTGGTGTGCCAACGCTTCTCCCTTCCTCTCCTCCCAGGCACAGGGCTGGGCTGGTCCCCAGGACTCAAGTCATCCTAGGGAGGTGGCTGAATGCACCAGTGCCTGGCAGACGAGAAGAGACAGATTGATTCTAGCCCCCTGGATTAATTAGGCTGTTGTGGGTCCTCAAGCCCCCTGGAGTCTATACATGAAAGCAAAACTCATGGGTCTTTAGAGGGTCCTTTCCGATTTGAACTCAACGTGGACCTGAGGCTGGTTCCGCACCCTTTATTTTCTTTAAGACAGGGTTTCTCTGTGTAGCCCTGGCTGTCCTGGAACTCCCTCTGTAGGCCAGGCTGGCCTTGAACTCAAAGACTCACCTGCCTCTGCCTCCTGAGTGCTGGAATTAAAAGTGTGCCATCACTGCCTGGCGGCCCCGAACTCTTGATTCTTCTGCCTCTACCTAGGATTACAGATATATGCTATCATGCCACCTTGCCTGGCTAGTCCAGTGGTTTAGAGTTTTTGTTGTTTTTCTTTTTGTTTTTTTTTCAAGACATGTCTGTGTTACAGCTCTGGCTGTTCTGGACTCACTTTGTAGACCACACTGGCCTCAAACTCACAGAGATCTGCCTGCCTTTGCCTCCTGAGCACTGGGATTAAAGGTGTGTGCCACCACACTCAGCTTGTTTGTTTTTCAAGACAGGGTTTCTCTGTATAACAGCACAGGCTATCCTGAACTCACTTGGTAGACCACCTGCCTCTGCCTCTGAGTGGTAGGCTTAAAGGAGTGCACCACCACACCTGGCCCAGTGGTTTAGTTTTTTTTTTTTTTTTGGTTTTTCGAGACAGGGTTTCTCTGTGTAGCCCTGGCTGTCCTGGACTCACTTTGTAGACCAGGCTGGCCTCGAACTCGCAAAGATCCGCCTGCCTCTGCCTCCCAAGTGCTGGGATTAAAGGCGTGCGCCACCACTGCCCGGCTTGGTTTTTTTTTTTTAAGAATATTGATTTTACCTGTATGTGCTGGAGTTGTGTATACATCATGTGCAGTCCTAGCTTGAGATACAGTGTTGGGGCCTGCTTCTTTACCATAACTGCAGCCATTTTTGTCTTCAGTCTCCATTTTAGTTATAAGATGAAATTACTCATACCTTCTTACTTTGCTACCTTGACACTCTGAAGAATTCCCAACTACAGCTCCACTTGGGACTAATCAAATTAAAGGTCAGTTAGAAATGCTTTGTCTACCTAGCCAAAATGATGTAGTGCTGCTATCTCCTTGCTTCCTACCTGGTTGTTACTTGGATGTGGTTTGTTTCCTAGACCTGGTTACCTGGTTATTACCTAGATATGGTTTTTCTTATAAAAAGCCTGTCTTGGAAGCAGACTGATGTCATAGGCTCCAAGACCTCTGTAACCCTGGTCATGATGGCCAAGACCAGTTTTGGGGTGTGTGTTCAATAAACCATCAATATCTGACTGAGATTGGTGACTGAATGGTTTGTGTGGCTATTCTTGGAGGTTATAACATTTGGAGGTCCCACCGAGACTGGACTATAACACAGAGCAAGAATTTGTCTCAAGAAAACCCCAAACCAAACAACCAAAGAAATAAAAAAACCAGGGGCTAGATGGGCAGCTCAGGGGTTTAGAGCACTTGTCACTGTGGCAGAGGGCTTGATTTGGTTCCAAGCACCTACATGGCAGCTCACAACCATCTGTAATTCCAGGAGATCTGATCACTCTGACTTCTGAAGATTCCTGCATGCCTGTACATGATGCACACACATACTCAGGGACATACATGTCAAATAAATATTCTTTAAAAACTCCAAAAGTTGCCAGCCTGGTCTACAAGGGGAGTCCAGGACAGTCAGGGCTTTGAGACAGAGCAATCCTGTCTCAAAAACAAAAACAAAACAAACAAACTAAAAAACAAAACCAAACCCCCAAAACTCCCAAAGTTGCCGGGTGTGGTAGCGAATGCCTGTAATCCCAGCACTTGGGAGGCAGAGGCAGGTGGATCTCTGAGTTCAAGGCCAGCCTGGTCTACAAATTGAGTCTAGGACAGCCAGGGCTCTGTTACACAGAGAAACTCTGTTTCGGGAAATGAAAAAAAAAAACCTCCCAAAGTTGAAGTTATATATCCTAAAAACAATTTTTAGAAGTGTTAAAACACCATTCCATAGCCAGGCATGGTGGCGCACACCTTTAATCCTAGCACTTGGGAGGCAGAGGCAGGTGGATCTCTTTGAGTTCAAGGACAGCCAGGGCTACATGGAGGAACCTTGTCTTGAAAAACAAAACAAAAAATAACCAACCAATCAAAAACTCCACCATTCCTAGTTAGTGAAGACTTCTGGCAGGATTGGGCTGGAGGAAGAAGCGGATATGTGTATGTGCAGGACCATCAAGTGAGGACTCAGCTCAAGGGAAGTGGCAGGGCCAAGGAACCTGAGGTCAAGGGAAGGAAACCTACACTCAGAGTGACTCCAGAAAGCAGACAGAATGGAAGGATTTGGGGACCAGTATCCTGCTGTTGGCCCAGTTCCTCCCCCACTGCCCCGCTTGGGTGCCCTTTATGGCTCCAATTCCTTAGCTTTGCTCCTGGCATTCAACTGAGTTCCCACAAATGGGAGCTATGAGGGGCTTTTGTTTCCCTCAGCAGCTCTGCCCTCCCAGAGAAGGGGCTTGATTCCTAAAGGGCAGCCATGCCTGAGAAAGGGGAGAGGGTGACAGTTTCCCTCTGGGAGGGGAGAAAATGCCCAGGGTAGGAGGCACAACCAATCATTTCTTCAGAGCCATCAATTTCTCAAGACCAGACCTGGGGGAGATGCCACCAAAGAAAGTTGTAAGGCAGACGGGGCCCTGCCAGCAGATACCTGCCATTATCAGTACTCAGTTCCAAGATCACATGCCCAAATGCAGCCACACAGGTGACCTCTAGGGATGGCAGACTCAGCAGGAGACTGGTGACACAGATGAAGTGAGGGCCAGGAAGGTGAGTTGGCAGTCACTTGACAAGAGCAAAAAGGAACCTTTTGGTGGCAGAAAGGCATGCCTGAATCCGCCACCTTTTCGTTTGGGTCTTAAATGCCTGCCTGGCCCTCCCAGATCACCTCCAGCCCCATTTGATTTGTATCCAGATAACAGTGCAGGGCTTCCACTCATACCTAAGGACAGGGAGCCCTTGCTTTCTCCTTCTGTTGCTTTTGGGCCTCTCCCCTTGAGTTCACTTGCCACCTCCCTCCCGCTGCCAAGTCTTCACTGTACCTCAGAGTCTTCCTGTGTCTGAAAAGATAGGCTGTCTGCTGTGGGGCAGGGCAGGACATCACTGTCCTGCAAACCTTCAGAAGCAACATGACAATTGCTAAGTGCTGCAGCTCCCCAGGAGAGCCTCACGGGCTCCCCTGATAACAGGCTAAGGGGGGCCAGTGGCAGGGTGTAGCTAGAGCATGTTGGTGGTTTAGTCTTCCCAGGCCTGCTTCTAAGGCAAGGATGGGTAGGCTGAGAGCTGATGCCTGGCTTGTTTAAAACACAGAAGCTTATGTACCACACATGCCACTTCTGAGGTTGACAAGTCAGCTTGCAATGTGGACCATTAAATGTTTCCTGTGTTTAGATGTCAGAAGACAAGGGTTATTGGATCCCAAGTTGGGGCTTGTTTCTAAGTCTTTCCTCAAAGGCTTTTTTTTTTTTTTTGGAGACAGGGTCTCTCAACATAGCCCTGGCTGTCTTGGAACTCACTATGTAGACCAGGCTGGCCTCAAACTCTGAATGATCTGCCTGCCTCTGCCTCCCTCATGCTGGGATTAAAGAGCTGCACCACTGTCTTAGTTAGGGATTCTGTTGCTGGGATGAAACACTACGACCAAAAAGCAAGCTGGGGAGGAAAGGGTTATTTGGCTAATACTTCCATATCGCTGCTCATCATTGTAGGAAGGAAGGAAGGAAAGAAAGAAGAAAGGAAGGAAATTGGACATGAATTCAAACAGGGCAGGAGCTGATGCAGAGGCCGTGGAGCGGTGCTGCTTACTGGCTTGCTCAGCCTGCTTTCTTATAGAACTCAGGACCACCAGCCCAAGATGGCCCCACCCACAATGAGCTGGGCCCTCCCTGTCAATCACTAATTAATAAAATACCCTACAGGCTTGCCTGCACTCATATCTTTTGGAGGCATCTCCTCAATGGAGGCTGTCTCCTTTCGGATGTCTCTAGTTTGTGTTTCAAGTTGACTGAGACCAGCGAGCACAGCCACCACACCCAGCCTCCCAAACACTTTCACAAAAGGCGAAAAGAAGCAGTTCTCATGGTGGACAACCTGTTCCCAGATGCCTCCTCCCGTCAGAGGTGAGCAGCACTGGCTGGCTCTGTGAGGTCCCATCCGTCAGTCAAGGCTGCTGCTCCTCACTTCCTAGGGCCTGGCAGCTGGGGCTTTCCCACCTTGTCTTTGGCACATGAGGCAGGACAGCCTGCTTACGTGGAGCAGAAACCTCTGCCAAACTTAACTCTGCAGTCTGTCCTCAGATGCAAGAACATACAAGCACAGGGGTGTCCTTCGAACCCTGACCTTACCTGAGAGCTCTGGGCTACAGGTAAGTCCGAGCTACTGCTGGACCTGGCAGAGTGCCAGACTGACCAGACGCTATAGCTATGGAAGGGCTCACCGAGGCTGCCTCCTCCAGATGGAGAGGTGGGGCTGAGACCACAGCACAAATGTGAGACACGGTACATGGAGACATGGCACGGGGAGAGCCAGGCAGGCTGCCAGCTGCTTGCTCTGCAGCCCAGTTCTGTAGCCAGAGCCCAGTTTCCTCCTCAGCAACTGTAGCCTGGGGACTTTGGGAGGATGCAAGGCAGGGCTGGGAGAGTTCCAAGGAGCTGGATGGAGCCCAATGTGGCCAAAGCTCTGCCTTCTCTGGACATAGGTCAAGTAGACAACATTCTTAGGACACTACTCAGGAAAAAAGAAGGGAAGATTAAAATCAGTTATACTAAAATTTTTTTCTTTATTTCTCCAAATGCTGTGTTTTATTTATACAGAACATCACAAAGTTTTTCCATCTTTCCGGATTGTCTCCATAGATGGTTCACTTCTGGACACTTACTTTATCTACCTTGTGAAGCAAGGAGAGGCGAGAGGTGTGATTCAGATCAAGGCCAGGCTCCATGGGGGGGCCTCAGCCCTGCAGTCCTGCCCCTGTGCCAGACCCCTGTCAGGTGTCCCAACAGTCTAGTCATCATCAGAGGGCCATACTGGGCTCTTGGTGCGTGTGAGGCCACATGGCCTGGACTGGTCTCAGATTCTGACCACCTGTGCAGCCACACTTAGGCCCTGCCTGCCCTCACTGTCCATGGCCTTGGGCTGCCTCCTAATGTAGAGGCGGCCGAAGGTGCCACCCACTTGTCCTTTGGTGAGCCGCCCAGGATTCATGCAGACACAGCCAAGAATGTCCTGGGAAAGAAAGGACACTGGGTTTAGAGACCCTCAACTGGGTGCGACATCGTCAGAATCTTACACTGAGTTTTAGAAAGCAGAAACAAGGGTAAGCACTCAGGCAAATATGCTCACATGTAAGTGGAGAGTCTCTGAGGCACAATAAGGAAGGCAGTGGCTGGCAGGATAAAGAGCTCCCACACTTGGGGACAAAACCAATGCCAACACGTTCTTGTTTTCCCACATGAAGAAACTTAGGAGTTGAGATGGTGTCACACACTGTAATCTCAGCACTCAGGAGGCCGAGGCAGGACAAGTGAGACCTCTAAGACATCCTGGGCTGGAGAGACCTTGCCTCAAAATGCTCCCTCCCTTGAAAAGCAGACAAACCACTGTTTCAGACTGAACTGGACCCAGCTTGAAAAAACTGGTGTGTGGACTCCCTGTGAGGGATTCAGTCCCAAGGCAGCTGGGTCTGTAGATCAAGAGCTTCTTTAAGGTACTGTTGGTTGAGCCCATGGGGAGGGGAGGTCAGAATTCAAGGGAAGGCAGACAGGCAGGCAACATGTTCCCAGGTTACCTTGACATGGCCTGAAACCCTCACTCTTTGACACCTAGGCTCTGCTCAAGTGGGCGTGTGCTGTGCACTTCACTTCACCCGTGGACTATCTGCCACCCCCACCTCAGCAATCAGCTTTTGTGCTGGTCCTGAGAGGACATTGTCCCTTTCTTCTTTAAATTTTTTTTTTATTTAAGTTTTTCAAGACAGGGTTTCTGTGTGTAGCCCTGGCTGTCCTGGCCTCAAACTCAGAGAGATCCATCTGCCTCTGCCTCCAGAGTGCTAGGATTAAAGGCATGTGCCACCACGCCTGGTGTCACTGTCCCTTCAGCAGACCCGAGTAGAGTGAATACCAGGTAATATGAAAGGAAAAGTTAGGGTCTTATGTCTCTGGAAGAAGGCCAGTTCAAACTCACCTTCACAAAGTACCTCAGCTCTGAGGGCACTATGAAGACATCAGGGGTGACCTGCAGCTGGGCATATGCATAGAAGTTCTCATAGTCTATGGCCATGTCCTCGTGAGGCGGGTAGAGTGGGTAGTAGCTGCAGAGAAGAAAGAGCGAACTTAGGAAGCCTGGGAGAGGCCCCACTCCCAGCTTCTACACTGCCCATATTTATAGGCTGTCCTTTTCTCTTCCATTTGAAGGGACAGAACCCAGTTTTGTCACCATAGGGTGAAATTTCCTGGTGGCCCTGCAGTCCCGACAGTCAAATGTGGCATAGCTCTGATCCAATTACTCCTTGGGGTTGGCAGCACACTCACCTTCTCTGTGTCAGGATGTGCTTAAGGATTCGGCTGAATCTGTCTGAAGTCTGGGAAGAGCTGGGAAGGAAGGGCAGAAAGTGATGGGGTGGAGGGCAGAACCAGGTTTCTCAGCCAGTCCTCTGCAGGGAGGACCCTCAGACTCAAGGCAACCAGAGAGAAGCCAACAGCAAGGATGACTGCAGAAGAAGCTTGGAGACACACTGTAAGCAGCTGGCTCTTTCCCAGGACAGGACATCAGGACATAGGGCTCAGAGGAAAGAAGAATCTTGGGGGAGGCCTCAGCCCTGGAGCTGGCACTGTCTCACACAGAGGACACATTCTAACAACATGAAGCTACACACAGCCAGGCAGCCCTGTGTCTCACACCCCAGCCAAAGCACACACCCGACTGCTGAACTCCTGCTGCATCCCTCTCTTTCCTGGAAAGGAAGGTTTGACAGAAGAACCAACAGTCTAGCCTAAATCCCAGGTCTGGCAGTGTCTGGATGAGGCCCCACATCTGCTGTTCTGAGGGACACTTGAGCATTCAGATCACATTGGAAAGGCAAAGAAAAAGGGACTGGAGCCAAAAATATGAATTTCACTGCCTGGTGTTTCCATCAGACAGACCAGACTTGGTTCTTGGGGACCTCAGACATGGCAGACTAGTGACAGCAACAACTATATCTACCTGACTGCCACCTTAAGCAGACATACAAAGGCTGAGTTTTTGGTAGTAAGTGTGGCTCGGGGGTGAGGAGCAGCATCTTGGCAATGACAGGGACAATAGGCAGGGAGCCAGCTATCTGCTGCTGGCATGGAATGCTTCTTACCTACAGATCTCCTCGGCCCCAATGTGGAACAGCAGGTCTGTGGATGTCAAGCCGAACATCACTCCGTTTATGGAGAGGCTGCAGGGCTCTGACACAAACTGCACTCGCTGAAACAAGGAGGAGCTGATAAAACACTTGCACAGAGCCCCTGGAGAGTTAATTCCTCCTCACCAAAGCTGGGACCTGGAGACCACTGAGGACCAATCCATGTGTAGCAAACTATGACACCTCTGTTGGGGATTTAGTAGCCAGGTTGTGCTCGCACGAGAGGGCCTCTCTGTCCCTCACTCTCAGGGCTATCTTCACCCCACCCACTGCTTGTGGGCCAGAGGCAGCAGGCACTGGTACCTTTTTGTCCTCTCGAGGCAGTTCAGAGAAGGTGTAAGGTGGCTGTGGGTATACTGGTTCATGATGCACGTCCCTCAGGGATGGGACAAAGACAAGATGGGAGCCGGAGCTGCATTATAAAAATACAAGCACATGAGGGACAAGAAGTGAGTCAGCAGAACTAGGCCATAGGCTCACGGTATGAGCATGTCCTTCATCTGGCAGTCTTCTTGGGAGACTTGGTGGTATTCCACTCTGACCAGATACTGTCTCCCAGGACCCTGCTGGCAAATACACGTGTCTGTCTGGATTTGGTGCATATAGCTTAGGACACAGAGACCCTTGCTTTCTGTGGCACCCCACTGCAGAGGGAACTCTTGTCTGGTGGGAAGAGAGAAGAATCTGAGACCTAGAGCTAAGCACGGAAGGCACACGGGCCATTCCAGTCCTGGGAGGACAGAGGCGTGTTAGGGATTTGAGGCTAGCCTGAGCTCTGGAGTGAGACCCTATCTGATGGGGGAAGCCTCAGGACTGGAATTGGAGCTTCATTCCTACTCCACTCTCCAGGTCATAGGCCACTTTTGGGCAATAAGGTTCTCCTGACACATGACTTGGTGATACAAGGGAAGCCAGGGAGGAAAGAGGCAAACTGCTCAGATCCTGAGGCTGCCCTCACACTTTGAAGATCAAACCAACCTTTCTGCCAGCAAAGGGCTAGGCCAGGTCCACTGGACACTGAAGACAGAGACTGTCAGAGGACATTCCTCTCCCCACTCGTGTGAGGAAGTGATGTTGTGTCTACTTCTCAGCACTAATATGAAAGAGATACTGCACAGCAGCGGTAGCTGTTCCTTTGATGGGGACAGGAGGGTCTCTAGGACTACAACATGGAGTAGAGAAAAAAAGCTGTGGCTCCTAGAGACAACTGTTCCCACAACCCACATGGAAGAGAAAAGGGGAAACTTGCTTCTTCGGTTGTCTTGTCTGTCCTTGGCAGGGCCCACTGTAAAGCAAACATGCATAAAACTGTTGCTGTGAGAACGGACATGCCTGCATCGGCCAGAGCTCTCACGTGTAGCCCCTTCCTTCTCATGCTTAGACTGTGACACAAGCACAGATGTCCCAGGGCGGGAGCTACTACCGCCCTCTTGCAAGAGCAAAAGCTCTTAACTGCCGAGCGGTCTTTCCACCCCTGCATGGGAACTTCCGACATGTGATCAGATACTGGGGACTGTGTGCTGTAACAGATCATCAGAATCTTGAGACCAAAGGTACTTTGCATATTATCTCTTTGACACCAAATTCATTGCCATTGTCCAAGTCCACAGTGTGAGTGCCAGAGTCTGGTGAACAGGCCAGGGAGTGAGCTGAAAGGGACTATGCTCCAAGTCTGCTGTTCAGGACTGGCTTCAGCAGATCAATGGTTAAGGAGACAGCTCATGGCTAGGAGCTGGCTGTAGGGGGCGGGGCCAGGAAGAAAATTCCAACTATGTCCAGCGTTGCACAACTTCATACATCATGGTGCAAGGGTCTCATTGTTGTCTCTTGAGCAGTGAGGTGGATAGGACTCTCTGCTGCTACAAGGGAGCTCGTACACATCTGCTGAATTCTGATGAGAGCTTGGTGCTCTGAATTTCTGACCCAGCACCATTTATATAATGCTCTGGAAGGGTGGGGCTGCTCCCTTGCTCTGCAGTCCACACTAGCTACAGATGAAAGTGCTTGGTGGTGCTGGGCACTGGCCCCTGGGGTAACAATGCTTGGTCTATTCTTTGTTTATGTCACTGCTATCAATAGCACATGGGATGAGGAACCAAAATCAGAATCCAAACTCATGCTGGACGCACCAGCCAGTGCTGGGTGCCACTCCAGAGCAGGCTCCTGGTTTGGTGTGTGGGGGGAGGCAGAGGTTTAACTTCTGAGGACCTCTCAGCATTCCTCAGGTTTCCTAAACTCAACTGGGGCCCTAGCAGATCTGGAGGAAGAGGGAAGGTATATGCAACCCTCCATTTGAGAAGTTGGGGGGAGGGAAACAGCTAAGGGTTCAAGTCTCCTGACTCCAGGCCTGACACCAGCACAAGGCTGGATTACCACTAATCAACCTGCGATCTGTTCTCAGGACAGAAAGCGGAAGGAAGACTTTTAAAAACCACCTTTGTTATAGGTTTGTTTTTAAAGCTCAGCCTCAGGGATATTTGTTTACTATGAGTTCGGCAACAGGCAACAAATCCCAGGAGACTGCCTACTGCTACATTTTCTTTCTGACTTGGCCCAATGAAAGGGACAGGAACTGAGAGGTCAGAGCCCAATGCCTCTTTGCTTCTAGCTTTAAACTCTTCCTGGAACCGTGAGGCCCCCACACACTAGAACCACCTCCCTTACGTCAGTGCCATGGCCTTTCAGCCCTGTCTTCCAAGCCCTGTTGAGGATTCGAGATCCACCCTCACTGGAGTCTCGCCCTCCTATCACTCTAGCCCTTGGCAGCCATCCACCATCCCGGGGAAGCACTGACTCAGGAGAGGAACTCGGGCTTACCCCAAAACATTCCCTCCACGCAAGCAGAGGTTTGGGGCCTCTCAGGATTTCATTGTCAATCAAAATGCATCCCCACCCTGGGAATATTCCCATGGAGTAACAGTTTATGCGAGGGGAAGTGAGAAAAGGAAGTAAAGAGAAAGAAGGAGGGAAGAGAGTGTATGGGGCCCTTCCTTTCAAATTGTTTATCTGAGTTACAAAGATGCCTTTAATCCACTGTCTGAGCACACAGAGTTCAAATCAAGGGTTCTATCTGATCTCTGAGTTCAAAAGCAATGTATGCTAAGCCATATAACTCTCATAATTGTGGCCTATTTATCTCTGTTGTTTTGTATTGTATTTATAGTTATAAAAGAAAGAACCATTTGTTGGAATGAAAGGGAGAGCTGTTGGGGGGAAAAAGAAATACCTTAAACTAAAAAAAAAAAAAGAAAGGGTAGAGGATGGGGGGCTGAGGGGGAGGAGGGTGGAAGGGTGGGACTGGAGGGGGAGTAGGGAGGAGGTTGTGATTGAGATGTAACTTGAAGAAATAAAATAAATTATTTTAAAAAAAGCAGATAGGAGGGAGAAGAGAATAAGGAGAATGGTACTGGGAGGGAGGGAAGGGTGGGAACTGTGATTGAGATGTAAATTGAAGAAATAAATAAATGTTGAGAAAAAAAAAAAAGCACGGACAGGACAGGATGAGCATGGCTGTTTCAGTTTCCTACTGGCACGTCCCGGAAGAGCCTGACAGCTCCAGGCTGTCCAGTCTGCAATGCTGACCTTCTCGTTCCTTCGATCACTGTTCTCAGGCACTGCTTGAAAACGTCTTCAAATGGGCTGGTCAACTGACAGTTCTGCAAGAAAGGAGAGAAGGCGCGCTCAGAGCTGGAGCTAGTCAGAGGACCGCGAAGGGCTCAGAGTGGACAGAGGGTAACGATGGGAGCCAGGCAAAGCAGCTCCTGCTCTGCAATCCCTGCACTCAGGAGGGCGAAGCAGGATCATTGTGAGCCCCAGGCAACCCTAGGATACAGCAGAGTTCTAAGCCAGCCTGGCTGTAGTCTCAAACAAAAAATGAACAGGGGAGTGGGCTGTCCATCTGCCAGGAGCCGAGCCTAGATAAGGGAAGAATTAATCCTCGTGCATGCAAGCTGAGAGTCCAGGATGAAGTTCTCCTCTATGGAGGAGAAACACCTGGTAACAAAGGACAGGAGACCCAGGCCCTCGACCAAGGTCCCAGGAAGGACCACTTGCAATTCATGTATCAGAGGACAGGAGCTGCCAGCTTAGGAAATGGCCACATGAAGGGAATTTCAGTTTTTGCCTCTTTAGTGCAGTAGGTACTGTGTCAGTCACACAGGGGCCTCTCGTAGCCAGAACCTCGGCTGAAGCCATCTGCATTGGTCACTGTGAGTGCTCCTGCACACTGAGTGGCAGAGACAAGGGAACCACCCCTCTCTACTTCTCTCCCTGGCTTCCAGACAGTCTCGTGTACTGGTGAAATGGAGCCTTCCAATTCAAAGTATTTATTAAACATGGTTAGTGACACTGTTTTCCTCATGCTGCAGGCTGATACAAGCCTGCTACAGATACAGACTACAAAAGAGGAAACCGCGAGAGTCTGAGTTGAATGCAAACGCTAGGCCCTTTCCTCCCCACCCCAGGCTCTTACCTCTACCTGTTCATGTTTAGCATCCAGGAAAGGTCCAAACTGCAAATGAGCAGAGGTGGGGGAAAAATCCACCCAGAGAACAAATCAGAATCTTCCATGTCTGCAAAGGCTTTTACACAAATTGTCTAAAAGCAATTCCCTGGCTGGTCCAGCTGTCCCTCCAAGGCTGCCTGGAGAGCCTGGGGAGTTAGCAGATAGGCCAAGGAGCTTCTGAGTCCTGCTCTCTCAGGGGGCTTCCCACGGCCCTATAGCCCCCGTGGCTGAACCAAATGACACTGGGCTCTTCTCTGATTCTACACCTAGCAAGAACAACAGACCCCTATGTTACCAGTAGTAACATAAAAAGAGATTAGTTTAGGATCAGAGCAAGAATCCTGTAAAATTGGAAAAGGGTGACAGTCAATAATGCGGGGCTCTGGACTTAGTGACAGCCATGGAGCGTGTGTATAACCCCAAAGGTGTAGATTTTAAAAATCCCAGCACTTAGAAGGTAGAGGCAGGCAGATCTATGATGTAAGATCAAGGCCAATCTGATCTTCAGTGTGAGTTCTGGGCCAGGCAGGTCTATGTAGTGACATGTTCTCTCAAACAAATAAACCAACCAACCCAGAAGAAAACAAAGAATTAAAAACAAGCCGGGCGTAGTGGCGCACGCCTTTAATCCCAGCACTCGGGAGGCAGAGGCAGGCGGATCTCTGTGAGTTCGAGGCCAGCCTGGTCTACAAAGCGAGTCCAGGACAGCCAGGGCTACACAGAGAAACCCTGTCTCAAAAAACCAAAAACAAAACAAAACAAAACAAAACAAAACAAAACAAAACAAAATCTTTGTACAAGGACAGACCAGTGTTTCGTAAAAACTTCAACAGCATTAAAACCTCGTCCTAAGGGCGATTTCATTCCCACCCCCATTGCCCCCTACACACTACTATCCAGGGGACCTACCAGAATGCAGATGTCAGGCCGGTCACGGTTGATGATGGTGATCAGATCAAGCAGGGGCTCGTATGTGGTGCTGTCAGAGGTGGTATAAGGCCCACAGGCAACTAAAACCATCGTTTGCTCAAAATCTGAGGCAGAAGGCAATGCAAGGTCATAAGGAGAAAGAAAACAGGTTGTAGGGAGATAGATTAATATAAATTAGATTTAGTAAATATCTAGGTTTCTGATACAGTCTCTTAATCCAGGGCACGAAGATCAACTTTGCTGTGAGCAATTAGCTTATCAGCTTATGGATGGAGTCACGTGAAATGAGGGGAGTCTCTATGGACTAAAAAGGTTGAAGCCAGGTGAAACAAGGAAAGACTTTATGGCCTGGCATTGTTTTCATCTGCTAAGTGGGCAGAGCCCAAATTAAGCTGAAGCAGGTGGAACAAGGAGCCATCCTATTTAAGGACAAGTGGATGGAGCCCAAGAGGGTGGCGTGCTAGGGGTCCCATGCTAGAGAGCTCTGATGCTAGTGAGTCCTCACGCTAGAAAGAACAATGAGTAGTTTGTATCCTCTGATGGAGAAAGTGCTGGTGAACTGATGGCCAGATCTCCCTGAGGCAGAAAGAAGCTGGTGAGCAGAGAAAGCCTCAGCAAGACAACAAAAGGCCAAGGACTAAACCCTGTGGCTCAGCTTTTGCCTAGAGGGGTTTGACCTGTCCGAACAGCAGCCTGAACGGAACTGTGGCCAGCTTTAAAGACTGAGGCAGAGCGGCAAAGTTGCCGATACAAAGGAAATAAGACCTTGGCCTACAGATGGCTGAGGTCTCCCACAGAGAAGAAAGCCTCAAGCCTTATTTAAGGTGAAACTGCCATAGCCAATTTACCCTGACAAATCTACATCTGAGATATTCCAGAAGAAAGACTGCTAAGTGCATTTAAGGGTCTACCCCAAGCCAGGCGTGGTGGCGCACACCTTTAATCCCAGCACTCGGGAGGCAGAGGCAGGCGGATCTCTGTGAGTTCGAGGCCAGCCTGGTCTACAAAGCGAGTCCAGGACAGCCAGAGATACACAGAGAAACCCTGTCTCGAAAAACCAAAAAAAAAAAAAAAAAAAAAAAAAAAAGAGTCTACCCCAGAGACTGTGTTCCTGACAACTGAGGACCTGCCCCAGAGACTGTATCCTTCTGAAAGGTTATGAAAATAGTTGTAATAGTTATCAATAGGTTTAGTGGTTAGGTCTTAGGGTTGAAGGCATTCTTAGGGGTTGTAGGAATTTATAGGAATAGTAGTTAAGTAAGTGTATTTGTTATAAGTGAATATTAGTTACTAATAAATAAGTGACTAATAATTAAAAAGTACGGTTTCAACAGGTATTAAGTGGAGGCAGAGGGAAGGGCCATTCAAGGAAAATGCCACAGGATTTGCTGCATTAAGGCCCATAAGTGTATGCCGGGCAGTGGTGGCGCACGCCTTTAATCCCAGCACTTGGGAGGCAGAGGCAGGCGGATCTTTGCGAGTTCGAGGCCAGCCTGGTCTACAAAGTGAGTCCAGGACAGCCAGGGCTACACAGAGAAACCCTGTCTCGAAAAAACCAAAAAAAAAAAAAAAAAAAAAAGGCCCATAAGTGTAGGCCTGGGGATTCGAGCTGAGGACCTCACCCCTCCCGAAAGAACACTGAACCAGGTAGAGGACACAGGCAGGGAGGTTGAGCCATGGCAGTTCTTTCCCAGTGCACCTTGGCGATATGGGCAGGAGCAGACTGGACCAGGAACCAAAGCAACATGTGCTCAGACTGTGGAGGAGTCAGGGGTCACCTGGGGGGTCCGTGTGGTGGAAGATTGTGGGGAACTGAGGACCAGAAAGCCAGGCTCTGTTGGAGGGCCAGACACTGGACAACCTGCTGTGGATTCCTGCTACCTGGATGTCAAAGCTGCCAGGCTTGTGTACCCACCCACAGAGTGTCCCCACACTTTCTCTGTATCTCTGGCTGTCCTGGACTCACTCTGTAGACCAGGCTGGCCTCAAACTCAGAGATCTGTCTGCCTCTGCCTCCTGAGTGCTGGGATTAAAGGTATTTGCCACTACACCCTGCTCCTGTCCAGTTTTCCAGTTAAGTTTTTAAAGTCAGTCTGAGCTAGTTCCTTGGCTGATACAACAAACCCCCAAGTTTTCTAATATATAGCATTACTTTACTATTGCTGTTCCTGAGGACCCAAGTTTGGTTACCAGCACCCACATCAGGTACCTCCCAACTGCCTGTAACTGCTGCCCTGGAGATCCAACACCCTCTTCTGGCCTCTATAGGTACCTGCACTCACATGTGCAGATACCCATACATAACACACACATAAGCAAACAAAAAATCACATAAATCTTAAAAAAAATAAATTAATCACTCCAATGTAGGGGTTGATAGATTAATATAAGTTAGATTTAGTGAATATCTAGGTTTCTGATACAGTGTCTTAATCCGGGGCATGAAGATCAACTTCGCTGTGAGCAATTAGCTTATCAGCTTATGGATGAAGTCATGTGAAACGAGGGGAGTCTCTATGGACTAAAAACAAGTTTGAAGCCAGGTGAGACAAGGAAAGACTTTATGACCTGGCATTGTTTTCATCTGCTAAGTGGACAGAGCCCAGATTAAGCTGAAGCAGGTGGAACAAGGAGCCATCCTATTTAAGGACAAGTGGATGAGCCCGGGAGAGCCGTGTGCTAAGGGCCCCCGATACTAGAGAGCTCCGAGAGTCCTGCTGAAGAAAGTGCTGGTAGACCAATGGCCAGATCTCCCTGAGGCAGAAGGAAGCTGGTGAGCAGAGAAAGCCTCAGCAAGACAGCAAAAGGCCAAGGACTAAACCCTGTGACTCAGCTTTTGCCTAGAGGGGTTTGACCTGTCCGAACAGCGGCCTGAACGGAACTGTGGCCAGCTTTAAAGACTGAGGCAGAGCGGCAGAGTTGCTGATACGAAGGAAATAAGTTGGCTTACAGACGGCTGAGGTCTCCCAGAGAGAAGAAAGCCTCAAGCCTTATTTAAGGTGAGACTGTGATAGCCAATTTACCCTGATGGATCTACGTCTGAGATATTCCAGAAGAAAGACTGCTAAGTGCATTAAAGGGTCTACCACAGAGACTGTGTTCCTGACGACTGAGGACCTGCCCCAGAGACTGTATCCTTAGAAAAATAGTTAATGATAGTTATCAATAGGTTTAGTGGTTAGGTCTTAGGGGTTGTAGGCATTTATAGGAATAGTAGTAAGTGTATTTGTTATAAGTAAGAGATGTATTTGTTAATAAATGTTTAATAATTAAAAAGTACGGTATCATTCCAAACTTGGTGGCTTTAAAGCAGTTCACTGTCTTACAGTTCTAGATACTGTAAGTCCAAAAGTCAAGGTGTCCGCAGGCCATGGCACTTCTGGAGGCCACCTGAGCTCCATCTTTAAAGCCAGCAGCCTAAAGTTTTTGTTCCCTGACTCTGATCTTTCTGCCATCTATTTTCATAAGGACCTGTGTGATTGCATTGGATAATCCCACCCCAAAAAGATTTCAGTTTACTTTTTGAGACAGTGTCTTGCTACACAGCCCTGGCTGTCCTATGGTTCATTGTGTAGACCAGGCTTGACTCAAACTTATGAAGATCTGCTTTCCATGCCTCCTATGTGCCAAGATAAAGAATGCACACTACCACGCTACCCTGCCCATCTCAGAACTCAGCCACATGAGCAAAGCCCTTCTGACCACAGAGGCCACACATTCACAGGTCTGTGGGATCGTGGGCGTGTCATCCAGTCTCTCAAAGGAGCTGAGATCCGCCTGCCTCTGCTTCCCTAGTGCTGGGATCAAAGGAGTGCGCCACCAGGCCCGGTCTAAAGTTCATTCTTAACTTTACTTTTCACCTCCAAGGATGACATCACCATGTGTGGGGTACTAGCAGTGTGCCAGCGTTGGCACCTATTGAAAATGTTTACTGGTGTTCTTTTTTGCTTACAAAAATGCTCAGAAATACCTTCCTGACCCTTCCCCTTTTCTTCGTTTTGTTTTTTCGAGACAGGGTTTCTCTGTGTAGCCCTGGTTGTCCTGGGCTCACTTTGTAGACCAGGCTGGCCTAGAACTCAGAGATCCACCTGCCTCTGCCTTCTGAGTGCTGGGATTAAAGGTGTGCACCACCATGCCTGACTCCCTTTTCTTTTATGGTAGTGCGGAATTGAACTCAGAGCCTCACAAATGCTACACAAGGAGCCACCTCTCCAGCCCAAAAATTTTTTTTATGATCTTGCTTTTTCCCATCCAGATCACTTGTTCTTTAAAAAACAAACAAACAAACAAAAAAAAGTCCTTTTTTTTGTTTTTTTGAGACCTGGCTGTCCTGGACTCACTTTGTAGACCAGATTGGCCTTGAACTTGCAGAGATCCCCCTGCCTCTGCCTCCCGAGTGCTGAGATTAAAGGCATGCACCACCACACCCGGCAATTAGACAGCTGTGAACTGCCATGTGGGTGCTGGGATCTGAAGCCCAGTCCTTTGGAAGAACAGTCAGTGCTCTTAACCACTGAGCCATCTCTCCAGCCTCCCCCCCCACCTTTAAGACAGCATTTTCTTGGGGCTGGAGACATGGTTGAGTGGTTAAGAGCACTGATTGCTCTTCCAAAAGTCCTGGGATCAAATCCCAGCACCCACATGGCAGTTCACAACTGTCTGTAATTACTGGGCATGTTGTCAGACACCTTTAATCCCAGCACTCTGGAGGAAGAGGCAGACGAATCTCTGAGTTCAAGGCCAACATGAGTTCCAAGACAGCCAGGATTACACAAAGAAACCCTGTTTTTTGTTTTTATTTTTCTAGCCAGGGTTTCTCTGTATATCCCTGGCTGTCTTGGACTCACTTTGTAGACCAGGCTAGCCTTGAACTCAGAGATCTGCTTGCCTCTGCCTCCTGAATGCTGAGATTAGAGGTGTCTGACAACATGCCCAGAGTTGAAACATAACCTTTTTAAATTATTCACCAATCATTTATTGGTAACTATATTCACTTATAACATATAAATACTTAACTACTAACCCTAGGAATGACTACAACCCCTAAGACCTAACCACTAAACCTATTGATAACTATTACAGCTATTTTCATAACCTTTTAGAAGGATACAGTCTCTGGGGCAGGTTCTCAGTCGTCAGGAACACAGTCTCTGTGGTAGACCCTTTAATGCACTTAGCAGTCTTTCTTCTGGAATATCTCAGAGGTAGATCCATCAGGGTAAATTGGCTATCACAGTCTCACCTTAAATAAGGCTTGAGGCTTTCTTCTCTGTGGGAGACCTCAGCCACCTGTAGGCCAAGGTCTTATTTCCTTTGTATCAGCAACTCTGCTGCTCTGCCTCAGTCTTTAAAGCTGGCCACAGTTTTGTTCAGGCCACTGTTTGGACAGGTCAAACCCCTCTAGGCAAAAGCTGAGTCACAGGGTTTAGTCCTTGGCCTTTTGCTGTCTTGCTGAGGCTTTCTCTGCTCACCAGCTTTTTTCTGCCTCAGGGAAATCCGGCCATCAGTTCACCAGCACTTTCTCCATCAGAGGATACAAACTACTCATCATCCTTTTCTAGCGTGAGGACTCAGAGCTCTCTAGCATGGGGCTCTCCCGGGCTCCATCCACTTGTCCTTAAATAGGATCTGTCTTTGTTCCACCTGCTTCAGCTTAATCTAGGCTCTGCCCACTTAGCAGCTGAAAACAATGCCAGGCCATAAACCTTGGTTTTAGTCCATAAAGTCTTTCCTTGTTTCACCTGACTTCATCCTTATTTTTAGTCCATAAGCTGATAAGCTAATTGTCCAAGCCAAGTTGATCTTCATGCCCCAGATTAAGAGACTGTATCAGAAATCCCTAGATATTCACTAAATCTGATTTATATTAATCTGTCTTTCCTTACACAGAGTCTTAATATGTAGTCCTGGCTGGCCTAGAACTCCCCATGTAGACCAAGCTGGACTTGAATGGAGAGATCCCCCTGCTTCTGCCTCTAGGGTGCTGGAATTAAAGGCGTGTGCCACCATGCCTGGCCAGCTACCATTTTTTAAATTACACCATTATTGTGAATGACTTTTAGAATTGCACAATCTTGCAAAACGGCCCAGGCTTCTGTGTGTCTTTTCCCAGAGCTCTCTAATGGTGACATTTTCCTCAACGCAGTGCATTTACTGGGACTAACTCTGCTGTGCTACTGCTGACTAAACTAGGTTTGCCCACCAGTGCCCTTTCCTCCTGCAGGATCCTATCCAGGACACCACGTTTATGCTGTATGTAATATGTGTATTGTTCCCCTTCACATGTCTGATAAACATAGTCCGGATTACAGGTGTTCACACTGTTGTCAGAGCCCAGCCAGTGCCACCTCCAGCACCCAGGACGTTCAGACCCACTACAGGCTCTTGAAGAAAGGGCCTGTGAGCACGCTGATCAGCTGTGTTCTTACTACTCTGTGTGCCACTCCCACACAGCTCTGTCTGCTTCCCTGAGCCTGGGCAACTATAGTCTGGGACTTTGTCTATCACCCGAATTGTTAGCAAGAAAAATACTGAACCAGAACTTACCTCCATCTTCTTCACTGGGCTGATAGAATGGACGTGGCACACCCTAAAAGAGAAGGAGAGGCCAGCTGAGGTCTTGCTCCTGCCAGTGCTTGGGTTAAGGGGTGGCTCTGAGTATTTGCAGGTGTGCAGTGGGAGGCTGTGAGAAGGGATGACAGGAGATGTGTCTTTGTCTTGCTCTTGGGAGTTACAACCCAGAGCCCATGGAATATGCCCATTTTCTAAATAGCTCACTGTGACTTAGCAGACCAGGCAATGGGTAGTCACTGATAGACTCCCAAAATACCTGGTCACCCCATGCAAAGCAGGTGCCTAATCCGTCCCTGCTAGGTGAGAGTGGAAGAGGAGGGAGCCCAGGTACTTTTCCTGGCATCCTATGGACATCTCTGGAGGACTGTAGTGGAGAGCAGAAATAAACTACAGCTTGGGGCCAAACTGGGCTGTAGCCATTTTTATAAACTAAGTTGTAATGGGACTTTAACCCACTAATCCCATTTAACCCCACAGTCTCTTGTGGCCTGTGGCTGCATTGGCGCTGAGGTGATACAGACCCACATGTGGCCTCAGAGCCTAAAACACCACTGCTTGGCTCTCAGGAGGAAATAGTTCGCTAACTTATACCCCAGAGGATGGATCCAACCCTAGAAACAGAAACGGCTGACAGACACAGAGACTGAAAGGGACCATGCACCAGAACTGCACATTCTGAGCCTGGAGCAACCATGGGGCGGGGAGGGCCCACCCTGTACCTCATAGAGTTTGGTGGCAGTAAGTCTCCTACCAGTGGTGTTGAATCCTTCCATAATTACAACCTGAAAGGCAGGAGACACAAGTCAGCTGACTAAGAGAGATAAACGAGGGGTCTGAGGTAAACTACTTTTGGTGATTATAAATAAACCTTGGGCATTTTCCAAAAAAACAAATGAAGGGGGCCCTTCATTTGTTACATATCAGTTACAACTGTGTTCTACCCAAATGACCTAATTCTCACAACAATCCCATGAGGTAAGAATCTTTATTTCATTCTGTGGATGACACCCCTTGGCTTCGAAGGTCAAGTACCTTGCCCATAGCCACACACATCATGAGGTGGAGCTGGGATCTGAACCTGGGCAGTTGGATCCAGATCTAAGGTCAGAGCAAGGAAAGAAAAGCCAGTCCCTATAATTGTGGGACTATACAATACGATCTATGGCAACAGAGACAGAAAATAAGAAATGGCTGCCGAGCACATGCCGCTCAGGTCTGCATCCAGAAGGCTCCATTCTCACCTGTCCAGGAAAGAGAGAATATTCCCTGAGGTCAGATAGATCCACAGGAATCTGAGCGCCCGAGGAGTGTTCCCGGTCTCCCTCAAGAATCACTGACTTGCTGTTTAGCTTCCCATTACTGTCACAGCCAATCTGACCCAGCAGGATGACAGGCTCCTGCCAAAGGAAGAGCAGAGTAAGAATGGGCTCAGGAAACCGCCAGCGGCATGCTTTGGGAGGTGATCACAAAATCACCACTCAAACTGCATGACTCCTCAGTGTGTCTAGTCCTCTACCTGGGATGCTCTGAGAGGCTCCCTGAGTGTGAGTATTCCCAGTTGGGGGATCCCCCCAGTCTTGCAGACCACAGCACTTCTGGAAAACCACAGCTATTAATAGATCATGTTCACTGAGCCTACCACGAACTGTTCTTAGCTGACACACTTTAACTCATTCAACCTTCACAACAATCTTAAGACATATGGCTACACCCAGCAACAAGCAGCAGAACCATGTGGTAATTTCATTAAGGTCAAACACTAGGCGAAGCCTGGGCCCAAAGGTCAGATGTCTGGCTCCAGAGCCAAATCCTCAGCCATGCCATATAGTACCTTTTAGTACCCTCATGCTTTTGTCTCTCCCCAGGGTCTTGCTAAATAACCTAGGCTGGCCTTGAACTCACAATCCTCCTGCTTTGGGCTCCCAAGTGTCTGGATACCATGCAGGATATCATATTGCCTCTTCCACAGGAAATTATTCATAGATGGAACTGAAATCTTTCCTGGTGGCTTCCTGTGTAGGGTTTCTACTCTTGGGAGCAAACTGAGTGAGTCTAACCTTTCCCTCATGTGAGGCCTGCCCCCACACTTCCTCCCAATTTCTCTAAAACTTCCTACAGAACAAAGTTTATGCATGGTCCCTCCTCTCCCCTGGAAACAAACACAAGACAAAGGCACATTCAAGGGTTATGCAGGACTCCTCTCCTGCAGATTAGCAATCCTCCAGAGAGTGCCCACACTGGAATTAAAGCATGATGTAACTCCAGATGCCAGAGCAGCCACATCTGCGACACAGAGGGACCACATCCAGGCAATGAGAGGAGAGTTCTAGCCTGCTGTTCTCACCTCGCAAACCCTGATACTTCTACCAGTCAGGGCTCTTAAGAGGTAAGCTGCCCCACCACTGAGAAAGCATGGTTTCAACCTTTGCTTATGTGTAAGACCCAGTCCAAGAGGGAGGAGACAAAGTCTGGAGACACAGCCAGGAAGCACCCATCTTTTGTCAGAGGGACACATTTTTATCAGGGCCAACTGAGGCTGACACTGAAGCACAGCACAGGTGACTGGAAGAGCTTCCTCACTGGCTTCCAAGAGCAGCAATAATTTAAGCCAGGCGTGGTGGCGCATGCCTTTAGTCCCAGCACTCCGGAGGCAGAGACTGGCAGGTTTCTCAGTTTGAGGCCAGCCTGGTCTACATCAGGAATTAGTATTAATTAGTGAGAACTCTCCAAATGCCTTACTTGTGCTGGGACTAGAAGAGGAGTGAAAGCTTCAATCTTGTAATGCTCCTTCAGCTCGCTGCCAAGCTCTTCTATCTTACAGGTCAGAACTGCAATCCAAAGGAAATAGGGCTGTCACTGAGACATCTCAGTCGAGAAGAAAAAGAGCACACCGTCAACCACCACAGTCACTCTATAGGATCGAGAAGCATGGACATCTGTCCAGTTTGAACCTAGGCCTTAGTCCATTTTCTGACACAATTACTAATCTGGCTTCCCACTGGGCCCCAGGAGATCACACGGCACAGTCCCAGAGCACCATTGAGAACCTTCTGCCCCCAGACTGCAGGGAATCAAGATTGCTGGGAGAGTTTTCCAGGAAGCAGTTGAGTGCTCATAGCTCAGGAGCTGAGCTCCTTCGCAGTCCATGTCCCATTACTACGGTGGGCTGTCTGCTCTTCTTTGGTGAAGTGACACAACTTGGGAAATGACAGCATCACCCAGCATCCTCACCCTTCTCTGACAGAGAAGTCATGGGGACATCGACCGACTTCTGGATTTGAAGGCCACCAGGTAACTGTGCTACCAGCTGGGCCAAACTTTGTTCCTTTGCTTCTCTCAGCCCTTCTACAGGGCTTTGAACCCACTAGACTTTCCAAGACAAGTTACCTTCACGAATATCTGGGAGCTGCTGAAACATGGATTTGTAGCTGCCAGTGAGGGGCTCTGGGTACCCTATGACCTTCAGGCTGAGGCTTCCAGAGCCTCCTCTCCCAGACCAAGACAAGCTCTGTGCCGAGCCAAAGGTGGTGACCACTTCTCCCCGGTTGCTTCTGGAGCTGTATTTCTGGGAGGGGGTAGCCCTGAAGGGAAACAGAACAGATTCCGATGACTGTGCCTGTGGCTAACCCAGAAAGGAACACGATGAGGCGAGGCTTCGGAGAACCTGAGAAAAGCAAGCTATCTTACAGATTTAATCAATGTGGTGGGGATGGGGTACTCTGACTTTTCAGGAATTTTGGGAATGAGGCGCTGAGGAACACCAGAATACAAAGTATAGAAGTTTAAAGACAAAAAACATAAAAGTTGTTATTTTTCTCCATCAGAACAAAAAGAAGAAAAAAAAAAAGCCCTCTGAACTGACTGAACAGCAAGTTTCACATATTTTCCTTCCTTCTTGTGAGTCACTTGCTGTCATTTGATCCTGAAACAGTGACTAGGTCAGAGATTGCTCAGCAAATACAAAAACCTACAATACAGTTGAAACCAGGCATGGTGGCACATGTCTGCAATCCTAGCACTCAGAAAGTGAAGGCAGGACAGGACCTCAAGGCTATCCTCAGCTAAAATTTGAGGACAGCCCAGGCTATGTAAGACCCTATCTCAAAAAACCAAACAAATAAAAAACTGACAATACAGTTCAATGTACAAACAAAACTAAAATAAAAGTTCAACAAGATGAATGAAACGTTCCTTTGCCTCTGTGGAGGTGGAGAAGCAATGAGTGACCAGTTAACAAGAAGCAGGTACCCAGACCCCATCCCAAGGCTGCACAGGAAGCAGGCACCCAGACCCCATCCCAAGGCTGCACAGGAAGCAGGCACCTAGACCCCATC
>CAJQZJ010000838.1:2568976-2606828 GCA_907164525.1 Lophiomys imhausi
AAGCAGGCACCTAGACCCCATCCCAAGGCTGCACAGGAAGCAGGCACTGGACCCCATCCCAAGTCTGTAGAGGAAACAGGCACCCAGACCCCATCCCAAGGCGGCACTGACCAATTCTGTGGCTCTGAGTGGTAAATCACATCTCCAAGAACACATGGTGTTGCTGGAAGCTTCTAACCCTCCTGCTGTGAACACTACTTCTGGGGAGGTCTAGAAACCACCACACTTAGCATACTAGAACTCACTCCTCAAGGGGCACAGTTGTAATTGTTGCCAACACCACTTCTTCCCAGAGGAGCTACAGAAAATGAGCTCAATTATGTTTCTCTCTGGGGCTGCCTCAACAGAGATAATTCACAGGCTACTTTCGTACATTACAGACCATGCCTCTGATGTCAGCTTTCTTAGTGTATATAAAAAAAAAATGACCAGGCTGGGAAGTCCCCAGTTTCTCTGCGCTCCACCCGTGAGGGACATGCATCACAGCTCTCTAGTGTCATTAGATGCTCACAGGGGACAACTGTAAACACAGCCACAGAAACAGATCTAAAGTGCTTCATGCTTAGAGAGCCTAACTCCCACAATGGCTCTGTGACAACTACTCGAACTCTAATAGGTTTCAGAGACATCCTTAAGTCTAGAAGTCTCATTCGGAAAGCAGCTTTGAGATCTCTCTGGACCAGGCGGACCACAGTGAACCCAAACCATCCATCAGGATCCCATGACCACTGATGGTCAATGACCAGAAGAGCTCCCATCATTGCCTCTCCACTTGTTTTTCCTGAGATGGCTTCTCTCTGTAGCCCTGGCTGTCACTGGACTCACTCTGTAGACCAGGCTAGCCTTGAACTCAAAGAGATCTGCCTGCCTCTGACTCCCTTGTGCCACCACACCTGGCTGCCTCTCTGATTTTCTTTTCTTCACATTTTTCAAGACAGGCTTTCTCTGTATAATAGCTCTGGCTGTCCTGGATTGACTTTGTAGACCAGGCTGGCCTTGAACTCACAGAGATCTGTCTGCCTCTGTCTCCCGGGTGCTGGCTTGCTTCTCCAATTCTTTTTTTTTTTTTTTTTGGTTTTTCGAGACAGGGTTTCTCTGTTTAACAGCTCTGGCTGTCCTGGACTCGCTTTGTAGACCAGGCTGGCCTCGAACTCGCAAAGATCTGCCTGCCTCTGCCTCCCAAGTGCTGGGATTAAAGGCGTGCGCCACCACCGCCCGGCTACTTCTCCAATTCTTAAGACCTGCATTCTATGTGTATTGGGCATTCTGCCTGTGTGTGCGTGTGCGTATGTATGTGTGTGTGCACATGTGCATGATCTGTGTACCTAGTATCTGCAGAGGCCAGAAGATCTCATGGATCCCATGGAACTGGGGTAACAAATGACTGTGGAGATACAACATGAAGGCTGAGGATGAAACTTGTGTTTTCTGCAAGAGCAGCAAGTGGTCTTAACTGCTGTAGGCCCAGTCACTGCCTCTCTAAGGTGACAGAACTGAATGGTTCAACATCCCCTCAGCCAAGCACTCATCTGTGGGTTTCTCTATAGAGACCTATCATGTATAGATTTCAGAGTCACACATGATCTCTGCACATTTATGCAGATGGCAGCCATGAGGAAGTATCAATTAAGCTGCTGAAGGAAGATTCAGTGATGAGAAAATGCTCAGAAACGAGTGGTGACCCGAGCATGGGACGAACAGGTTATGCCGTGCTGAGAACAAAGGTGGATGCTTTTCCTGTCAAAAAAATACTTCAGATTACTACCTCCCCCTCAAAAAAAAGGAAAGAAAGAAAAAAGAAAAACACCCCAAGTGAACGGAATGAGTAGAAGCAGGTGACAGGTGACAGCCTACTTGCCTTGACTGGCCAGACACGCCAGACGCCTGGGCCTCTGAATAGACAGGCTGTTTTCAATAGGAGATATCAGTTCCCTATCTAGGAAGTGAGCCCTAGAGAAGTGGGTGGAAAGTAAGTTTCCTTAATTATTGTACGAAACAGTAATTTTCCACAAGACAGAGAACCTCAGGCTCTGCAGCCATCCCGCAGTGGACGGCCCGGTCCAGGGCGGTTAATAAGTCACTTGCAGTTCGCCTTGTCAGCAAAGAGGCGTAGCTTGCTTGGCCCCTGGATCGATTATGATACATACCTTGGGGAGAAACTCGATGGTGAGAGAAGCTGATGTGGGCTGCGAGTAGAGACACTCCTTTTTGTTAGGGGGGTTTCTGGGGTGTTGCTATATCGCTTATGAGGACCCTAGAAACAAGATGAAAAATGAAATCCCAGGCATTCTGGTTTCAAGTTGCTAATTAAGTGCAGTTCCTTAAAAAGGGCAACGTGGCACAGTAAAGGAAGGACATAGGGTGGGACTGGGATCCTCAGGAACCATCTGCAGCAGTGATACACAGACCTTCAACAGTAACCCAACACCCACTGGGATGCTATCTGCACTCTCAGGACTGTCATGAAAAGAAAGCAAACATTTCCCAAAGGGGATGGCCAGTCCGGTCACCAGACCTGTCAGTCTATATGCATATCTCCATCCCTGCCACTTTCTACTTTTAGAAAAGACCCGAGTTTAGCAATACATAGCTTTGACCTGCGTGCACACATCCTCCTGAGAAGGGATGGGTCCATGTTACACTTCTTTTGGCCAAGTCTACCACACATTTTCCAAATTAAAACCTGGAACAACTCCAGGAAGATAAGGTGGTTGAGCTCATACTTGGAGAGAGAAGTCAGCAAACACCTCCCTAAAGCTCATATCTGGTTGTTTGTTTTTTACCTTTTCTTTTTTTCTCCTTTGCTCATCAATGAGAAGCCAAACATAAGCCCAGAATTGAGGATGAAACCCAATCACAGGACCTAATATTCCCAAAAGTCTAGGATAAGGGGGATTAATAGGAAAGGCAAATGACCTATCCAGCACAACCACCCCACCTCAGATGCACAAACTTTTCTGACTCAAGGGCTCCTCCTGTTGGTACATTTAAGGAAATGCCACCAAGCTATCAATGGTAGAGGCTGTGGGACCCACAGTGAGAAGATAGGCATGAAGGCTCATACTTGAAATCCTAGCTCTTGGGAAGCTGAAGTGCAGAGGTCAACCAACTTTCAGGCCAGCTGGGGCTACACAGTTAGACTTTTGACTCAAAACAGCAACAATGAAGCCGGGCGTGGTGGCCCATGCCTTTAATCCCAGCACTCGGGAGGCAGGAGGATCTCTATCAAGTTCAAGGCCAGCCTGTTCTATAAAGTGAGCCCAGAACAGCCAGGCCTACACAGTTAGACCCTGCCTCAACAAAACAAAACAAAACACAAAAAGAAGCTGGATTGGAAACAAGACTTTTAAATAATTGTGGTTTTTAAAATTAAAGGTTTTTCTTTATGTGTATGTGTATGAGCATGTGCACGCAGGTGAAGGTACCTGGGGAGGTTGGAAGAGGCCCCTGGTTGAGCTAGTTACAAGCAGCTGTGAGCTACCTGATGTGGGCGCTGAGAACCGAACTTGGGTCCTCTGCAATAGCAGTAAGATCTCACAACTGATGAGACAGCTCTCCAGCTGCTGTGCTGTTTGAGACAGTCTCAGGTATGAAAAACCACACTGGCCTCGAACCCACTCTGTAGCTGAGGCTTTCACTCCTGCCTGCCTCCTCACAAGCCCCAGGATCACAGATATGCACCGCTGCACCTGGCTTACCAACTAGATTTTAAATTTAAAAACTTCCATCTTATTAGGGTGCGAGTGTGGAATCAGAGGACAATGGTGTGGAGCTGGTTCTCTCCAACCACCTTCACCTGGGTTCTGGGGAGGGAGTCAGGTTACCAGGCTTGTACTGAAAGTGTCTTCACTCATGGAGTCCTCTCAGTGGTCCTCTAAAGTAACCCCTGTATACATTGTACCCTCCTCTAAGATTAACTGTTTTTTTTTGAGACAAATGTCTCTCTGTGTAACCCTGGCTGCCCTAGAACTATGTAGGCCAGATTACCCTTGAATTCAGGGATCCTCCTACCTCTGCCTTCTAAGTCCTGGGATTAAAGGTGTGCACCACCATACTTCCCTAAAATAACCATTTTTGAACATTCCTTAATTGTATCTTAGTATCTTTCAACTAAATGTATAAAATAAAATAGTTAACCTAGTTTAAACATAAAACTTGCAACAACATTTTACATACTGATTTTTATTTATTTTTTATTTTTATTTTTTTGAGACAAGGTTTCTCTGTGTCCTGGACTTACTTTGTAGACCAGGTTGGCCTTGAACTCACAGAGATCTACCTGCCTCTGCCTCCTTATTGCTGGGATTAAAGGCATGTGCCACCATGCCTGGCAATTGCAGATAGCTGTGAACTGTCATGTGGGTGCTGGGATTTGAACCCAGGTCATTTGGAAGAACAACCAGTGCTCTTAACTGCTGAGCCATCTCCCCAGCCCTGATTTTTAAGTTCTATGTGCATTTTTCTACCTCTATCCTTGGTCCCATGTTATCTGATTGAATTTGTGAATAATGTCTATGCCTCCTTCTCTACTGCTAGATTATAGGTTAGTTTAAATTTCTTGTGATTCTAAGTAATTATGATGTGCACCATCATGCATCATTCTATGATTCAGATCATGTCCTCAGATAGTTTTAGGGGATTGCTAGGAATGGACTGGAGGGCCCTGTAGACTCTAAACATATACCTCCTGGGCTACACTCCTAGATCTCAGGAAATGTTTCACTAGGAAGAATGATTAAGACAAAGGATAAACAAGACTCTAGGGTTTCTCCAGCTATTTTCCAAAGATTCTTCTGGAGTCAGACGCGCTACCGTTGCGCCACGAGGCCTTTCTGTTCCAAAGATTCTTCTAATACACTAATTCTGCAGCTAGCACGGGCCAGACCCTGGGAAAAGAACAGCGAATGAAGCAACGTCCACGGTCTGAGAGCCTCTGTAACAAGCAAAATGGACCATCGTGAAAGATAAGAAGGAAAATAGACATGGGAGAGGAAGAGGTGCGAGGCTGCTACTAGACAGGCTAGTCCCCACACACGAGAGGCCACGAGGTGAGAGTTATGTTTGGTATACCTAAAGACCAAGCAAGAAAACAAGTGTGAAAGGAGAGACAGGTGTGAACATGACAAATAAATCTCCTCACACAAATGGATTCACGCTGTGAACCTTAACAGGGAAATGGAAAATGACATGGAGTTGTGAATTTCCTTTCTTTGTTTGGTGAGACCAGGCTGACCTGGAACTCACAGAGATCCACCTGCCTCTACCTCCCAAGTGCTGCGACTTAAGGTATGTGCCACCATACCACCCAGCTCTCTGATATTTTTTTTTTTTTTTTTTTTGGTTTTTCGAGACAGGGTTTCTCTGTGTAACAGCCCTGGCTGTCCTGGACTCGCTTTGTAGACCAGGCTGGCCTCGAACTCACAGAGATCCGCCTGCCTCTGCCTCCCAAGTGCTGGGATTAAAGGCGTGCGCCACCACGCCTGGCTTCTGATATATTTTTTAAGAATGTTACTTGTAGGACGAGATTCCCAGACACCACATCTTCACCTTAGAGGGTGTGGTGTAAGAGTTCAGAAGCGTCTCCTCTTCTTCCTCCGCTTCGATTCTGAAAACACTGGTCAAGGAGAGCAATTACATGAGATTAAACAAGAAACTGAATGTTAGGTATTTCTTAAAAATTTGTTTTTAAATTCTATATGCAACTGTAGAAAAATTATAAAATACACATATGTGGCTTAGTGCAAAGACCTTCAGCAGGAAAGATACAGCTCTTGTATGGAAACAATGTCTCTGGCTCCCGCATGCCCACTGTCTTTGGAGGCAGTGTGCCAAGCTTTGGATAACTTTTTGTTCAGAACCTGAGGAATGGAACAGAAGAAGATGGTGAATATATTATTCCATAGTGTGATAATAGGGAAGGCATTTCCCACTTGAAATAACAGGCATTCAAGATGGAAGCAAAGAAGGGCTAGTTGGTAGAGCACTTGCCAGGCATACACGAGGCCCTGGGTTCAATCCCAGCATTACCCAACTCCAACTTTTAATCCCAGCACTAGGAGACAGAAGTGGGTAGCTCTCTGAGTTCAAAGGCAGCTTGATCTACATAGTGAGACCCTATTTCTTTTTCTTTTCTTTTCTTTTTTTTTGGTTTTTTGAGACAGGATTTCTCTGTGTAACAGCTATGGCTGTCCTGGACTCGCTTTGTAGACCAGGCTGGCCTCAAACTCACAGTGATCCACCTGCCTCTGCCTCCCAAGTGCTGGGATTAAAGGTGTGCACCACCAATGCCCCAGCTATGAGACCCTATTTCTAAAACAAACAAAAACATGACAGGCTGGGCATGGTGAAGCTTGCCTGTTGTCCTAGCATTTAGGAGACAATAGGATCAGAATCACACACCCCACCCCGCCCACAGGTATACACACACACCCATCACCCCACACACACCCCATCCCCCCCCCCCCACACGTGTACACACACACCCCATCCCACCCCCCCACACACACTTGTACACACATACCCCATCCTACCCACCCACACACACACACATGTGCACACACACCCTGAAAATAAAAGCTTCTCCCATAGGAGGTGGAGGGATGGCTCAGTGGCTAAGAAGACAACAGTACTCTCCCAGAAGACCTGAGCTCAATTCCCAGCACCCACATCAGACAGCTCACACCACCTGGACCTCCAGCTCCAGGGGATCTGACACCTCTGACCTCTGTAGATACCTGGGCTCACCTACACATACCCACACATATACACAATTAGAATCATAATAAAAGTAAATATTAAAAAGCTTCTCCATAACTGTCTTCTGACAAGGCAGTTTTAGGAGCTTTACATACACTCTCATTTAATGTTTATAACAATCATTAAAAACACAGGTTATCTCTCCCATAGGTTGGAGAGATGGCTCAGAGGTTAAGAGCACTGATTGCTCTTCCAGAGGTCCTGAGTTCAATTCCCAGCAACCACATGGTGGCTCACAACCATCTATAATGAGATCTGGTGCCCTCTTCTGGCCTGCAGATGTACATGCAAACAGAGCTCTTATACACATAAAATAAATAAATAAATCTTTAAAAAAAAAAAAAGAACCAAAAAAACCACAGGTTATTAGAACCTGACAGAAGAAAAAAAAAAAAAAAAACAAGGCTCAGAAATAGTAAATTGGAGCCCAGTGCTGTGGCTCAGGGGGAAAAGCACGTTCTGCTAAGCCTAACAAATAGAGTTTGAACCCCAGAACCCACCCATCTGGTGGAAGGAGAGAATCAACTTTTCTTTTTTTTCCTTTTCAAGACACAGTCTCACTATGTAAGCCTGGCTGTCCTGGAACTCATTATGTAGACCAGACTGGCCTCAGACTCAGTGCTGGATTAAAGGTGTGCAGCACCCAGCAAGAACCAGCAGCTTCTTATAGCTGCCCTCTAACCTCTGTAGTAAAGGTGTGCATACACAAGAACATACTCACATAATAACTAAATACATGTAGCAAAATAGAAAGACACTATGAAAGAAAGAAAGAAAGAAAGAAGGAAGGAAGGAAGGAAGGAAGGAAGGAAGGAAGGAAGGAAGGAAGGAAGGAAGGTTGGTTGGTTGGCAGGCCAACCTCACCTCACACTGGGACTAGACTCTAGGTCAGACCTCAAAACCTGCATCTCTTCACATACACACACCTCCATGCAGCAAAGGGATGGCAGGGAACTCACATTTACTCTTACCTCGTGTTCAAAGGAGTTCAGGATCTCTGGAGTAAGGCACGATTTCCCTGTGGTGGTGCAGAAGGCGATGAGCTCACTGACCATTCCCTCCTCGGTATGTCTGTACAGAGCACACAGCTCTGCCACTGTAGGGAGGGAAATCAGACAAGTAAGAGCCGGGTTCATTTCATACAGCCTTTGTCTGTAATGTAAGATGCAAAATGTAAATGTTCTGTAATATAAATGTAAGAAAGGAGAAACAGTCTTCTGTTGTCTAGTCACTGTTTAGTCTGCAACCACAGGCCCTGAGAACACAATGGTGAGCAAAACCAGGCAGAGTTCTTGTTCACAGGAAGCTTGCTACAGGGTGAAGACAGAACAAGGAAGCATGTAACACCTTAGATGCTCAAAGGTTCAGTGGAGAAAAATGATTGGCGGGGGAGGGATTACAGAGCTATGGAGAGGTTGGCAATGTAAAATATGAGGGGCCGAGGAGACGCTCCAGCAGGGAAAGTGCTTGCCACATGAGTGTGAAGACAGGAGTGCAGTGGGTCCATAGTGATGTGTATGTAAAGCCCAGTGTGTAGACGCAGAGACAGGGAATGCCTAGAACAAGCTAACTAGCCAGATCAGTTCAAACAGTGATTGGTTTTCTAGAGACCCTGCCTCAATATTTAAGATAAAAGGTGATCAAGGAAGACCGAGTGAGTCACCAAAGGAGTGAATGTGTCTAGCATGAAGTGATTCCGGTTCCGATGGAGATAATTCAGGCCCACGGTTAACCAAGCACTTTAGGCAAAAGACACATTTCTGCCCGTTGCAGTGGCATCTGCCTTTGGGTGCATTGTAAGAGCTCTCTTCAACAGCAAAAAAAAAAAAAAAAAAAAAAAGCAGGAAACTCACATCTAAGCTTCATGGACATAAACTTTTTTCTAAAAAAAATCAAAACTTTGTATGTGTGAGTAGTTTGCCTGCATTTAAGGGTACACTGTGCATGCAGTGCCTGTGGCGGCCTGAAGGGGGAACCAGAGCCTCTGGAATGGGAGTCGCCGATCCCAAGGGCGCTGGGCCGGGAATGAGGTCCTCTCCAAGTGCAGGAAGAGCTCTTAACCACCAAGTCATCCCTCCAGCCCTAGGCACAAAATCTTCAAAAAATTCCAACTTCTTATACAAGAAGTAAACCCAGAATTCTAAATAGACTTATGAAATGGGAATAATTACTGGCGTGATGTCTGTAGGGCAAGAAGGAATGGATCGGATTTAGGATTCAGGTGGTCGCTCTGGCTTTTGCAATGGATTTGGGATTTATTCATTTCGATAGGTTCTAGGTATATGCCACAGACACAAAGTAGTCAGACACCACCACAGTGCAGGCCACTAAGTGGAAGTTTTGTTCTGTTTTCTCTTGGGTGTTGTTTTGTTTTGTTTGAGGCAGGATTTCTCTGTGTCCTGGAATTTATAGAGATCTGCCTGCTTCTGCCTCCCAAGTGCTGGGATACAAGATGTGTGTCACCACCTCCGGCTTGAAGATTTTTAATGTTTCTACCTTCTCAGCAAAACAGAAAATAAGCTCATCTGCTGAAAGTGAAGGTGGGACAGAAAAATGTTTAAAGGAGAAGGGGAACAATAGTCCCTAGCCCTCCAGGTAAATAAACAGAGCTTGTGTTCCACGGAGCTTAAGGACTTGAGTGTAACGTCTACAATTCCAACTGCATTGCCAAGGTAGTCGTCCTATGAGGGACGGAAGCAGCAGGCATCTTGGTGTGAAGTCTGTCCAAGTTAGGTTCATATAGCTGGGTGTGGTGGCTCATGCCTGGAACTAGGAGATTTCTTTGAGTTTGAGGCCAGTCCAGTGGTCTACACAGTGAGTTGTAGGACAGCCAGGGTACATAGTGAGACTGTTTTTTAAAAAATTCTAATGAGGAAAGCCATGGATGAGCAGGTGACTAGTGTGAGCTGCAGACGGTTCCAATGCCTTCTTTTGGCAATGTCACCTGTCGTTCAATCAGGACCCAAGCGGTACCCCACGAGCATATGGAACTTGGAAGCGACCCCCTCGGTTTGGGACTCACGTTTCTCCATCAGGGCGCCCTCGCAGTCCAGGCCAAAGATCTGCAGTTCCTCCGCCAGCTGCTGGGTGGACACGGCCATGGTGACCCGGGAGGGGCCGGGCGCCTGCCGCCGTGCTCCGATCTCAGCTTGTGTGCCCAGTAGACACTTTATCCTTTCGCTTTGCGGGAAAGTGACAGGGACTCGCCACGAGACCTAAGCCCTCAGAGGTCCCCCACCCACCAGGTCACACTGGAATCCTTCGGAGAACCTCGAGAGGTCTCGTTCCGGAGAGAACACTTGCTTCCGAAAGCCACTGCTTAGCTTCTTAGTGGGGAACACAACCAGGAAAAACCCGCCAAACGCTTTGCCTGGCGTGCGCTTGCGCCGGGGACCCGGTCAGCCCCGCCCTCCTCGCGCAGGCTGCGGTCCTCCCATTGCGGCTGCGCAGAACGTACCCTCTGCGTCTCTGTTGGCCCGGAAATCGGGAGTCCCGGCCTCGCACTGCGGCTGCGTGTTTCAGGCGTCGTCTGCGCCGCCAAGCTCCGGGATGCTACTTTGTTCCTTTTTTCCTGGCCAGGAGGCGCTGTGACTGAAACTTGCTGTGCCCAGCACGCCCCTAGAAGGGCATGTTGGCTCCTTCCCACTCTACCTCAGCACCTCCATCCTTGGCTCACCCTGATCGAATGGGCTTTCGTGGGGAATGTGGCTGTTGTAGGTGGTAGGGTTGTCATCCACAGGGATGGGCCTGTTTTCCGAGCCTGGGACATTTTGGTGGATCCGGGGTGAGAATCCCGGTTTCCAGGCCGAGGTTCTGAAGTGGATAACTGGAGGGCAGGTCACTGAAGGGGGGGCACTTAAGGAGAAAAGTGAGGAGTGCATTCTCCCCCAGATATATTTTTGTAGTCCCAATACAGCCGGCACTGTAGCCAGGATTAAAGTGGCCCACTGCCCCCCCCCCCCAAAGTGTCAGTGGAGTCCCTGAGCAGCATGTCGCAAAAACTTCAAGCAGAGACCTGCCAGAGCTGTCAGCGTCCCCATTCCTGCCCAGCCTGTGCTGCTGGAGCAGTCAAAATGGTGGCTCTTGGTGCAGGTGTCAGAATGGCAAGACTCCAGACTCCACTGGGGAGACGTCCTGCCTCAGCCTGCTGCCTACTAGGGAGCTGTCCTCAAAGGCAGCACCTCCTCTCCTCTCCATCAGCTATTTTTTGCTGCAGGGAAAGACTTCCCTGCTGTGATTCCTTTTGTAATTTTGACAACTTTGTAAACCCTCAAGGTGAGAAAGTGGCCAAACCTCTGACTGAGGAACTCTAGTAGCCTAGCCCCTCCCCAGAGCCCTCTCTGTCATAACATTTCCAGACTCTGTAACTGTCACAAAGGTCATCTCCAGGCCCTCAATAGGACTCATCCCAGTTTATGCTAATTTAAGGTGAAAAGTCTGAACAAAAGAGTCACCAATCCCTGAGTAGGGAAACCCACCCATCTCTGAGCAGAAAACCCACCAATCCCAGCACAGGAAAGCTCACCAATCCCTGAGCTCAGGACTTGAAATTCCATTAGTCCTCACTCTGGACTTCCCTCCCTAGAAAGCTCCACCCCTAAGAAACCCTATATAAGTCCTGCACTTTGTTCAAGTCCCTGCTGTCCTCTCCCTGGAGCAGGATCAGCTGCAAACTAGATTTGTCCGTCCTCACCTGAGGCCTTCCAATAAATCTCTCTTATGAGATTTGCTGTCTGCTGAGACTCTTTCTTTGGAAGAAGCAAAGAAGCCAAGAAGCAATGAAGGTAAGGAGTGGATCTCAGGCCCCAATGCTCCACAACTCAGCTGGGGTTGAGGAAACTCTCCCCTGTGAGCTGCAATGTCTCTGCTGAGGAAGCCTCCTGTCAGAGCTGTGTGGTTCCTGGGCTCTTGTGCCTCAGGATACCCTTCGGCTGGGACACTGTTCCACCTAATAGAGCTGTGTGGTTCCTGGGCTTACAAGTCCCAGGATACCTTCCTCAGAGCTGTAACACTTTCACTGGAGATAATACCCTCTCTCCTCAGAGCTGTGTGGTTCCTGGGCTCTTGTGCCTCAGGATGCCCTTCTGCTAGGACACTTCCACCTAACAGAGCTGTGTGGTTCCTGGGCTCACAAGTCCCAGGATACCTTCCTCAGAGCTGTAACACTTTCACTGGAGATAATACCCTCTCCCCTCAAAGCTGTGTGGTTCCTGGGCTCATGAGTCCCAGGATACCTTCCCATCCATGCAGGCCAAATGCTAACATATTTCCTAATTTTTTGAACCAAAATCTCCATTGTCAAGTGACCTGTGACACCATGTGCTAAGAATAGAATGGAAGACTGACAGAGCCTTTTAAGAAAACAGTTTGAAGGTAGGCCTGGTGGCACACACCTGTAATCCCAGCACTTGGAGGCTGAGGTAGAGCTCTCCAAGTTCCAGCCAAGGCTATACAGAGAGACTCTGTCTCAACAAACAAACAAACAGGACTGCAGACATGGCCTAGGGGTTATGCTTAGTGATTTCACAAAAGACCTGGGTTTGGTTCCAGCACCCGTGGTGGCTCACAGCCACCTATAACTCCGGTTCCTGGGATCCGACACACATGCATTCAAGTACACACAAACACCCGTCAAAAACCAAAATGACATACCTTTTTAGTCCCTGCACTCGGGAGACAGAGGCAGGCGGATCTCTGAGTTTGAGGCCAGCCTGGTCTACAGAGTGAGTCAAGGCCAGCCAGGGCTACACAAAGAAACTCTTTCTTTGTCTTTTTTTATTCTTTTTTTTTTTTTGCAGGGCTGAGGACTAAACCTAGGGGCTTGCACTTGCTAGGAAAGTACTCTACCACTGAGCTAAATCCCCAATCCTGAGAAACCCTTTCTAAAAGTGAAAACAAAAGGAAATAAGTGTGTGTATGTGTGTACGTGGCGGGGGGGGGGGGCTCATATCTGCAATTTCAATATTTGAGAGCCTGGGGCAGGAGATTAACATGAGATTGTAGTCACCCTACACCACACTACATTGTAGGACTCTCCAACAGAAAAACAAAACAAAACAAAAACCTTACTGACTTTTCACACTAGCAACAGGAGGTACTGGCTGGACTGCGGGAACGTGGCCACCAGGGGGCAGCAAGGTCAACCAATGGCAGGGTCTAGTCCTTCAGTGCGGCTGCACGTGGATGATGTCTGAGGCTTTGGCTTTTCTGATAGCCAGAGGCAAGATTTAAAATGTCATGAACCTTGAGCCAATTAACAATTGTTTAAAGAGATCAGGGGTGTAGCACGATTGGTAGAGTGCTTGCCTAGAATATATAAAGCCTTGGGTTTGACCCTGGCGTCTGATGAACAGGGCTGTTGGCATGTTTATAATCCCAGTATTTGGGAAAGAAGGCAGAAGGACCAGAAGTTATCCTTAGCTACATAAGGAGTTCAAGGCCAGCCTGGACTACAGGAGACCCCATCTCAAAATGAATGGATAGCTGAATGGATAAATAAAGCAAAGTCATGTTTGTTTGTTTGGTTGGTTTTTGGTTTTTCGAGACAAGGTCTCTGTGTAGCAAGCTCTGGCTGTCCTGGACTCACTTCATAGGCCAGGCTAGCCTCGAACTCACAGAGATCCACCTGCCTCTGCCTCCTGAGTGCTGGGATTAAAGGTGTGCACCACCACCACCCAGCTAATATTTTATTTCTTATGTATAGTATGTTCTGTACTGCATGTATGCCTGTACAGATCTCAATATAGATGGTTATGAGCCACCATGTGGTTACTGGGAATTGAACTCAGGACCTCTGGAAGAGCAGCCTGTGCTTTTGGCTTCTTAGCCATCTCTCCAGCTCCAAAGTCATGTTTCTTTTGACTCTTATTATTTTATTCATGAGTGTTTTGCCTTCATGTATGTCTGTGCACTACATTCATGCCTGATGCTGAGGATGCCAGAAGAGGGTATCAGATCCCCTGGAACTGGAGTTACAGACAGTTGTTAGCTACCATGTAGGTGCTGGGAATTGAATCCAGATTCTTGTAGTAAGTCTCTTAAGTGCTGAACCATCTCTGTAGCCCCCAAAGCAGTGGTTTTGTTTTTTTTTTGAGACAGGGTTTCTCTGTGTAATAGTAACCCTGGCTCTCCTGGAACTCATTCTGTAGACCAGGCTGGCCTCTAACTCAGAGATAGACCTACCTCTGCCTCCTGAGTGCTGGGATTAAAGATGTGCGCAACCATGCCTGGTGAAAGTAGTGCTTCCTAGGCAACCCTCAAAGGCCAAAAACAAAACAAAACAAAGGAAGGGAGAGAGTGTGGTAGGAGTTTATTAAAACCAATTTGCCAGGTGTGGTGGCGCACTCCTTTAATCCCAGCACTCAGGAGGCAGAGTCAGGTGGATCTCTGTGAGTTCGAGGCCAGCCTGGTCTACAAAGTTGGTCCAGGACTGCCAGAGATACACAAAGAAACCCTGTCTCAAAAAAACTAAAAAAAAAAAAAATTGTGAGAATGTTTTTGTTTAATCCCAGGTGGGCTGCTTAAAACACAGGAATAAACTATTAACGGTCTCAAGAGCTAGCAGGGGTGTGGCTTAACCAGCTGAGCAAGTTTAACTCTGAAGACTTGAGAGAGAGGAATAAAAAGCCAGAGCCCCAGGCCGAATGGTGGGAGCACACTTTAATCCCAGCACTTGGGAGGCAGAGGCAGGCGGATCTCTGTGAGTTCCAGGCCAGCCTGGTCTACAAAGCCAGTCCAGGACAGCTAGAGCTGTTACACAGAGAAACCTTGTCTCAAAAAACAAACAAACAGCCGGGCGGTGGTGGCGCACGCCTTTAATCCCAGCACTTGGGAGGCAGAGGCAGGCGGATCTTTGTGAGTTCGAGGCCAGCCTGGTCTACAAAGTGAGTCCAGGACAGCCAAGGATACACAGAGAAACCCTGTCTCGAAAAACCAAAACAAACAAACAAACAAACAAACAAACACAAAGCCAGAGGCCCAAGGAGAAGGGGGCTTTACAAAGGAGGAAAAAAAAAACCCAGAGCCCTGCAGAGAAAGGGAGTACAAAGAGAAAAGAGAGAAGGAGCTCTGCAAAGAAGTAAGAAAGAAGGGGCTTTACCAAGAAGCAAGAGAAAAGGCCCTACAAAGAAGTAGAAGAAAGTTCTACAAAGACGAGAAAGGGCAAAAAAGATGTAAGAGGTTGCTGCTCTCTCAGTTGCTGATGCTGCCCCAAACTGCTCCTTGTTCTTCTTGCTGCTGTCTCCTGGTTTGCTGGACTTCTTTTTTTGTTTGTTTGTTTTTTTTTTTTGTTTTTGTTTTTCGAGACAGGGTTTCTCTGAATATCTCTGGCTGTCCTGGACTCGCTTTGTAGACCAGGCTGGCCTCGAACTCACAAAGATCCGCCTGCCTCTGCCTCTCAAGTGCTGGGATTAAAGGCGTGCGCCACCACCGCCCGGCTGGTTTGCTGGACTTCTAAAAAGACTGGTATTACCCTCGAAGAATCCAATGACCCTAATCAGCAGGAAGTAGCTCAAAGAGACCTACATCCCTTCTCCCTCTAACCTTCTTTCTCTCCCACCTAGGATTGGGGGGGTTGAAGGGAACGAGGGGTGGAGGGAGGTAGAGGTGTTAAGCACAATAAATTAAGTACAGTAAGATAAAGCTGAATGGATATATTGGATATTTTAAAAGTTTTGTCTCCAAGGGAGGGAGGGAGGAAGGGAGAAAAGCCACAACTTTATGGAGCTGCCTCTGAGGCACTCTGGTGAGAGGTAGGGAGAGATAGGACCTCAGGGAGTGGCAGCTGAGGTCACTGAGCATGAGCTCAGCTGAGTGTCTCTCCCAGTCATCTTCACTCCCTAGGGGAGCACTCTTCTGCCACATCTCCAACCTCTATATGCTCACTCCCTGTTGAGGCCATTGTGACTCCGTCATCAGCTCCACCCCTTCCAGTGGGCTTCTGTCCAATTCCTCCTCTCAACCTGACCCAGGAGGGCGTCTGTCCCATGACTGCCAAGCTGTCCCTCCCTGTGCGCTATTGGAATAACTCCAGCTCCTCTTTTCTTGTTTCATATCTGCAGCATTTGCCAGTGTCAATCCTGCCTGACCGAGGGCCCTCTTCTTCCTTACTACCATCCCTGCTGGCACTGCACACCATTCACGTTCCGACTGGTAGTTTTCAGATCTGCTCTGACCAGGCGCCTGCCTCCTGGCAAGCTCTCGGCAGATGTGATGCATATGGACTCAGGAAGCTGAGGGTCAGGGGAACTGACTTAGGGTCCCCCTGCCCAGCCAGTGGAGAGCCTCCCCAGACTGGGCACAGATTTGCACCCCCTGTACCCACATTGGATTTGAGTCCTTTGTGACCCTGGACAGGACATCTGATCCTTGCACTTCAGTATCCTAGTTCCATCAGGTGGGGAATGAAACTGAGGGTGCTGGAGAGCCCAGAGTGACACAAAAAAAGAAATGAACCAACAAGGCAAAGATAAAGCCACAAACCCTTGTGCTACCCTTTCCACCAAAACAGCTTGCTGTTAACCCTGAGGGGATTTGTGTGTGTGTGTGTGTGTGTGTGTGTGTGTGTGTGTGTGTGCGCACTCATGGATCAGAGCTCTTGAGATTCCTCTGGGCAGGACAGTCTCTTGAACTTATGTCCTCCATGTCTGGATGTCTGCCATACTTTCAGAGATACAGAGTCTTTAGGAATATAATAAAAAAAAATAAAATATGGCCAGGTGATGTAGCATATACCTTTAATCCCAGCATTTTAGAGGCAGAAGTAGGCAGATCTCTGTGAGTCCAAGGCCAGCCTAGTCTATATAGGAAATTCCAGGTCAAGGATATGGGAATATGTCCAAAGTCTGGGCTGCATGCAGATCTGAGGTCAGACAGAGGCTGTGAATGGCAGGGGCCTCCCCCTTTTATGGCTTCTGGGAAACTGGACCAGATCCCACTTCTACAAAGTCTTCCTGCTCTGAATACAAACCACAGGCAAAGGGCCGTGCATTCCTGACTCTGGTCTCACTGTTTGCTCACCATCTACTCCACCAACTACAAGGCCCACTGTAGATAAGAAGACTCACCCCGGTCCTGTGGAGACACTGTCCATCCCTCCACCACACCCCCAGGAGAAATGAGCTTTTCTCCCATAATTTCTGAAGTCATGCTTTCTGAAGGACTGAAGCAGAGTGAGTTCTGGAATTTTGAGGGGGCGGTTGTCAAGAAAACTAACCAGGGAAAACATGGGACACTGATGTCACGGTGACCCTGCAAAGACCTACATCTCTGGTGGACCACAAAAGTGGCGCTTTTATTGCAATGGACAACATGCTCTCCTTTGGAGCCTGCAGGTTGCTTCCCCTTTTCTGGACCTCTGCTTGGTCATGGGTGTGGCTCTCTGGAAAAGTCCATGACGTCCTCTGGCTTTGCATGGCAACTCTGTACCAGGGTACCCTAGGGGGACTTGGATGCTTGCTCCTAGCCTGGCCCTGCAGCCAGCTCAGTGCCAAGCTCTTGGCAGCTTAAATGGTTTCTTTGAGAGGAGAAGTCCCCAGCTGCTGAAGAGAAATCTCTTCACTCTTCTGTCCTATGTCACTTTTGGAGCGGCCTTCTTCGGCTTCTTTGACCCTGCTCAAAGGCGAATAGAAACTTCTGTTATCTTCTCAAGACTTGCATTATCTTCCTGCCTTAGTCATTTCCTGACTTGATCACTCTCCCATTCACCTGCCTACTCTAACAGGTTTCACTTTTAGAAAAACCTTTATGTTCAAACCAGTTTTCAAGTTTTTGTTTTGTTTGTTCAAAACAGGATCTCATTAGGTGTCTGTGGTTGGCTTGGAACTCACTATGTGGACTAGGTCCGCCTGCCTCTGCCTCCCACATGCTGGGATTAACAGCGTGTGCTACCATTTTATGTGTTGCTGGGGTTTCCTATGTTCTCAGCAAGTACTTTACCACTGCGTTGCCTCCTGAGCCCCTCCAACTTCCCTTCCTATGTCTTCTGGTCTACCTCTAGTCTTTCTCTTTTCCTTCATTGTAGGACCTGTTCTGGTTGAGAGGTAAGCCAGTGTAGAGGGAGGTAGAAGTGGGTTTTTATGCTCAGCCACTGAAGAGTCCGCTGACTCCCAGGTATTTCTGGTTGACCATAACCCATTTGTTCTCACACTGCACAGTGCTGGAGGACACTCACCTTCTCTCCATTGCAGCGATAGTTTCCACCAGTGGCACATTGCGGGTCTCAGTCAGGAAGCAGGTAACAGCCATCCCGGCCAAGACTGAAGTGGCACCAAAGGACACAGGTGGCAGAACAGGGCTGATCTCACCAAGTGTGGTGACCAGGGGTGCGGCCAAGCCTCCAAGGCGGGCGTTGACAGAGGCAAAGCCCATTCCCATCTGCCTGTAGGATGTGCAGACCTATTAGCAGCTGCATCTGGGCTCTCAAAGAGTCAGACCCGCTGGTGTCAGAGAGGAGAGTAGACCCCTGCCTGGGCACCACCACTCATACCCACCTGATCTCTGTGGGATAGAGCTCTCCTGTGAACAGGTACACACAGATGAAGGAGCTGGCCAGGCAGCCTTTGCCGAGGGCTGCCTGCACTGTCCGCAGGGTCTGTAGATCTAAAGAGGCAAAAGTGGGAAGTGGAGCTGAAAGGGACAGAGGCTGAAGGAGGGATATGATGGAAAGCCAGGGGACCTTAGGATTGGGAAAAGGAACAAACAGTAAAGCTCAGACAAAGGAGGAGGTACAAGAGAAAGCCATGAGCTGGTGGCACACACCTCTAATCCCAGTCCTCTCAAGACAGAGGCGAATAGATCTCTGTCTGAGGTCAAGGTCAGCCTGGTATACAAAGAGAGTCCCAGGCCAGCCAGGACTACATAGTAAGACCCTATCGAGAGACAGAGAGAGAGAGAGAGAGAGAGAGAGAGAGAGAGAGCACCAGAAAGCTACAAGTTCGGGAAATTCACAGAACCAGAGAAGGGTGAAAAGTTGTCTAGCACTTCATTCCTGCAAGGGATTCAGAAGTCCCAATTTGCCCCTATATGACTTCTGTTTCCTGATTTATTTGCATCTGTCACCATGGCCTGTGTGGAGACACGACAAGGTCTAGAGTCAGGCTTCGGTTCAGTCCCCAGCTCTGACCCAGCTAGGTGACTTAGCCACAGTGACCTCCTTCTTTCTGAGCCTCTCAGTCCTCTCAGTAAGGGAAGTACCAGCACTGTTTTGCATGGTTCTTCTAAGGTGTCATAAGGTAACACATCAGGAGTACAAACTGTTTGGTGTTCAGTAAGCACTTCCTGCTATTATGTCATGCTTGTCCTGCTGCTGTTTGTACATTGCAGACCTTGACTCAAATGTCCTACATTAGGTTGTCAAAGAAATCATGGTACCAGCTTTGGATTGGTGTTAGCTGGAGTGCACCCTGAGACCAGGTGAGGAGAGCCCTTATTGACCCACATCTAAGCAGCTGTTATACCAATTCCTCTTTGGCATGGTGGCTTAAGTTTCCCTTTTTTTTTTTTTTTTTTTTGGTTTTTCGAGACAGGGTTTCTCTGAATATCTCTGGCTGTCCTGGACTCGCTTTGTAGACCAGGCTGGCCTCGAACTCACAAAGATCCGCCTGCCTCTGCCTCCCAAGTGCTGGGATTAAAGGCGTGCACCACCACCGCCCGGCTTAAGTTTCCCTTTTATTCCCTTGAGACAGGATCTCACTCTGTAGTTCAGGCTGGCCTAGAACTGATAAGCCTCCTGCCTCGGCCTTCCAAGGGCTAGAATAATAGGTGTTATTGTTGGTCATCTCCAGAGGCCTGCAATGCTTCTGCACTTTTTGTCTATGTGGCTCCCACAGGGCACTAATGATGACTCACCCTCAGGCACGAACATGTTGGCGATGACCATGAGCCCAGCTAGGATGAGGAAGGAGGACACTGTGGCCCGTCGTCCCACATAAATCATAGTGGTGGTCGCGACCAGCATAGCTGGAATGTCGATGATCCCAAACAGAGCCTGTACCAGGTAGATGCTGAGCCCAAACTTCTGCAGGTCCATGGCCAGGCCATAGTAAGCCACAGAGTTAGAGAACCTGAGAAAAAAGGAAGAATGGCTGTTTCACCTCACAACTCACTGTCTGTGGCTCAAGGCAAGGGGATGCAGGATGTGTGGCCTGGGGACCCTCCCCTTAGAGAGTTCAAATCCCTTGACCTTCAGCAGCATCTTCTGGTCCCCACCCTCAGACTTTGGAGCACTTTCCCGATACATTGTCTCACCACCCACTCCTTTGAGCTCAGGCTCTGAGCTCTGGGGTATGTTTGGTTTTCACTGTCAGTACAACTTCAGTGCTGGAATCAAAACAGTGCTAAAAAAATAAAAATAAAAATAGAAGAATACAGACATAAGCTAAAGAATACAGGAGCTACAGTCCGTGCCAGTCCGTGCCTGTCTGTGCCAGCCCGTGCCAGTCCGTGCCAGCCCATTCCTGTCTGTGCCAGTCCGTGCCAGTCCGTGCCAGTCTGTGCCTGTAGTCCCAATGCTTGGAAGAATGAGGCAGGAAGATCACAGGACTGAGACTAGCCTGGGCTACATAGTGAGACCCAAGCACCTAGTTGTGTTCTGTTTCTGGGTCAGACATGAAACTCTGTTATGCTGAGCCATGTATATTTCTGTAGGTGCTCTCAATATGAGGTAAGGGTGGCACATGCCTGTAATGCCAGCACTGGAGAGGCCAAGGCAACAAAATTCAAAGTTCAATGCCAGCTTGGGCTACAAAGTGAGACTGTGTCTTTTTTTTTTTTTTGGTCCTGGACTCACTTTGTAGACCAGGCTGGCCTCGAACTCATAGAGATCTGCCTGCCTCTGCCTCCCAAGTGCTGGGATTAAAGGCGTGCGCCACCACCGCCCGGCTGAGACTGTGTCTTACACAACCAACCAAGCCAGGTGATAGTGGCGAACCCTTTTAATCCCAGCACTCGGGAAGCAGAGGTAGGCAGATCTCTGAGTTCAAGGCCAGCCTGATCTGATCTACAAAGCTAGCTCCAGGACAGCCACGGCTACACAGAGAAACCCTGTCTCAACACTGCCCCCCCAAATCCCTACCCCCAAAACCAACACCACCAACAACAAAAAAACCCATCAACCAAAACAATAACAAAAAAGACACAAATGGTGAATAGATGGGCCTAACGTGGTCCCCCTTATTCCTGGCCTGGGTTTACACAAACTCTCTCCTAGCTCTCTGAACACCAATCTTAGGTATTGTTTTGAACGGATTTTGTGTAATGAAGGTCTTATGTCAGTTGACATGAAGATAAAGGGGTGGAGAGAGAGAAGCTGATCTAATCATGAGTCCTTTAACCCTGTACTAATGCCTAAAGACAAGAAGTTAGAGATTGCCGGGCGGTGGTGGCGCACGCCTTTAATCCCAGCACTTGGGAGGCAGAGGCAGGCGGATCACTGTGAGTTCGAGGCCAGCCTGGTCTACAAAGTGAGTCCAGGACAGCCAAGGATACACAGAGAAACCCTGTCTCGAAAAACCAAAAAAAAAAGAAAAGAAGTTAGAGATTGAGAGCCTAAGAAACCTTATTGTTTTGTTTTTACTTTTTTTTTAGAGTTTATTTTTTCCTTTATTTTTTATTTCTTCAAGTTACATCTCAATCGCAGTCCCCTCCCTATTCCCCCTCCAGTCCCACCCTCCCACCCTCAACCCCCCATCCTCTTCCCTTTTTTTTTTTTAAGTTTAAGGTATATCTTATTTCCCCCTACAGTTTCCCCTTTCATTCCAACAAATGGCTCTTTCTCTTATGATAATAGATACAATACAAAACAACAGAGGTAATTAGGCCACAGTTACGAGGGTTCTATGGCTTAGCGTACATTCCCAATGTCCAGTCCATATGTATTTGGCACCTGACTTTAACATTCTACTATCTAAACATCTCCATGAGTTTAAAGTTCTATATCTAACTCAACATTCATCCTAACTTGCAACACAATTTTAAAAGCATCTTCTTAGATCTATAACACTCTCTTGACTCCTAAACCACTCAAAATTTAATTATGAGGCTCTAGCTATCTGTTCTTCAACCACCTCAGAGACCTAAGAGGGATAAATATAGCTGATTTTATAGGAAGTACAGGGCCTGCAGCTTCCAAAACTACGAAATGACATACCAGTGGCTGCCTGGACAGTTCCCATTTTCTCTCCATACATTACAGCATCGATCTTCAGTCGTTTGGCCCCATTTCTCTGACAGACATTGATTTTAGAGCAGGGGTTATAAAGGACTTGCCTACCTTGTCTTGGCAGAGCTAGGCTGTCGACTTACCTGCTTCCAGGTTTTGTCCTTTTTAGACAGCATTCTGTCTACAGTTGGAGCAAGGGGCTTTTCCTACCAAGAGATAGGCTTGTAACTAATTCAATCATCTCCCACTGGAGATTCTTCGATGCTCATCTTCTACTTGGGGTAGAATAGGGGGTGCTGTCAGGAGTTGATATGTCTCGATATAAAAAAATCTAAAGTTACGAAAACATCTTTGAATGCCATATTCTGCAGATCTCTTGAGGTTTTTGAAGAGGCCCTATCTATCTCTTATATTAGGGTAAGCAGATGTTGCTTGTCTCTTAGCAGCTTTATTTCTGATTAGCTTAGAAAATAACTATAATAGGCTGTCATAGTACCTAACAAAATGACCGGCTTGCATAACTATTAGTTTGTATTTCTTAATTATCCTAAACAGTTTATGACAGTTAGTAGTAAAAGGCCGAAACATCACATTTCATTTTTTTTCTTTACCTCCTATCCCTTCCATCCCATTTCTCTGGGGTGGGGTGTCCTTATATAACAGTCCCTCATCTCATTTGAGAGGTCGTATGAGGGCCAAGAGCCTCCTCATTCATTGGGGGTCTACGAGGCAGTACCATCAGTGAAAAGTGTCTCATTGCCTGGGAGAGAGAACTAAAAAACAAACAAACAAATATTGATTTTACTTTTATGAAACAGGTTCTCATATAGCCCAGGCTGGACTTGGCCTTGTTATTTTTCAGAGGCTAACCTTGAACCCCTGATTCTCCTGTCTCTACTTCCTCACATGCTGAGGCTGCAAGTGTGAGGCAGAGAGCATTCTGCTGTGAGAGTCTCCACTAAAGAGACTGCCACCTCATCAGGAATGTGGTCAGTCTCTTTCTCTGAACTGAGAGTGGTCCATGGAGACATCCACCCTACAACTGCAGAGAGCTGGACCCTGCCAATGAATTCCTCCCCAAAGGTTCTGCCAATCAGCTGAGCTACACAGATTCCTTTGGCTCAGCATTGTGAGCACTGTGTAGGGACCCAACTAATCCTCCAACTGGGGCTTCAGCCTGTGTAACAGTAAATTTTTATTTATCACACATATATTTAATACTTAACAATTACCTACCAATTATCTATAAAATTCCTAAATCCTAAACCCAAACCCTAACTCTGAAACCTAGCACCTAAAACTTCTTAGTATCTATAATACAAACATTTAACATTAACCTAAGGTTTCTCAAAAGGATATTTTTCTCTGAGTGTGGGTGCTGATGGATGGCTGGTCTTCATACAATTTTTCTTTTTCTTTTTTTTTTTTTTTTTTTTTGGTTTTTCGAGACAGGGTTTCTCTGTGTAACAGCTCTGGCTGTCCTGGACTCACTTTGTAGACCAGGCTGGCCTCGAACTCATAGAGATCTGCCTGCCTCTGCCTCCCAAGTGCTGGGATTAAAGGCATGCGACACCACCGCCCGGCTTCATACAATTTTTCAGTTTTTTTTTTTTTTTTTTTTTTTTTTTGGTTTTTCGAGACAGGGTTTCTCTGTGTAAATTTTTCAGTTTTAAAGTCTCTGAATTTCGTTTGTCGCCTTTGTAGTCTTAAGACCAATTAACATATATGAAAGTTTCCCAGGCGCCTCACTGATTCAGATGCTTAAGGCCTGCAAAGGCCCGAAGTCTGAGCACTCCCGAATCTCAGGGAGAATCCATCTCCTCTCCAGACCCGAAATGGGTCATTATCAGAGGGTGAAACTTTCCGATGAGATTGTGATTCGTGTTTTTCCGCCGGTTGAGGAAAATGTTGCTGAGTGAGTCAGGAACAGGAGAGAGAGCGACTCCTCCATCCACGTGAATCCTGCCTTATATATCTTCACCTGTCGGCAGAAACTTTCGTGGCCTTTTCAAGCTATGTCCCTGGGCTCAGTCTTTTTTAAAAAAGTTTTTTTGCAGAGTGGAGAATTCACAGGCGGTCTGCAGATGTGGGCAGGTGCCTCAGGGCAGGTCATTCAGATGCTTTTCACAGAGGGCTGTGAAATGACAACAGACCTCCAGAGGGTGGGCACCTCAGGGGGCATGTCCTGCCCCTAGCCCTAAGATCAAAGAGGTCCTGTCCTTGGTGAGTTCCCAAGGACATGTCACTTCCAGAGTAAGTCTTTTATCTTAAAGTCCAGCCTTATTCCAAGTTCCCTATGCTGTATATGCTAACACTAAACCTACCACAAGCCTGCATGGTAGAGATGCTCAGTAGGTGTCGCTTTGAGTCAGTAAAGCCTGATCATAGCTGGCCATGAAGAAGGTTGAAGGACATCTAGAGAAAAGTCACCCCGTTTATATTCCTAGCCCTGGGGGGCATGTTGTTGGTACAACTAGCGGGAAAGAATGAGGAACAGCTTTGCTCCTGAAATGATCTTCCCAGAGAGACTAGACTATGACCATCCAGGTGGGACTGGTACTGACAATGTTCTGGAAAAATCTGGTGTATGAGAATTAGCTACCAAGTTCCAGGACAGCCAAGGCTACACAGAAAGACCTTGTCTTGAAAAAGCAACAAACAAACAAACAAAAGTTAGAGACTGGATACCAAAGACAGAAGGTGCCAAGAGACAGGACTAGTCCATGATGGGCAAGCTTCAAGTTACTATGTACCTGCAGATGGAAGTATATCTTGGTGCCCAGGGGCAGGAGGAAGCGGGTTATACACCAAGCTATGCCAAGATGGATCAGGGACAATTGGAATATAATTGGACAGTCACAAAAACATTTATATATCAAATGTCAGTTAAAAAGTGGTCTTTGGTATCAGTGCTTGGCACTAAACGCTTGGCTGACTAACCAATCAAGTTTGTTTACCCCACTGAGTTTGGAGGCATCCTGGGGGTCTGTTTGGGGTGCCAAATGGGGGGGTCACATTCAAGATGGCTGCAGTCATGTCAAGCTGGATCCCAACACAGGGAGCATGGACTAAATAGATATTCTCCATGATTCTTTTTGTCTGACATTGCCGTACCTGACAAAATTCATACATTCCTTACTTTATTCTCTCATTATTCACTGGCTTATCAAATATTTGCTGCAAATCTACCATATACCATGGCTTTGCTTAATGATGAAAGTTATTTCAGAAATGATTAAGTTAATTTTTTTTTTTTTTTTGGTTTTTCGAGACAGGGTTTCTCTGTGTAACCCTGGCTGTCCTGGACTCACTTGTAGACCAGGCTGGCCTCGAACTCACAGAGATTCGCCTGCCTCTGCCTCCCGAGTGCTGGGATTAAAGGCGTGCGCCACCACCGCCCAGCTAAGTTAATTTTAAAAACTACCATAACAGACTATTAACCTATTTTTATAGGAATACGTTCATATGTGTACATGTGCTTATGTGTGTACATGCATATATGTGAGCACACAAGCATGTGCATGTTGCCCCTGGGGTCAATCTCCAGGAAAGAAAAAGAGTGAGATACATTCACTCTTTTTTTTTTTCAAGATAGGGTCTTATGCTGGGCATGGTGGCATATGCCTTTATTCGAAGCACTTGGGAGGCAGAGGCAGGCAGATCCCTGTGAGTTCAAAGTCAGCCTAGTCTACAGAGTAAGTCCAGGACAACCAGGACTTGGTACACAATGAAACCCTGTCTCATGAAAAAAAAAAAAAAAGATAGGGTCTTATTATTTAGCCCTGGCTTGCCTTTTACTCCTTGTGTACACCAGGCTAGCTTTGAAATCTCAGTGTTTCCCCTGCCTCTGATTACAGCTCTGGGATCCACTGTAATCAGAGGTGTGCACTACCACACCCAGCTAAGAACTTGTACTTTTTTCCAGGTTTTATCCCTTTTATGGAATTCACTCTTCTTATCTTCACAACAGCACTGCATGATGGGTATGACCATAAAAGTCACATGACTGATGGGGAACCTGCAGTACAGAGAGGTTAACATGTTCCGGATCAAACAGGAAATGGTGGTGCTGGGCTCAAAACTCAGTTCCTCAGTTCCTCAGAGTCTTGGCTTGCTCTCTCTCTCTCTCTTTCTCTGAGTATGCATTGCTTCTGTAATTTGGAAATTAGTCACAAAAGGAAACAACGGGGTTTGGAGACATCTGGGAAAGCTAACCAGTTCTCTTCTCCCTTTTCATCCTTCTGGCTCTCCTGGGACCCCAAAGACCCTGCCTCACTCCAGTCCAGCCTAGAGAGCCTTCAGAAATGGTGCATTTGGACCCAGATGTGGCTTGATGAGACTCTGGGGCTTCTGGGGAGCCTTGAAAATGGCTATGATTTTCTGTATAAACTGAAATTACCCAAAATGAGGAAGCTTCAAGGGGATTGGGATGGTTGGAGAATCCTGCAGCAAGGCCCACAGCCTCCCTTCTGTTTGCACTGTGAGTCACTGCCTCTTCTCTTAACAAAAATGGATCTTTGCTAATTCTTTCTAGAAAGATCCAGAAGAGGTCTTTCAACCTCTAGGTTTGGAGTTGGTGGTTTGTGTCTTTCTAACAGGAAGAGGAAGGAGAGGAAGAGGTGGGACACCAGTGGGCAGCAGGCTTGGAAGCTGGGGTTGGAGGCAGAGTGGGTCTGAACATGAGAGGTGGGGGGTGGCTATTATGACACATCTCAGTGAGGTATTGGGTTCACCAAGGCTTTCTTGGTGCCCAGAGCCTGACCATGAAGCTCTCTGCACCTCCAGAGTGGGAGACATTCGCTTCATTCCCAAAACCCAGGGAACACATCCTCAAATCAGGTAACAGAACATCAGTGTAATAGTAAATAATTAATAATAATAATAATTATATATATATACACACACACATACACACACAGTTATAGTTATTAGGGCAGTGGAGCTATCCTTGAACCTGCCATTCATAAATAAACACATGTAGATACCTGATGGGTTTTAGTAAGCCTTAAGCACAGGGCTAGACATATCTTAATCCTCTAAGTTAACTTTCTACCTCCTTAGAAAAAACTCATATTATTTGTATATATTCCAACATGGTAATTCTCAGAGCAAGCTTTCCCCTGCCATGTGCTCCTGGTTTGTCCATGGCATCTCTTCCTCTTCCTTCCTCCTCCTGAATGGCAGATTCAAGGATAGCTCTGCCACTCTAATAAATAAACAAACAAACAAATAAATAAATAAAAATTATTAATTCCTAATTATTTACTGTTACACATCAGGGGCCACAAAAACCAAAACCCCTTTGCATGTCTTGACTTTGACCCTCATAAGGACCATACTGCATTACGTACTAAATCATTACCTGCCCTCCTGCCTCATAAATATCACCTTTATATTTAATGTCCAGGCAATGTAGAGGAGAGAGGGCAAAGATGCTCATCTTTTTTTTATGCCCATTTCTCCCAGTTTGTGTAATAAATGAGACTGCCTGACTTTCTGTTTTGTTTTGTTTCATTTGGGGATTGATCCCCAGGCTTGTATATGCTGGGCAAGTGCTCTACGACTGAACTACATTCCAAGCCCTCTTTTGTATTTATTTGTAAACAATTTATTCATTAATTATAAATTTATTTGTTAAACTTGTTAAATTAGTTGTTTATTATTTTGTTATTTTAATATTATTATTATTATTTTCAGGGTTTTTGAGACAGGGTTTCTCTGTGTACCCTTGTCTGTTTTGGACTCACTTTGTAGATCAGGCTGGCCTTGAACTCACAGAGATCCGCCTGCCTCTGCCTCCCAAGTGCTGGGATTAAAGGCGTGTGCCATCATGCCCAGCAATTACAGACAGCTATGAACTGCCATGTGGGTGCTGGGATTTGAACCTGGGTCCTTTGGAGGAACAGGGAGTGCTCTTAACTGCTGAGCCATCTCTCCAGCCCCTATTTTATTACTTTTTAAACGTTTTGTTTGCTTGTTTTTATTTGTGTATGTGTGTGTGTGTATCTGTGTGAGTTTATATGCACCACATGTGGGCAGGTAGGACCTTCTGCTCAAGTGTGGACACTCAAGGTCAGCACAGTCTGTCCTCTGTACGTTACCCAGAGCGTACCAGGTGCTGGATGTAACCTTATTTTGTTGTTGTCTTGAGATAGAATTTCTCTGTGTATCCCTGGCTGTCCTGGAACTTGCTTTGACCTGGAACTCACAGAGATCCACCTGCCTCTGCTTCCTGAGCACTGGGATCAAAGAGGTGCACCCCCCCCAAGTCAGTCTATAACCTTAGTTTTAAAAAAACATTTTTTTTTGTTTTTTTTTGTTTTTCAAGACAGGGTTTCTCTGTGTAACCCTGGCTGTCCTGGACTCACTTTGTAGCCCAGGCTGGCCTTGAACTCACAGAGATCCGCCTGCCTCTGCCTCCCAAGTGCTGGGATTAAAGGCGTGCGCCACCACGCCCGGCTTAAAAAAAACATTTTTATGTTTGAGTGTTTTGCCCACATGTATGCATGTATAGCACATGTATGTCTGATACCCACAGAGTCCAGAAGAGGGCATTAGATGCTCTGGAGTCGGATTTACAGATGGTTTTGAGCTGCCATGTAGCTGCTAGCAATTGATCCACCATCCTCTTCAAGAGCAACAAGTGCTCTAACTACTGGGCCATCTGTCCAGCCCCTGGGGTGTGTGTGTCTGTGTCTGCGTGTGTCTGTCTGTGTGTCTGTGTCTGTGTGTGCGTGTGTGTCTGTGTGTGCCTGTGTGTGTCTGTGTGTGTGCGTGTGTGTCTGTGTGTGCCTGTGTGTGTCTTTGTGTGTGTCTGTGTGTGTGTCCTTTGCTTATATATGCACCCCTCCGTGCCAACGTGCTTACCCATGGGAGGAGGGCATCAGGTGTCTTCCTCTGTCTTTCAAAGCCTTCCTTATTTCCTTAAACCTGAACCTGAAGGTCAGTTTGACCAAAGCTAGAGTTACAGGCACACTAGGCCATGCTCAGCTTCTTTACATGGGAGCTGGGGATTTGAACTTAGGCCCTCACACTTGCAGAACAAGTGCTCTTAGCCACCGAGCACTCTCCCCAGTCCTAAGTGCCAGGTGCTGAAAGGTGAGACATGAGAATGAATTCACACACTCACCTGTTCATTGCATTAGGACTATTTCAGGACAAAGTTTGCCAATGAGCAGAAAGCATGTTCCCCACCTCAGGCCAAAGTCTTGTGTATGAGCCCATCACCTACCAGACCACCATGAGACAGCATGTGATCTTTCTGATAGTCGGGGTTCGGAAGAGGTCTAAGACAGAGTTGGAGGTGCGGACACTTGCAAACTCACTCTGGATGTAGGAGCTCACCACCTGGGAGAGGAATGTGTGATCAGGGGTTTTGAGGGTTCTGGGACACCATTTCCTTGGTGGGGACACCTTATCAGTAGAAAACAAAGCTTCCGTTGTGTGTCTTGGCCTGACATCTGGCCTTATCCTCTCCACTGATGAACTGATGACCTTCAGAGACTATTTTCATGATTTTGAGATGCAGTGGGAGGGTTGCAAGATGCACCCCAACAATTGTGAGGTTCTGTGGCGTTAGAGATACTCTAACTTAATTACTGGCAACTTCACGATAGTGTCAGATAGTTGTTAAAAGCATCTGGGCTGCAGTGTAATTGTTGGAGCATTGGGCTACCACATGCAAGGCAGTACATCTCCAGGGCAGCCCTACCATGTTCTAACAGGTGAATTGCCAGGCCTATTCAAACCTCTATGTCTGTTTCTTTCTCTTTTTTATGTTTTTTTTTTTGTCACATTTATTTATTTTGTGTGAGCACATGTGTGACACAACATGTGTGTGGAGGGAGGGCAGAGGACAACTCTTAGGAGTCAGGTCCCTCCTTCCATTGCGTGGGTCCCTACAGATGGAACTCAGGTCACAGGCATGGCAGCAAGTGCTTAACACCCTGGCCCCAATCTTTTTCTTTTTCTTCTTTCTCTCTCTTTCTCCTCCTCCTCCTCTGTGTACTATATGAGTGTGCTCATGAGTATGTGGGTGCTCTCACATGGGAGGCATGTAGAGGGAAATGTTGATAATAATTTCTTGTATGTGCTTTATATGTCTTTCTTTCTTTTTCTGAGACTGGGTTTCACTGTGTAACCTTAGCTGTTCTGGACTCTCTTTGTAGATCAAGATGGCTTCAAACAGATCCGCTTGCTCTGTCTCTTGAGTGCTTGTACTGAAGGCGTGTACCATCACTCTTGGCTGTGTGTATTTCTTTAATTTTTTTTTTTTAAGTTCAAGGTTTTGTCACTGAGCCTGGAACTGACCATTCTAGCTAGGCTGGCTGGAAGTGAGTCCCTGGAGTCCACCTATCTCTATTTCAGCTCTGGGTATACCACTCCCACACCCATTTCCCCCTTCTCCCAGCATGCTAAGGATTCAACTGGGGTCCTCAGACTTGTACAGCAAATACTTTATCCACTAAGCCACCTCCCCAGCTCCCACACTTCAACGCTCCATACTCTGCTTGCCCTGAGTGTTGCCAGCCTCTGCACCGGGATGGCAGTTAAGTCCCAATCAGCTGACAGGTCCCAGTGTAGCCAAAAGCTGCCAGTGCCACAAAAACCCACCCAGACCTTCGATCTGCACACCCGCTTACCTCTGCAGTCAGCCTTTCCCCTTCCTCTTTCCTGCCATTCATCATGGCCACCTTCCGAAGGTTCTGCACAGCTTGCTGGGACTTGCCATGGAGGAGGAGCCATCGGGATGACTCTGGAAGCCACCTGGGGTACAGAAGGATCATTCTCACCTGCAGCCCTGGCATACCTTCATTGCCCTCTGTTAGAGGGCCCTGGCAGGATCCCTGTTTCACAGGACATGCCACCAACATCCCTCTGTTGTTTGTTTTGTTTTTGAGACAGGTTCTCCCTACATAGTCCAGGCTGGCCTCAAACTCTTGATCCTTCTGCGGCTGCCTCTCAAGTGTTGGAAAAACAGGTATGCACCACCATACCAAACTATATATATATATATATACACTATGTAGATGGGTCCTCAGAACCGGTTGTTAAACTTGAAGACAAATGTCTTTATAGACTGTGCCATCTTGCCTACTCATTTTCCTTTTTTTTTTCTTTTTTTCTGTAGCATATCATACAGAAAATCACCTTCAAAACCAAGACACACTTGGTATTAAATCTGGTTTTTACCCTAGCTGTGTGGCCTTGAAAAAAATCATGGTCCCTCTTTGGGCTGTGCCTCAGTTCCCGTCTTATAAAATGCAATGGTTGTTATGAAGTACAGTGGAATCGATACAGGCAAAATCATTTTGTGTGTTCCAGAGCCCCAGGCCAAGGAAAGACGTTTGCCAAAGATTCCCTAAAGCTATTCATGACTACCTGGGACCCTGTGGCCCTCATGACAACTCCTCGTTCTGTGTCCAGCATATAGCAGCCTCTAAACACTTTGGTCTATCAAGTAGCCATGGAAGGGTTCAGCCACACAGATGCACAACCCCACCCCAGCCCCTCTCTGCTGGACATACCAAGAATAGAGAAAAAACACCAGGAATGGAGCAGAGACAGCAAACTGCAGCCACCGCCAGGGGCGGATCAGGTACGCCATGCCAGCCAGAATGAGCTGGCCCAAGGTGAAGGAGAAACCCAGCAAGATGCCTGCCACTGTCCGGCCCCTGGTTGGCATCCACTCTACAACTGTGGAAGAAAGGCAGCCAGCTCGAGGGACTCATCCACCACGCAGCTGTTTAGTTCACCCGCCCCTTCCTCATGGCTGTGGCCAATAAACGCCACACCTAGATAACACTCTCATGTGGCCTATAGCAGGGCATTATGGGACATCAGACAAATATTTGTGTGCTTTTATTTTATTTTATTTTTTCAAGACAGGGTTTCTCTGAGTAACAGCCTGGAACTCACTCTGTAGACAAGGCTGCCCTTTAACTCACAGAGATCCACCTGCCTCGGCCTCCTGAGTGCTGGGATTAAAGGCATGTGCCACCACTGCCTGGAAAATGGTTTGTGAGGTATAGTGCCCGTTCTAGTATGAAATGGGCTGATGGACTTCAGGCATTTGCCTGAACCTGTGGCTGGACACCTACCCTTCTAGAAGGTGGTGGGTGGGACTGCATTACTGAGGTCCCAGGATATGCTTAGCACCTTTCCATGTTCAAATGCTGGGACAGAAAGAGGCAGAAAAGGGGTACTGATCTGTACACATGGTTCTCTAGGCCCAAGACCTTTCTCCCACCCTGAAATCAAAGGCCCCTCTGTCTATGGACAGCTGAAGGTGGTAGCAGTTTCTGAGCCTGATGGTGTCTTCAGAAACAAGTAATTTAAGAGCAACACAGGCAGATGGCAGCCCTGTGTCTAGAGCGGACCATGTACTGCCTCATAATGCCTTCTACCCAGGGCCACCTACAGGCTCCAGCTTATCACTCAACATTGAAGGGTGACACTCCGATTTGGTTAGCACTCCGGAGTTCAAACCTGTACCATGGAGCTAAGAAATGACCAGCCTTTGCAACTTAGTGAGCCCACCTTCCCTGGAGCCATACAGTCTCAGGGCTCTCTGTACCCCTGGGAACCATCTTTCTTTTTTTTTTTTTTTTGTTTTTTCGAGACAGGGTTTCTCTGTTTAACAGCTCTGGCTGTCCTGGACTCGCTTTGTAGACCAGGCTGGCCTTGAACTCACAGAGATCCGCCTGCCTCTGCCTCCCAAGTGCTGGGATTAAAGGCGTGCACCACCACCGCCCGGCTGGAACCATCTTTCTTATTTACATTTTTTTTTCATAACAAAGGTCTCATTGCTCTGCAGTTTCTTGCTAGTCTGAAACTATGTAGATCATGCTGGCCTCGAATGTGTGATCCTTCTGCCTCTGTCTCCTGAGTGCACCATGGCACCGTACCCTAAACTTTTAGAGTTTGGATTTTCAGATTAGAGTCATTTTATTCGAATGGGCTCCATGCCACCCTTTATTTAAAGATTCATGTAGCTTAGGCAAGCCTCAAACATGTTATGGAGCTGAGGATGACCTTGAACTCCTGATCCTCCTGCTTCCACCTCTCAAGTGCTGGGATTGCAGGTGTGAGCCAGCACACCTGGCTCCCTTGGAGACTATCGTATTTTATGCCCCTGTGTCCCAGTCACCTAGGTGACCCCACCTAAGCCTGGCACACTGTAGATGATTAGTGGTTATTATTCAACTCTCACATGAAATCAATCAGTTCACAGATTAGTAAACTAAACCCAGACCCAAGAAAGGCCACCAGGATCCACTGCCTTCTCCCCCCCCCTCCCCCCTCCCACTGCCAGGGTCACAGTCTGTCAATCTGTGTCTTCCAAATCCAGACCCCTGAGTAGGAGGCTTTGAACTGAGGTTTCTGGAGGGCATTTTTGTTTTTGTTTTGTGACAGGGTTTCTCTATGTAATGGCCCTGGCTGTCCTGGACTCACTCTGTAGACCAGGCTGGCCTCGAACTCACAGAGATCAGAGATAATCCCTCCTGAGTGCTGGGATTAAAGGCGTGTGCCACACACCCAACTGAACTGAGGTTTCTGGATGAAAATTAAAACAAAACAAAAATTTTAAAGTTATCCTATGATGGCTGAAAGACCCTTCTCATGACCCCAGCCCTCTAGGTCCCACCTGGACTGGACTCACCCAGGGAAAGAGAGTTGAGGATGATTCCAGAGAAGGTCATGCCCATCAAGAACCGGAAGACACAGTAGGTGCTGAAGGAGCCAACATATGCTGTGGCAGCCCCCGAAACTGCCAGCTGTAGGTACGACCAAACCAGCGGGGCCTTGCGACCCAACCTGAACCCAAAGAGTGAGGGGTTAGGTGATCGCAAACACACCCAAGGGAACAGAGCTGCACCTGGCGCTCCTGCCTTGATGGAGGCACCCAAGAAATCAGGGGAAGATGAGATTCCCAGTGAAAGCCACCCCTCTAAAGAGCACATGCAACTGCCAAGACCCTAGTGCTGCTGGTCAAAGCTGGTCAGGGTGAGAGGGACACATGTGGAAGACAATCAGAGACCAATAGATTTAGTTCAGGAGAAAGGTAGCAATTTTGAAAAGAGGTCCATGCCCATAAACCCAGTACTTGGGAAGTGGAGGCAGAAAGATCAGAAATGCAAAAGAATTAAAAGAAAACCACTCACAAGCCCATCGCATATGTATATGTACAGACATGTACACACAAAAGAGAAAAGAGGAAGGAAAGAAAAGAAGGAATAGCCAGGCAGTGGTAATGCATGCCCTTTAATCCCAGCACTTGGGAGGCAGAGGCAGGCGGATCTCTGTGAGCTCGAGGCCAGCCTGGTCTATGGAGTGAGTCCAATGACAGTCAGGGATACACAGAGAAACCCTGTCTTGAAAAAGCAAACAGACAGACAGACAGACAAAAAATAAAGAAAAGAAGGAATGTAGGTGAATAAAGGGTTTTCCCTGGGTGACTAGGGCCTCCCACAAAGGCTTACCTGTCGGCAAGGCTACCAAACAAGGCAGCTCCTACGAGCACCCCAGACATGTAGATAGACTGAGCCAGGTCACGGAGGGTGCGGGCCTCACACACTAGGTCCCACTGTTGGGGAGAGAAGGGTGCTAAGCCTTGTCCTTAGCAGCTTCCTCCCAGGCCCCCAAGCCACCTACCCACCTCTGACCTCCATCACGATGGTAGATGGGAAAATGCTTCGGTCATAGACCCAACCATCCTTGCAGCCCTCTGTGGCCACTCCATAGGAGGAAGTGTTGGGTTTCAAAAGAGCCCACTGAGGCTCTCTGTAGCGCTCGCATGGCTCAGGGACTCCATGCTGGTTCAGGGGTATGGTGGCCCTCAGCCAGGCCCCTGAGTCATTAACGGTAGCTTCTGTGTAGTTGGCAGGATGCTGGCAGTGGTGAGGGGGCGCAGCAGCTGTGAAGTTCTGTAGGAAGGTGTGGCAGGCCAACAGCCCACAGGGCAGCAGTAGCAAGGCTGTATAGACAAATTGGAAGCGGCCCACACCCCCCAGGGCATCCAGCAGGTCTGTGAAGGCCATGGCCAAGGGCCCTACTCTAGGTCCAGCCTGCCCAGGTCTTATGTAAAAAGGCAGGGGAGGGGACCCGGAGGTGGAGGATTGGGTCAGGGATTAAACCCTCTACGCAGCAGCTCAGAGGGATTCAGTTACACCTCTCAAGAGGCCTAAGTGTCCCCATATCTGCAGGGTCCCCCAGGACCTTTCTCCAGGCCTCTCTCCACCTGTTACCTCTTGAGTTAGAAAAGCCAAGGGTTGGGCACTAGGGAGATAGTAGACTGCTTGAGTACCTTACAAGCATTAAACCCCTGCATTTAAACCCAGAACTCTTAAAAAGACAGCCATGGTGACAGGCACTTGTAATCACAGCATGGCAGAGGCAGATCCATGGGGCTTGCTGGCCAGACAGTCTTGCCTAATCAGTGAACCCCAGGTCCCAAAAGACAGAGAGGATGGCTCCTCAGAGATGACACCTGAATTTGACCTCTGACTTTTGCCAAGTGCCATGCCACTTAGGAGTGTGTGCACTCATACCTCTGTGTGTGCGAGTGTGCATGCACACACATGCACAGACAAATAATTTTTTAAAAAGTTTTTTTGAAGCCGGGAAGTGGTGGCGCACGCCTTTAATCCCAGCACTTGGGAGGCAGAGGCAGGCGGATCTTTGTGAGTTCGAGGCCAGCCTGGTCTACAAAGTGAGTCCAGGACAGCCAAGGATACACAGAGAAACCCTGTCTCGAAAAACCAAAAAAAAAAAAAAAAGTTTTTTTGAGACAGAGTCTCAATATGTAGCCCTGGAAATTACTATGTAGAGTAGGCTAGCCTTGAACTCATAGAGATTTGCCTGCTTCTGCCTCCCTAGTGCTGTGATTAAAGGGTGTGTACATGGCTCTCAAATTGAAATATTTTTAAATAAAAAATAAATCAAACACAACACAGCAAAACAATACAGAGGGCTGGAGATGGCTCAGTAGTGAAGGGCATTGGCTGCTCTTCCAAAGGACCTGGGTTCAAATCCCAGCACCCACAACCCTCATGGTAGTTCACTGTCTGTAATTGTGGTGGCACATGCCTTTTTCCCAGCACTCGGAGGCAGAGGCAAGGGGATCTCTGTGAGTTCAAGGCTAGCCTGGTCTAGAGTCCAGGACAGCCAGGGATACACAGAGAAACCATCTGGGGGTATGAGGAGATGGGGAACCAGAAACAAAACCAAAGAAGTCCAAACAGGGGAGGTTCATGGTGTGGTCTCTGCTTGGGGTCAAGGTGTGTTCAGATTACACCATGGGCCAATTACCACAGCAAATTAAAGCCACTCTAGAGACCAGCCCTGGAAATTACTATGTAGACCAGGCTGATGTCAAACTCAGAGATCTGCTTGCCTGTGTCTCCTGAGTTCTGGGATTACAGGCATGAAGTACCACTGCCCGACTGACCTTTGAACTTCTAACCCTCCTGCCTCTATCTAGGCAGGCTCTCTACCAACCAAATATACCCAACCTGGATCCCTCAGTCTCCACTGGCTGCCTGCAGCCTTTGTCCTAATAGGTGAGTTGTGTTCACTCTCTATCCCACCTACTCTTATCTCTGGTAAGAAGAGCCAGACAGGCTGAACAGCTTATGTAAACTGCTGGGTTACAGGGTGACCCAGTGTGGCCTGGGGAGGGAGCTTCTGTGCCTTGGAGAGTTCCCAGGTGGGTCAGACTTGTGTTAAGCAGAGATTTGGTGTTTCCTTACTGATACTGGCAGAGGAGGAAGTCAGGGTCAGCCCCCAAGGGCGTGCAAAACCAGAAAAGCCACCTGGACTGTCAATGGAGTCATCCCGTCCATGTCTCTGTGCCCAGGCCTTCACAACATCCCAGGAACAGAGGTGGCCACAGCCAGAAGCCCAATCTTCGGCAAGGGTGGACATGAGGCCATGAGCCGTCTCTAGGCCAAGGCTTGCTGGCTCAATCAAGAGAGAATAATACCGAGAGGCAGATGTGCGGCTTTTTACTTTATTTTTCCACTGCACTGAAACACAGGACCTCCCCACCCCACCCCCAGTGCCTGGTCCTCCACAACCAGTACACTAGTCCCTCAAGCATTCCCTTGAAAATAATCAATATAAAAAAATAGGCGCAGGGGGCAGCCTGACCCTCCAGGCCAGGAAGTCCCTAGTGAGCACATGGGGCAGGAGAGGTTTGGTTGGTTTGCAGAGGGATCTTGGCAGCTGCACAAGGAAGGCACAGATAATTCTGGCTGTGGGGCTCCCGCAGTGAGGCAAGGTACCCAGATGCAGACAGTGAGCTAGCTAGTGGTTATAAAGTCTGCAGGTCTAGGGGATGGCGGGGGCTTTAGCCTCCACAGATTAGGGCAGACACAACACAGAGGGGGAGAGGGGCAGGGAGGCCCACTCCTGCCCTAGAGGCAGGAGTAAGCAGGGAGCTGCCTTTCTGGTCTTAGCCATGAGCAGGATCCAGGGCTGCCCATTCTGAGCTCTTGGCCACAGGGGCAGGGAGGGCCCCATGACTTTGCCCAGAGCAGTTGAACAGAGGTAGTGGGAAGGCAAAAGGACAGGAGGACAAGGGTGCCTTCCTGTTTCAAGGAAGTCACTTGCAACTGGTGTGGTCTGGTGTGGCACAGCAGGAAGGCTTGGCTTGCCAGAAGAAAAGAGGAAGAACAACAGGCAATGCGAGTCTCCACTTCATGCAAACATAGTCAGCTGCAGCCACTGTAGGGCAAGATGGACAGGTTGCTAGAAGCAGCAGAAGGACACATGGCCCCATCATCCTCTTTCACCCATCCCAGGCTCTGGCTCTGGCCCCAGGGCTCAGCCATCACCATCTAATAGCCCTCTTTGAGGGACCTTCTGGAGAAAGGGGTGCTTTCTTTCTTTCCTTTCTTTCTTTCTTTCTTTCTTTCTTTCTTTCTTTCTTTCTTTCTT
>CAJQZJ010000838.1:2611808-2622635 GCA_907164525.1 Lophiomys imhausi
GTTTGAATTAGGCCCTGCTGTGTGAAGTTAGGTTTGAATTAGGCCCTGCTGTGTGAAGTTAGGTTTGAATTAGGCCTGCTGTGTGAAGTTAGGTTTGAATTAGGGCCTGCTGTGTGAAGTTAGGTACATTCACCAGCCTCTCGGAACTTGTGTTTTCCATTCAGAGGGTGATATCAGGAAGGACCTAGATGAGGTGGGAACAAGATACACAGGCCTTGCTTACGAACTGCCTATCATCATCACTGCAGGCCTTTCGCAAACTGTAAGTGCTGGACAGAAGAAACTAGTATTATTGTTCCTAAGAGCTCCTGTCAGGAGGGAGTCTGCCCTGTCAGCTGGAGCCCACCTCCCATCGCATACCCAGAGGAGATGAAGGAACCACATACCTCATCCGGGAGGTTGGCCTGGATCTGCTCATCTAGTTCCCTGCAGAGTGGAGAAAAGGGTCAGTCAGAGGCCTGGGAAGATAGGAGAGGTGGGTTAGGGTGGAGGGTCTCCTACTCACTGGGTCCCAGCTGCCTTCTCTGAGAAGAAGCGGAGCAGAAAGTCACCCTCTTTGTTGGGCTCAAAGGTGGAGGGCACTACAATATACTCCCCGGGCGGCAGGCGGATTCGGCTACTGACTTCTCGAAGGTTGATGAAGTGCTCTGAGTGTGCCCGAGAAGCATTTGCCAGGAAGAAGTCACGCTTCAAGTGCACAGGCTGACCCGCTAGCTGGCAGGAGGAAAGAAGCAAGCAGGGAACTGCAGTGCCCACTCGGGCTATGCAGGCCTGATGCTGGCCCAGGCCCAGAGCCCAGGCTGCAAGTCCTGGCTTGCTAGGTCCCACATACAGCCTGTGAGATCCTGCTAACTCACTTACCTTCTCTTTACTCATCTGCATAATGTGAGTGCCTGGGCCTGAGATGTGGCTCAGTGGTACAGGGCACCGGGACCTCCCCACTACAGTTCTTTTCTTTTATTTTTTTTTTATGGTTGGGGGAGGGGATGCCTGACTGCCACGGAGTGAGTGGAGGTCAGAGGAAATCTTGTAGGAGTCTGTCCTCTCCTCTCACTATGTGGGTTCTGGGGATCAAACTCAGCTCACAGCCTTGGGGACAAGCTCCTTTATCTACTGAGACCTTTTACCAGCCCCAGGCCCGGGTTCTGATCCCCAGCACTGCATTAAATCAGGCACAGTGGGTCATACCTATAATCCCATTACTCAAGAAGCAGAAGCAGGAGGATCAGGAGTTCAAAGTCACCATTAGCTACATAGTGAGTTTAAGGCCAGCCTGTGTTACACGAAACCCTATCTCAAAAATAAATAAATAAGAAACTGAGATAAAAGAAAAGAAGATACAAGTGTCCAATCTGACTGCACATAAGGGACTTTAAAGCACTGTGTTGTCCAGACACGGGTCAACTTGCTGGACATGCCTGACGACCTGAGTCCCCTACCTGGGAGCTATGTAAAGGAGGAAGGAGAGGACTAGTCCACAGAGTTATCCTCTTATCTCTACACTCATGATGTGGTATGTGTGTTCTACTCTCCTACACATACACATGGGCGCACATATGTGTTCATGCGCGCGCGCACACACACACACGTTCATGCGCACACGCACACACACACGGGCACATGCACAATAAATAAACATGTATCATCTATGATGCAGGTGGGGCATGTAGCCCAGTGCATCAGCACTTCCATCACATGTGAGGTTCTAGGTTGAATCTCCCATAAGTCTTAGATGCCAAGTATCGCCTCGACCATTCCCTGGAGCATTCCGTGTCATGCCTTGCATGACACCTGACCAGTGGCACTTTGCTGACTGTCCTGATGGCCCCCGAGGAAATGCTATCCTACTTTCCCACCACTAAAACAGGGCCTTATGGAGGGTAGGCTGGTCCTGACCTCTTTTTATAGCCAAGGTTGACCTTGAACTCTTGATCATCCTGCCTTTACCTTCCAAGTGCTGGGATTACAGGCAAGTGCCACTATGCACAACTGGGAAGAGCCATGTCTCAATACAGACCCCATCAGGGCTTAAGCAACTAACTGTTCAAGAACGTAGACCACTCAGCCTACTGACACCCTCTCCTGACCCTGCCCCCACACCTGATTAGCATTTCCTCTGGATGAATAGCAAGGCTGAGAGAACTTGGCCTTTGTGCCTGCTGAGTGGGGATCTGAGGATTGGGATTCAAATCCAATCTTTGCTCCCTGCTCCTGCTCTCAGGAGTGCAATGACTGTCCTACTTGATGAATAAGAATTACAGGAAGCATTTTTCAGGCAGCGACAAGGTGATATCTCCTTATGTGTGGTGGGGCTGACTTCGGCCATGCTCCTCCCCTCCAGGCCCCATCAGGCTGGCAAGTGAAAGTAGAAAGAGAGCCACACCTACCTCCCGAGGGACCTGCAAGAGAGACAAAGAGAATAATGCATGCTTGCCCAGGCATACTTGAAGAACAGACATGCTCCCTGGAGGTCCTCAGTTCTCAGGGGGAGCCCAGAGGGAGCCCAGAGGACAGGAAATGGCCAGTGATGAGCCAGACCTGTCCTCCCAGTGGAAGGACAGGGCAGAAGTCTCTGTTCCTGTGACTTCCTGGGCCTCCCTGTGAATCAAAACTGCTTAAAACAGCTGCCAGGTGGCCAATCACAGTATGATAAGGGCAAGGAAATCAGAGACTCTATCCCATCTGCTGCCAGGAGTTCTGGGTGTAGGCCCAGGCTATGGCCTCTCTCTACCCTGGCAAGGGAGATCTAGAAGTTTCCATATCTCTCTCTTTGGTTTTTCGAGACAGGGTTTCTCTGTGTATCCTTGGCTGTCCTGGACTCACTTTGTAGACCAGGATGGCCTTGAACTCACAGAGATCCGCCTGCCTCTGCTTCCCCAGTGCTGGGATTAAAGGCATGTGCCACCATGCCTGGTGAAGTTTTCATTTCTATCTTGAGACACAGAATAAGAAGCAGGGGAGGTTGGGCAGTGATGGCACCTCTAATCCCATTGCTCAGGGGCCAAAGGCAGGCAGATCTTTGAGTTCAAGGCCAGCCTGGTCTACAGAATGAGTTTTGAAAAAACAAAAACCACTAAGAGAAGAAAGGGGAAGACAGGAAGAAAGGAAGGAAGAAAGAAAGAAGGAAAGAGCATCTGCAGGAGAGGCATTGAGTAGGCCTAGAACAGCCTCTTCCTGGGTAGCAGACCTTCCCCACCTGCTTCACAGAGGTCTCTGCTCACACCCTTGTTCCACAGAATGACCCGGTTCATTCCAAGGCTGAGCCCAATCTGACCACAGAAGTGGTAGCAAACATTGCAATCAGCCCAGCTCCCCGTTCCCCAGAGCAGCATCCCACATTCTAGAAGAAGGGTGAATTCTAGAACCTTCCTTTCCTGGAGCCAACCACCCCTTTTGCCCTCTGGGATTCAGCAGCTACATCCAGAAGCTCCTTCCAGCCTCAGCTGTCAGCCTCAGGCGTCCCATGGTGGATAGAGGTGGGCCCAACCCTCAGGCTAACCTCATATACTGCAAAACCAATGGTCTCCATGTCCCGGCCGAAGCGACGCTCCCTGCGGCGGTGCTTCTGCATGAGGGCCAACAAGAAGCTGCAGCCTGATTCACGACTGTCATAGTCATCTTGATCATCCACCTCCTCTAGCTGGATCTTGAACTGGGGGTTTACCCAGAAGGTGGCTGAAGGAGGAGAGGAGGGTCAGAGGCAGGCAGGGCATTCGGCTTCTGAAGCCTCTTGTGCACATCCCATGTCTACTCATTCATAACCTCATTCAATACTGTGGCTATATATGTCCCTTGATGTCAGAAGACAGGGAAGCAGATGGACAGGACAATCTCTTTGCCTGTCAGAGCTTATCTTCCAGAAGGGGAAGTGAGTGAATTATCAGAATTACTACAAAGAGAAGTAAGCCAGGGGAGCGTCAGGTTTATTATAACTCAGTGAGCACTTATGTGCTCAAGACACTGGGTTCTAAAAAAAAAAAAGAGGCAAGTTACAGTTGGCCTGGGATAGTGACAGCAAGCTGAGCCCAAAGGAGTAGTCAGTGCCTGGTTTCCTCAGACACAAGAAGCTTTGAGTCTGGTGTCGTCTACCAGTCTGTCGTCCAGGCTGGTCATGGTAGCTGGCGGTATTAGGCCGTTGTGAAGCCTTCTTGAAGGTATTGGGAACTAACCTGGAGTCTCCTGGAAGAACAGTGTGCTTTCTTAATCAATGAGCCATCTCTCTAGCCCAACAAAAACTTTGTAAAAATACATTTTAGTCAGGCATGGTGGCACACGCTTTTAGTCCCAGCGCTTGAGAGGAAGAGGCAAGCAGATCTCTGAGTTTGAGGCCAGCCTGGTCTACAAAGTGAGTTTAGGACAGCCAGGGTTATCACACAGAGAAATTCTGTCTCAGGGGAAAAAAAAGACATTTTAGCAGCAATATGAGGCCAGATGACAGGTCTGAAAATATCATGATAACCATCATTACCCCACAGACACTCCAAGATCATGTGATGATGTGATAGCATTTTAACTTACAGCAAGCGAGATCTGTTAGAATTAAAATATCACCTTATAGGCCGGGCGGTGGTGGTGCACGCCTTTAATCCCAGCACTTGGGAGGCAGAGGCAGGCGGATCACTGTGAGTTCGAGGCCAGCCTGGTCTACAAAGTGAGTCCAGGACAGCCAAGGATACACAGAGAAACCCTGTCTCGAAAAACCAAAAAAAAAAAAAAAAAATCACCTTATAAAGGGAAGGGTCAGCCAAGGAAGATGCTCTTCTAAAATCTTTGCACTGTTTAGAAGATCAACTAACCGGAGCATATGATGACTAGGCTGGGGCTCAGTGGCAGAGGACGTGTGTCACATATGTGTGGCCCTAGGTTTGATTCACAAAGTACTGAAAAACTAACAACTATAACAAAATAAAAAAGGAAAGCTAAGCTGGGCAGTGGTGGCTCATGCCTTTAATCCCAGCACTTGGGAGGCAGAGGCAGGCGGATCTTTGCGAGTTCGAGGCCAGCCTGGTCTACAAAGCGAGTCCAGGACAGCCAGGGCTGTTATACAGAGAAACCCTGTCTCGAAAAACCAAAAAAAAAAAAAAAAAAAAAAGGAAAGCTAGGCTTGGCTGCTTGTGATTGCTGTGAATTTCAGAATAACCTGGAGTATAGAGTAAAACCCTGCCCCCCCCCCAAAAAAAAAGAAAGAAAGAAAAGAAAATAGAAAAGGAAGGAAGGAAGGAGGGGAGGGAAGAAAGTAAATGAGCTGAAATAAATATTAGTATGTTAGACTAGTGGGTGGGTCAGTGGGTAAAGGTGGTTGCTGTCCAGCCAGATGACCTAGGAGTGGGTCTCCTAGGACCCACATGGTGGGAGGAGAGAACTGACTCCCTCAAAGTTGTCCTCTGTCCCTGTGCTCACAGTGACACATGAACCCCCATCACTTCAAATGAAAATAAATGTAATTTTTGGGGGGGCTGGAGAGATGGCCCAGTGGTTAGGAGCACTTGCTGTTCTTCCAAAGGACCCAGGTTCAAATCCCAGCACCATATGGCAGTTCACAGCTATCTGTAATGGCCAGGTGTGGTGGCGCACACCTTTAATCCCAGCACTCGGTAGGCAGAGGCAGGTGGATCACTGTGAGTTCAAGGCCAGCCTGGTCTACAAAGTGAGTCCAGAACAGTCAAGGATACACAGAGAAACCCTGTCTTGAAAAACCAAAAAAAAAAAAAAAAAGAAAAGAAATGTAATTTTTTTAAGAAAGAAAAAAATTGGGCTGGAGAGATGGCTCAGCGGTTAAGAGCACTGGCTGCTCTTCCAGAGGTCATGAGTTCAATTCCCAGCAACCACATGGTGGCTCACAACCATCCGTAATGAAATCTGGTGCCCTCTTCTGGCCTGTAGATATACCTGCAGACAGAACACTGTATACATAATAAATAAATCTTTAAAAAAAAAAAAAAAAGAAAGAAAGAAAAAAATTCAAGCTAGATTATTATAAAATCACCTATGGGGCTGGAGAGAAGGCTCGGCAGTTAAGAACATTGGCAGCTCTTCCAGAGGACCTGGGTTCAGTTCCTAATACCCACATGGAAGTTTATAATGGTCAGTAATTCCAGTTCCAGGGGGATCTGTTGCCTGATTCTGGCCTCCGTTGCGGACAGATTACATGAAGGCTAAACACTCAAACACATCAAATGAATGAATGAGTGAATAAATAAATAAATGTTAAAATAAACACATAGGATGGAGACTGCTGGGGATGTATGTCAGCACAGAGCATTTGCTCCATGCATATGAGGCCCTGGCTGCCGTCCATCCTAGGATTGAAAACAAGAGAAGCTAATCTTCATGAAAAGGAAAAGAGCAGCTCCAACAGCCATGCATCCTACCAGACCAATCATCTCTCCTAGTGTAAACTCTCCTAGGAAACACAAAGAATGAGGGTGTTTTGATACAGCAGACAGCACCACAGCAGTATTGTCCATGTGAGCAAAGAATGAAGAGGCAAAGCTCACTCAGGAAAAATGCTATGAGAGTGTAATCAAAAGGCTGGAGGGCTGTCTCAGCGGTTAAGAGCACTGGCTCTCTTCCAGAGGAACTGGGTTTGATTCTCATCACCCAGGTCACACTCACAACTGTCTGTAACCCCAGTTCCAGGGGATCTGTTGCCCAATTCTGACCTCCATGGGCAGCAGGCATATGTGTAGTACACAGGCATTCATGCAGCAAAACACTCAAATACATACACAAAATATGGAACTAAAAAAAAAAACTTTTTTTTTTTTTTTTTTGCTCTTTCGAGACTTCGAGACAGGAATTCTCTGTGTAACAGCTCTGGCTGTCCTGGACTCGCTTTTGTAGACCAGGCTGGCCTCGAACTCACAGAGATCCGCCTGCCTCTGCCTCCCAAGTGCTGGGATTAAAGGCGTGCGCCACCACTGCCCGGCAAAAAAAACCCCTTTTATCACGTGGGGATGTAGGTCAGTTGGTAAAGTGTTTGCCTTATAGAACACCCACTGCACAAAGTGCGGGTCCCACCCTAGTGCATTATAAAGCATGCATGGCAGTGCACACCTAATACTCAGCACTTGGGAGGCAAAGGAAGGACAACCATGAGTTCCAGGACACAGAAATCCTGTCTTTAAGTAAAAAGTGAATGGGGAGGTAGATCACTTGCTTAGCATGTGTAAGTGCCTGCATTCGATGTCCAGCACCACAAAATAACAGAACCACACAACCCTTCACTCCCCAACCCCCCCAAATGTTTGCAATAATGAAATCTACCACAATATCTATTACTGGTGGAGAGACAATCCACAGATGTATACCATCAAGCATGATCGGAGTTAGATCCCCAAGTCCCACACCATGGAAAGAAGACAACTAAGCCCTACAAGTTGTACTCTGACCTTGTGTGTGAGCCCCTCCCCTCAAAAGTATATAAAACATTATGAAATTAAGCAATAACAAAAAAACCAAGCAATTCTGTACAATTAAAAAAAAAACATCTGGAGGTATCGCCATCCCTGATTTCAAGCTATGCTACAGAGCAATAGTAATAAAAACAGCATGGTACTGGTATTGAAACAGACCAATTGACCAATGGAATCAAATCAAAGAGCCAGAAATGAACCCACACACCTATGGTCATTTAATTTTTGACGAAGAGGCCAAAAACATACAATGGAAAAAGGACAGCATATTTAACAAATGGTGCTGGTCTAACTGGATGTCCACATGCAGAAGATTCCAAATAGATCCATACTTATCACTCTGTACAAAACTTAAGTCTAAGTGGATCAAAGACCTTAACATAAAACCAGACACACTAAATCTATTAGAAGAGAAAGTTGGGGAAAAGCCTCGAACTCATTGGCACAGGTGACAGTTCCTGAACAGAACACCAACAGCTCAGGATCTAAGACCAACAATCAATAAATGGGACCTCATGAAACCGAAAAGCTCTGTAAGGCAAAAGACACTGTCATTCGAACAAAACGGCAGCCTACAGATTGGGAAAAAATCTTTAACAACCCCACATCTGACAGAGGGCTAATATCCAAAATTTACAAATGCCAAGAAAAAAATAATCCAATCAAAAAATGGGGAACAGAGCTAAACAGAGAATTCACAAAAGAGAAATCTCAAATGGCCGAGAGACACTTGCAGAAATGCTCAACATCCTTAATCATCAGAGAAATGCAACTCAAGATGATTCTGAGATTCCATCTCACACCTGTCAGAATGGCTAAGATCAAAAAGTCAAATGACAGGGGCTGGAGAGATGGCTCAGCGGTTAAGAGCACTGACTGCTCTTCCAGAGGTCATGAGTTCAATTCCCAGCAACCACATGGTGGCTCACAACCATCCATAATGAAATCTGGTGCCCTCTTCTGGCCTGCAGGCATACCTGCAGACAGAACACTGTATACATAATAAATAAATCTTTAAAAAAAAAAAAAGTCAAATGACAGCACATGCTGGCGAGGGTGTGGAGAAAGGGGAACACTCCTCCATTGCTGGTGGGAGTGCAGGCTTGTGCAACCACTATGGAAATCAGTCTGGTGATATCTTAGAAAACTTGGAATAGTTCTACCTCAAGACCCAGCCATACCACTCCTGGGCATATATCCAAGATTACTCACCAAGCCACAAAGACATCTCCTCAACCAAGTTCATAGCAGCTTTATTTGTAATAGCTAGAAACTGGAAACAACCCAGATATCCTTCAACCGAAGAATGGATTAAAAAAAAAACCTGGTACATTTACACAATGGAATACTACTCAGCTATCAGAAACAAAGAAATCATGCAATTTGCAACCAAATGGATGGAACTAGAAGAGCTCATCATGAGTGAGCTAACTCAGACTCAGAAAGATACACATGGCATCTATTCACTTATAACTGAATTTTAGCCATATAGTACAGGATAACCATCCAACAATCAATAGACCCAAAAGAGCAGGAACTTGGACTTGGTGACCTGTCAGTGGGACACTCCACTGCCATCTGTGCCTGCTATGCAAGAGGAAGCTCTTAGACCTCATTTGACTAACAAACTGAGGACAGACACATGGAGGCACCCCACACTGGAGGGGTTGGGATGGGTGGGAGAGGGGGTAGAGGGTGGAAGGGTGGGACCAACCGGGAGGGGGTGGAGGGAAGGGGTGGTAATGGAGATGTAACTTGAAGTAATAAATAAATGTAAAAAAAAAAAAAAAAAAGCAGAACCAGGAATCCTTAATAGTGGCTCCTATTTGCTCTATTCTTCTAAAGAGCCAGTGTTGTAGGCAAGAAAAAGTATTGAAAGTTGAAAGAATGGGACAAGAGGAAACAAATGAATTATTATTTGGGAGCTTGTTTGGAGGTTCTAGCAGGGGAGCGCAGCTACTCGTATACCCTTGACTGAAGACCGGTCCTTCTCTATTCCGAGAAGGTGGTCCATCCTCTTCAACCGAGCGCGAGCGCGCAGCTTCGGAAGGGATGCACATGGAGTGGTGAGGGAAGAAGGGGACACCCGCCTAGCCAACCAGATCAGCCGAATCAACCCTGGCGATCAATGGGGTGACAGATGTCGCAGCCAGATCGTTCTCACATCCATGAATTATTATTTGGTTGCCAATTAGTAAACTACAAAGAATGTAGCAAGAAATGAGTCTAGATACACAGTATACTTAAAGGGCAACTGTGCATTATTGTATCCATAAGTAGCAACTGAGAGGCAAGATTTTTTTTTTTTTTTTGGTTTTTCGAGACAGGGTTTCTCTGTGTATCCTTGGCTGTCCTGGACTCACTTTGTAGACCAGGCTGGCCTCGAACTCACAAAGATCCGCCTGCCTCTGCCTCCCAAGTGCTGGGATTAAAGGCGTGCGCCACCACCGCCCGGCGAGAGAGGCAAGATTTTGCTTATTTATTTTGGTTTTTCCAGACAGGGTTTCTTTATATAGCCCTGGCTCTCCTGGGACTCATTCTGTAGAACAGGCTAGCCTCAAACACACAGAGATCCACCTGTCTCTGCCTCCCCGGTGCTGGGATAAAAGTATATCATCATACCCAGCTGAGAGATGAGATTTTGAAAGGAGACACTGGGCTGGAAGATGGCTCTGTGCCAAAGGGGCTTGACACCAAACCCAACAACCAGAGATCCATCCCTAGAACCCACATGATAGAAGAAAGTGACTCCTGCAAATTCTCCTCTAACACCACATTTGCCCATGGCATACACACACACACCACCACACACAATATTTTGGGGCTGGAGAACTGGCTCAGTGGTTAAGTATGATGGCTGTTCTTTCAAAAGATCTGGTTTCAAATCCCAGCACCCACATGGTGGCTCACAACTGTCTGTAGCTCCAGTCCCAGGGGAACCAATGCCCTCCACAGACACCAGGCATGCATGTGGTGCACATACACAGATGCAGGTAAAACAGTCACAAGCATAAAATAAAAATAAAAAGATATCTCGCTCTATGCATATATAAATATGTCGGCTGGATGGTGGTGGCACATTCCTTTAATTCCAGCACTTGGGAGGCAAAGGCAGGAGGATCTCTATGAGTTCGAGGCCAGTCTGGTCTACAAAATGAGTTCCAGGACAGCCAGGACTGTTACATAGAGAAAACCTGTCTTGAGAAAAAAACAACAACAACAACAACAACAACAAACAAACAAAAGGCCAAAATCCAAAAATATCTAAGCTCTGAGCCACTTCTGGTAGAAGCATTTTGGAAAGAGTAGTCAGTCTGTGCTTACTGTAGAAGGGTGGCAGGCTGAGCACTAAATCTCAAAAGATGTACAAACCCTTTAAAAATTATATTCTTCTATAAAAAGGCATTACAAA
>CAJQZJ010000838.1:2622645-2637474 GCA_907164525.1 Lophiomys imhausi
GCATTACAAACCCTTTAAAAATTATATTCTTCTATAAAAAGGCATTAAAGGCCAGAATAAAAGGTTAGGATGATAGCTAAGTCCACAAAGTGTTGGCCCTGCAAGCACAGTTCATGAGTTCAATCCCCAGAACTCACATTAAAAACCCCGGACTAGCCGGGCGTTGGTGGCGCACGCCTTTAATCCCAGCACTTGGGAGGCAGAGGTAGGCGGATCTCTGTGAGTTCGAGGCCAGCCTGGTCTACAATGTGAGTCTAGGACAGCCAGAGCTGTTATACAGAGAAACCCTGTCTCAAAAAACCAAAAAAAAAAAACAAAAACAAAAAAAAAAAAACCCTGGACTGCCAGGCGTGGTGGCGCACGCCTTTAATCTCAGCACTTGGGAGGCAGAGGCAGGCGGATCTCTGTGAGTTCGAGGCCAGCCTGGTCTACAAAGCAAGTCCAGGACAGCCAGGGCTGTTACATAGAGAAACTCTGTCTTGAAAAACCAAAAAAGAAAAAAAGAAAAAAAAAGAAAGTAATTTTTAGCCGGGCGGTGGTGGCGCACGCCTTTAATCCCAGCACTTGGGAGGCAGAGGCAGGCGGATCTTTGTGAGTTCAAGGCTAGCCTGGTCTACAAAGCGAGTCCAGGACAGCCAGAGATATTCAGAGAAACCCTGTCTCGAAAAACCAAAAAAAAAAAAAACCCCGGACTGAAGCCAGGCATGGTGTAGCATGTCTTTAATCCCAGCACTCGGGAGGCAGAGGCAGGCGGATCTCTGTGAGTTCAAGGCCAACCTGGTCTACAAAGTGAGTCCAGGACAGCCTGGACAACACAGAGGAACCCTGTCTCAAAAAATCAAAAAGAAAAAAAAACAAAAACAAAAAAAAAAAAACCCCAGACTAAAGCCAGGCGTGGTGGTGCACGCCTTTAAACCCAGCACTTGGGAGGCAGAGGCAGGTGGATCTCTGTAAGTTTGAGGCCAGCCTGGTCTACAAAACAAGTCCAGGACAGCCAGAACTGTTACACAGAGAAACCCTGTCTCAAAAAACCAAAAAGAAAGAAAACAAAAAACAAAAAAACAAAACGCTGGGCCACTAGGCATGGTGGCACAGGTCTTTAATCTCAGCACTAAGGAGGCACAGGCCTAGCGTCTTTAAAATTTACATAAAATTTAAAATAAATCTTAAAAAAATAGCAAAGACACTCCTGAAGAAGGAATCCACCTTGTCTAATAATAGAGCTTCTTATAAATCTATAACAAAGCCAGGTGGCGGTGGCCCATGCCGTTAATCCCAGCACTAAAGACAGAGACAGGCAGATCTCTGAGTTCAAGGCCAGCGTGGTCTACAGAGTGAGTTCCAGGACAGCCAAGGCTATACAGAGAAACCCTGTCTCAAAAAAATAAAAATAAATTAATAAATAAAAATTTAAAAATCCATAACAATTACACCAATGAGCAATTGACAGTAGCTTAGACCAGGGCCAGAAATACCCACAAAGTCACAGGAACTGGCCTCAGCTAGGCCAGCAGAGGGAAGTGCAAGCCTGTCAGCTGTGGTACAGTAAACTGGTAATTAGAGGTTTGTAGTAAAATTAAAGTGGGGAGAAGAATATTTCTGAATGACACTGGTGAGCTTCTGGAGGGAACAGCCAGAGAATGCAGGCAGGGGCCCATGTGGGCGAATGTGGTCAAGTCAATGCCACCAGGAAGAAAAGGGCAGCGTGGCAATTCCTGAGTAGAAAAGGGAGGAAGTATGTGTTGGGAGGTGGAAGGTCAGGATGTGGCCTCATGTTTTTGTTTGTTTGTTTGTTTCACAACAGGGTTTCTCTGTGCAACAAAGCCCTGGCTATCCTAGACTTACTTTGTAGACCAGGCTGGCCTTGAACTCAGAGATCTGCCTGCCTCTGCCTCCCGAGTGCTGGGATTAAAGGCGTGTGCCACCATGCCCGGCCAGGGGCCTCGTGTTTTAAGAAGGGATCTTTCCAGAAGGACACAGGGATGAGAGGAGGGGTGAGGAAGCAAACTGCTTTTGGAGGAGAGGAAGAACAGGACAGGGGAACAGCAGGGCTCCCCATAAGCGGGGACATTTCTGCCACTATCCCAAGTGGTGAACCAGCACAGACAAACAAGTACCAGGTACAAACACATGCATCAGACATGTGCTATGCCATCAACTCTCTTCCTTTCTTCTCTCCCCTCTTCCTCTCTTTTCTGACAGAGCCTTATGCAGCCCAGGCCGGCTTCAGACTCACTAAATAGCTGGCTTTGAACACCTGATCTTCCTGGCTCTAACCCCCAAAGCACTGGAATGACAGGCTTCTGGAATGACACGGTTTCTTTTCAATGAAATTCAAGGTCTCTAGGTGACAGTAAAGGAAGAGAGAGGTAGAGGAAAGAGGAGGCTTCCTAGTGGGATGGCGGGGGACCAGGCAAAGTGCTTATTAGAGAGGTTTGTGGCTGTGAATTTACAAGGAAAACAGCCTTAGTTGTGTGATTTCTGTCCAGCTACATTTAGTGGTTCTGAGTCATTTGAAAGGTGGGCTCAGCGGGGGACTGTGGTTGTGCTGACTGACAGGAGCAGAGGAATGGAGAGGCCAGGGAACTAGCTGTTTGCCAGGTCAAGAGGAAGACAATGAGGGTTGCTGGCAGGGTCACTCCATGGATAAAGGCAGTTGCCACCAAGTCTGACAAACCTGAGTCAGATCTCTAGGATTGGCATGGTGGAAGGTGACAGCCAGTCCCCAAAGTTGTCCTCTGATCTCCACGTGCGCACACTGTGGCATGTGCACTTGTGCCTGCATACACAAACCCCCATATAATAAACAAACGTAACATTTATAAAAATATTAAAATGTCACAGGCGGTGGTGGCACACGGCTTTAATCCCAGCACCCAGTAGGCAAAGGCAGGCCTATCTTTGTGAGTTTGAAGCCAGTCTAGTCTACAGAGCAAGTTCTAGGGCATCCAGAGCTTTTACATAGAGAAACTCTGTCTCCAAAAATACAAACAAAAACATTTAAAATGATGAATCATAACTGAGTAAGGGGACTGGGACTACAGCTCAGTTGGCAGAGGACTTGTCTAGCACTTGCAAAGCACTGGGTTCCATCCCTAGTATCACATAAGCCAGGTGATGTAATGTCCACCTGTAATCCCAGCATTCTGGAAGTGGAGGCAGGAGGATCAGAAGTTCAAAGTCATCCTTGGTGACATAGCAAGTTCAAGGTTAGCTTGAGCTATGAAACAGTGACTCAAAAAAAATCAAGACAAATAAAAAATGAGAACGAGAGAGAGAGCGCAAAATGAGAGAGCAGAGTAACTCAAATGGGAGTCAGCAGTATCAGTTAATTCCATGAGACTGAGGCGGGTGGGGGGGGGGGCAGGTGTATTCCCAGGCTGAGGTGAGTAGTGACTGGCAAGGCCCAGAATGCTCTGCGGTAGGGCTGGGTGGGGCTGGAGTAGAGAGGAAGGTGGATGTCAGGGAGCTGGGGGCAGGGCACAGAGAGGCCTTGCCACAATAGTCATGACAGTCAGCCATGTGTGAGAGGACAGGAAGTCAGTGGGTCAGGAGGTGCTGGGGTGAGGAGGAGTGAGTAGCTGACATTTGGATGACAACAGGTTTTCTTATCCAGGCCCCATGCAGTACAGTATGTCCTTTTAGTGACATTAATGACATTTAAGGATGTACTCCTCAAAGCTAATTTGAGGAACACCCAAGAATGACTATCTGTCTCCCAAGGGACAGAACAGGATCAGCCAGGTGGCCCTGCTCATACCCTGCCCTGTCTCCCAGCTTGCCTCTGGGCTCAGGTCACCTGGGTAGTTCCTGCAGCCGCCAGCAGTGCTTCCCCGGCGCCAGGTGCCCTCGTAAAACGTGGTATTCCAGTTCCGGAGGGTCCTGCTCTTAAGGGCATCAGGTGTAAGGTTGCAGATCTCCAGTTTGGTGAACTCACGTGTGAAGTCCCGGAATGACATCCTGAGGGCCCAAGGGCAGAGGTAAACCACAGCCCTCCATCACAAAATGGGTTTTAGGGGAGCAAGTAGAGAAAAAGGATTGCTTACCAGAACTCCCCATCCTCCATCTTGACCCTCAGCTGATCTCGTTCATACGGGTCCACTCTGTTCCACTCTGAGGAGCTGTGGGAAGCAGGTGTTGCCAGGGCTGGACACCATTGACCTATCCAACTTCTGTCCCTGGGTCCTGTCCAGCCTAGCATGTTTCCAGAGCCCAGGTCAGCAGGCTAAGGACCACCCTCTAGAGGTGTTATAGATCCCTCTTCTTTTTGAGACAGGGTTTTACTCTGTAGAACAGGCTGGACTCGAACTCACAGAGATCCACCTGTCTATGCCTCTCAAGTGCTTAGATTAAAGGCCTGGCCAATTTTTACCTTTTTTTTTTGTTTGTTTTTCAAGACAGGGTTTCTCTGTGTATCCTTGACTGTCCTGGACTCACTTTGTAGACCAAGTTGGCCTTGAACTCACAGAGATCCACCTGCCTCTGCCTCCCGAGTGCTGGGATTAAAGGTGTGTGCCACCACACCTGGCCAATTTTTACTTTTTAATTATGTAAATGTGTCTATATGTGTGTGTGTGTGTGGTGTGTGTGTGTGTCTGAATGTATTTGTGTGTGTGTATTTGTGTACATAAGTGCAGTGCTTGTGGAGGACGTAAGAGGGTGTTAGATCCTCTGGGGCTGTAGCTACACTAGGTTGTGTGCCTCCTGATGTGGGTGCTGGGACCCACACTCAGGTCCTTCTGTGGCCTGTACAAGCTCTTAACTGCTGAGTCATTTTTCCAGGTATCACCCCCCCCCCTCCACACCCAGCCCTTTTTGGAGATAGGGTCTTGCTATGTAGCCCTGACTGGTCTGGAACTGGGTATACAGACCAGGCTGATCTCAAACTCAGAGATGTGCCTACCTCTGCTGGGATTAAAGGTATGTGCCACCATACTGTTACCCCCTTTAAGACTATGTAGCCAGCCGGGCGTTGGTGGCGCACGCCTTTAATCCCAGCACTTGGGAGGCAGAGGTAGGCGGATCTCTGTGAGTTCGAGGCCAGCCTGGTCTACAAAGTGAGTCTAGGACAGCCAGAGCTGTTATACAGAGAAACCCTGTCTCGAAAAACCAAAAAAAAAAAAAAAGACTATGTAGCCTAGGTTGAGCTGAAAATTATCGTGCAGCACAGGCTGACCCCAAATTTGTAGTGATCCTCCCGCCTTAGCTTCCAGAACACTGGAATGGCAAGTATAAACCACCACATCCAGGCAGGGGGTGTCTTATCAGGGTCAAGGCAGATGGCTTGGGTGTACTCACAGGCTAGCTCTGTCCCCACAGCCTCAGTGGGCTCTGTCAGGGCAAAATCCCAAGATGGGACCCTTCTACTCAACCCTGAGTCCACCTCTAGGCTGCTGAGGCCTAGGCAGAAATGTCAGGGACATCTCCAGACTTGCCAACCCCCCCCTCCCAGCCAGTGCCCACTTTCCTGCCACTTACCTATCACTCCAGGGTCCTTTCCACTCCACTTCACCCCAGGGGTTCCGCATCCGGATTAGACTCACCCGCTGGCCCTGGTAATTCACCTGTTCCCAGAGCACACATCAGTGCCATGCCGTGTGACACCCTTCCTGACCTGTCTTCCTTACCACCTCACCCTACTTAGTACCCAGCAGCACATCAGGGCCCCATAGTCAATATACCCAAAGCCAGTCCTCCAGGAAACTACAGCCCAGCGAGCCAGCTGGTACATGTGAACTAGACCCACCGGGCATAAGCATCAATGCATATCCCAGGAGATCAGGAGAAATCACCACCTACCGCCCAGGTCAAACGCATGGAAGTAAGAACCACCTGCAGGGCAGGCCCCAATCCAGGGATTTAAATACCTGCTTGGCACCGGTCACGGAGTATGCATGACCCCTCACCAGATTCTTAAAGGTGATAGCCTCCAAATCCCGGATATCGGAGATCTACGGGAGGAAACATGCACTGTGGTCAGAAGATGAGATGTCCATCCCTGCTTGGAGCATCTGTGGGGCTCAGGCAGTCCCCCTTGCATATACAACCCACACAAAAGCTGATGGGAGAAACTGTCAGAGACTCCTATCCCATCCACTCCATTGTTGCCCACAAATGCTGCTCTTCCTGGGGAGCAGGGCTGACCCTAGATACCTCACCATACTGCCACCGTGCTGCTACTGGCTAGGGCTGGCCAGACTATGAATGTACATATGCACACTTATAATCAAGCACACCCCCAAGAGGGACCCAGTGAGGGGACAAGCAAGGGGGACGAAAAGGACAGATCCAATGGGGTTAAACTCGCAGAGTCATTTAGCCCTTTTTAAAGAAGTTTGTCTTAGTGGGGCTGGAGATCTGGCTAGCAGTTAAGAACACTGGCTGCTCTTCCAGAGAACCCAGGTTCAAATCCCAGCAGCCACATGACAGCTCACAGCTGTCTGTAACTCCAGTTCCAGGGGATCCAACACCCTCACACAGACATGCAGATAAAACACCAATCAATGTTCATAAAATAAAAATAAATGAGTTATTTTAAAAGTTTATTTTATGAGGCTGGAGAGATGGCTCAGCGGGTAAGAGTGCTGACTGTTCTTCTAGAGGACCTGGGTTCAATTCCCAGGACCCACATGGCAGCTCACAACTGCTTCAGGGGATCTAACACCCTCACACAGATATACATGCAGGCAAAGACAACAATGCACATAAAATGAAAACAAATAAATCATAAAAACAAACAAACAAAAAAGAATGAGAAGGGAAGGGAGCAGGAGGAAGCTGGGGAACACATCTGGGGCAGATCTGAGGCCAGAGGTTTGAAGGAAGAAATCCTCCTGCAGTGGGAAGAAGAGAGGGAACAGGAAGTGCACATGGAGGTAGAGGGAAGGGAGGAGGTGACGGGTGGGGCTCATCCCCAGCTGGCAATGAGATGAGGAGGGGGCATGGCTCAGCCTGCTGCCTGGGCTGAGAAAGAAATGAAGGTTGGCCAGAGAAACTTGGATGTCACTCACATTAATGGAGCAGCCCAGCAAGGAGCCTCGTTCCAGGGCCTTCAGAATGATCTGGTAGAGGTCACTGGGTGCCTTGGGCAAATCGTACCACTCAGTGACCCCACCAGTAAAGTCCTCGAAGGCCTCTGAGGTGCAGCCTCCCGAAAGGGCCTCGTAGCTGCCATTCACCCTGTGGATAGCAACAAGCAGGACCAGTTAAGGGACTAGGAGCGACCTCATCACCCCGGGAGACTGAGGATGCGCCCTGGGGTTCCTACTCACTTGGCATAGGCCTTCTCAAGCAGAGCGCTCCAGAACTCGTTGCCCTGGGCAGAGTGCACGAACACGAGCTTCCCATCTTTGGTAGGCAGTAAGTCATCCACGACCACATCTACCCACTCCCCAAACTGCCACAGCTGTGGGAGAGGAGCAAAGTGAGCACCTGCTCTGGGGTCCCCCAGACCTCAGATCCAGCGTCAGCTGGGCTTACTAAATGCATGAGTCTAGATCCACACGCAGGGCACATGTGTAACATACATTCATAGAGGCATGCCTTTTGTCCACTACAGTATACAGTCAGTGAGCCCTCCTCAACCAGAGGTACCACAACTATAAACACCTTAAATCTCGGTACTCAGGAGGTGATCTCTGTGAGTTCAAGGACAACCTGATCTACATAGTGAGTTTCAGGACAGCAAGGCTACATAGTAAGACTATGTCTCAAAAACAAAACAGAACAAAACAAAACAGTTCCCCAAAACCACATCTGGATCATGCAGATGGTTCTGGAGGTAAATTGCTTGCTACTAAGCCTGAAACTTGAGTTCAGTTCCAGGACCCACATGGTAGAATGAGAGAGCTAACTCCTGCAAGTTGTCCTCTGTCCTTTACACAGTGAATCCTCCTCGGCACACATGCCCACGCATGCGTGCGCGCTTGCACACACAGACACATGCAAAACTTACTTAAAAATGTAATTAAAAAATTTAGTTGAGCAAGTACAGACTTGTTTCTTGACATGAGTCCCTTGACAAACAGCACAACTATTGATGTGACGTTTACATCACAGTAGGTCTGAGCCTGTTTTTCCCTACCCAGGAAAAGGGGCAATAACAGCTTAGTTTCCCAACAGGAAACTAAGATAATGCAGGTGACAACTATAATTGAAACGGAACGAGGCTTCGCTTGTTCAGATATGGGAGAGGGTGAGGACGAGAAGGCTTCTGGCCCATGTTCTTCCTGAAGCAATTGGTAAGTCCTGCCCCCTCCTACTTGCCTCCCTATTTTAAGCCTGAGTTCGGGAGTAAGTGTAAGATGTGGAATGAAAATGTCGCACCCAGACCCTCAACCACAGATGGTTCCCGAAATCACCGAATAGCCTCAAGGATGCCAAATGACCCGCTACTCAGGGTAGAAGCAGGGGTGGGGTGCAGACCCAGGCTGCCTAGGGACAGAAGCTTCCAAGAGCGCCAAAAATTGTCAAAAGGGGAAACCCAGAATGATGAGGTAAGAACAGGACCATTGAAGGATTTGGATGGACTCACTGAATGGGCCAATCAGAAGCTGAAGAGGAGTGGATTGGAGAATTGAGGGAAGGGGGCCAGGAAAAGAATGATGAGTCTCCACCCCTGCTGACCAGAGCTAGGTAGGTGCAGGGCGCCCAGCACAGAGTAATACCCGCCATTTCTTCTTGGCCAGGGCTGAGTGAAGTAGGGCCTGATTAGGCAGAAGGAAGGAACATAGGGACTCCTCCAGGCATGGCCGGGATCATCGTGGCAGGAAGGCCTTAACCAAGACTTTTGGGGTGTGCCTCCTTCAACACCAGCTCCTGGAGAATTCACTAATGTAACTTGAAAAGTGGGTCATGTTAGAAACGTCAGGAAAAAGTGGTTTAAATCCCGAGTCTATCTTTTCCTCTAGACTCCGTCAGAGCTTGCCAAAGCAGGGAAGTTGGGAAAATATGAAGATTGCCATGAGATTTCCCCAACAGACTGCTCCATCTTCAGCTGGGAAAACTGATGCTTGGGTGAAGGAAAGGACGGCTGTCACCAGCCACAGCACAGCTGTCTTTCTCCTTCCACCCTCTCTCCGCTAAGCACCACCTTACCTAGGAAAACTGCAAGCTGAAATACCTGCCCAACCATTCACACATGACTGGCCAGAGATGGCAGAGAGAGGTCAAATACTTTCCAGAGGGAGGGGGGAGCCCGCCCCCACAGGGTGTGGCCCTGGCCATCCCAACTTCACAGTGCTTTGGGCCATCCTTCCCCATCTTTCTAATGCCACCTATATGCCTCTGCCCCAGGGAGAGGGTACAGGGACCTTCACCTGGAAATGGAAGATGCCAGCGTAGCCATCCTGGAAGCTTTGGCCGAAGGGAACCACTCGGTGCAGAATGGTCTCATTGAGGGTGAGGGAGGCAATGGCAGCCAGGAGCCAACAGTCCCCTGGGATAGAAAAGACCCTTATGAGGCACTAGCTCTACATATCTGTTCAGAGGAAGGAGGTGTTGTGTATGTGAGATGCAGGAGACAACCTGGGATTCCCTGGGTGGGGTACCCTTCATCTCCCTTCACCTTACAGGAAAGACCCAGGAATCTGGGCAAACCAGCACCTGTGCTGATACCCAATGCCTGTCTGGGCCTGTAGAAGGGAGGAGTTGGGACAGTGCCCAATGGAACGGGAATGGGGAACTACAATGGAAAAAACACCCAGAACCTCACCCCTGGGGGCCTACCCAGTGCTCCCTGGCAGATGTCTGTTCGGGTGGCTCCATCCACGATGAACTGGGGGTTTGACAGCAGCTCCTACAAGACCCACAGTACTGTTCCTGAGCCAGTTCCTCTTAGAAACTGGCACCCAGATACCAGTAATAACAGGGCCCCAGTCCCACTCCTCACCCACCATCAGAACAAAGTTCTACCCAGAGCGGCCCTCTTACCGTAGGTCGCTTCCATTTGATGCCATAGGTTTTAGAGGAGTTGGGACCCAGTTCTTTGAAGCCCAGGCTATGAGAAACCGGGGGGAAGGCCTCGTCTTTGAAAAGGACCCCACTCTGCAGGCATCTTGCCCGTAACTTTTCATAATCCTGGCCCAGGTACTTGATGGCGTTTTCATGGCGGCCCAGGCCCAACTCCTTGTCCCGTTGCTTCTGCACCTGGGCTGAGACCCCAGTGCAGTACACAGGTGTGATGAACTCCTCTGCCATCCTGGGGGGACACATGGGCCCTGCTAGAAATACTGGCCTTCCCAGGAATAGAACACAACTACTACCTGATAGAGCTCTTCTGGACTCATTTCTCCTCAAACATGGTTCACTGCCTTTACAGAGCCTGGGACTCTCAGCCACCTTGTTAGGCGCCCAGGGTCTGGAAATGGGTGCCCAGTTTCTAGGTACCCTGGCCACCACCGCTCTCTGTCCAGGGTTGACAGTTCTGTGTCAGCCATCCAGGCAGGTGGTATAGGGCAGAGGCCAGCCACAGCACCAAGAGCAGAGCCACACCAGGTAAAGATCGCTGACCCTGTTTGCCTGCCTGTAACCCCCCTCCACAAAGTTGCCAAGTATTACTTCACTTGCCCCTTTCCTTGACTTAGGAACTGAAAGCTCCAGGCACTGATGTCCCTCCACAAGCTCCTCAGACAGGCTGAACACCAGAGCACTGGCTACTGGCCCAGCTCCTGGTGACAGGGTGAGCTGCTTCCTGACCCCTAACTCACGCGAGCACGCAGAGGACTTGGAACAGGGGCGGATCAGAGACAACCCCCTAGTCCCAGAAGCATTGGTCTGGGTCAGACAATCGTAGTCTGGACACCCAACTCCTTACCTGGGGGAGGGGAGTTTGAGAGATTGATGCAGTCCCTGCTGCTGGCTTCCTTGGTGGCAGCTCGGCAGGGCCCAACCAGGAAGAGCGCTCCTCCCCGCCCTCCTCCACCGCCCCTCGGCCCTGGTCCCTCCCTCCCAGGTCCTCCACCTACTCCTGAGGCTCTTACCCGGCTCCCTGTAGGCTCTCTCTTATCTCTCCTGCAACTTTTTTTTTTTTTCTACTATCTCTTACTCAGGGTGTCTTTCAGTCCCTCCCTTCCTCCACGGCCTCTGAGTCAACTCTGCGAGAGGACAAATTGGCAAAAGGCAGAGTTGTCCTCCGGGAGGAGCCGGGGACCTCTCCGGGTGAGAAGGGTTGGGCTGGGACAGAAGGGCACCGCCGGCCAGCGGGAGGGTAGGGCAAGGGGTATTTTTAACTAGGGCCGCAGCTCGAGTTGCAGGGCCACCGGCCCCACCCCATGTCGCCCTCCAGGAAGGTAGTGGGGATGGTCCGGGCTAGGTGGCGCCGCCCCCACAGCCCCCGACCCGCCTCCTGTGCCCTCGCCCGCCTCCAGAGTCGCAGCTGTCAACCAGCCCAGCCGGCGCTCTGCGCGAAGCAGAGATTACCTCCGGCTGCCGCTACTGCTCACTGTAACCTCCCCTGGCTGGGTGCGAGCGGACTTCTGCCCGACGCTAGGCAAACGGCAGCCCCACCCCAGCCGGTCCCTGCGGCAGCCGGGTAGCAGCGCTGAGCTAGCTCCCCACCCCCGCACCTTAGGGCAGGCCTGCAGAGCAAGCACTCCGCCCTAGCGGTCTTTGCACATTCCCTGCATGGTCTTAGGTTTGCCTTGATTTCCCCAACTATGCATCGGAAGAAGAGGAACAATGGCCTTAGCCAATCTTTGTGAAGCGTTCTGAAGTTTCTTTAATCTAGAAGCATTCTGGCCTTCTCTGCCAAGTTCTTGGTCTACCCACTTGGGAGTAGCGCCCTTGTCGGGGTCTCCTGACCCAGGAGAGGGCAGCAGAGGCCCTGAGCACCAGGGCAGGCCCACCTGGACCCGCAGAGTCCACCTGGCACACTGCAAGAGGTTGGAGAGCCAAGGATGCAGAGGAATTGTTTTGGTCCCCAGGCTCAGGGTCCTTCACTGGTATGGAGGTCACAACATGACGGATTCAGGCTACATAAGATCTAAGGACATTCATTGAATAGACGGTGCCTACCTTTCCTGGGATTCTAGGCGCCTTGGCCAGAGCTAACTGCATTTGATTTTCCCTAAAAGGGCACTCACATCTGGATATTGTGCTCCACTGGGCATACGATGGTGAAGACTCAGGGCCTCTGCCTTCATAGTTAATGGAGAGGAAGAGTTATTCCACACACTTTCCTGACAGAAGCCTGATCTAATGCAGGTGTCAGTAGAGGCTCTGATCAGACACAGGGAATATGGCGGGAAGGGGGAAGGGGAGATGCATGTGTCCCGGGGGAGGGTGGTGCCTGAAAAAGCCTTGGCCGGTGGAGAAACGGAGGTGCACCAGGATTGCTTAATCTGGGGGGCGGGGGAGGACTTGGCAGATCCAGGGGTTTAGATTTCTATTGGTTTTATTTATGTGTATGTGCACATGTATGCAAGTAGCCACAAGAGGGCAGAAGAGGGTTTCAGCCGCTCTGGAGCTGCCTGACGTGGATGCTGGGAACTGACCCAGGCCCTCTAGAAGAGAAGTAAGTGCTCTTCTTACCTGCTGAGTCATCTCTCCAACTCTCCCCCTACCCTATCCCCCTGACATAAGGCTTCATGGCTGTCTTTGAACTCTATTTGTAGCTGAGGCTGGCTTTCAGATCCCAATCCTCCTGCCTCAACCTCTCAACTGCTGTGATTATAGAATTTACCTCTAAGCCCTGCTAGTTTAGATTTCATTCTATTGGAGGTGGCTCAGAGTTATACAAGCAAAGAAGGCTGAATAAGAGTGGGTTGGAGGGGACAAGAGAAGAGGTGGGCAGCCAGACAGAATACTATTGCTGGGCAGTGGTGGCGCACACCTTTAATCTCAGCACTTGGGAGGGAGAGGCAGGCTGATCTCTGCGAGTTTGAGGTCACCCTGGTCTACAGAGAGAATTCCAGGATAGCCAGGGCTACACAATAAAAACCTGTCTTCAAAACAAACAGAAATTCCAGGGACAGAAAAGGGTGGCTCGAGTCAAAGAGGTGGTGGGTGTTCTTTTTGGAGGGAAGGAACTTTATTGATGATCCATGGTATAGTGCTATAAAGAGGGGGATTTTCGCCGGGCGGTGGTGGCGCACGCCTTTAATCCCAGCACTTGGGAGGCAGAGGCAGGCGGATCTTTGTGAGTTCGAGGCCAGCCCGGTCTACAAAGTGAGTCCAGGACAGCCAAGGATACACAGAGAAACCCTGTCTCGAAAAACAAACAAACAAAAAAAAAACATGGAGACCATTCTCACTCAAACAACCACAAGGGTGCAGGGGAAAAGTCTAGATAATTCTACTTTAGTGTTACAGGGTGATAAGGGTGAGCAGGAGGAGCTACCAAGGGCCTTGAGGAAACTGTTAGGGGTGACAGATGTTTATTCTCCTGGTTATAATAATGGTGTCATATACATATATGACAAGTTGAAACAAGACCTTCTTTTTAAACCTGTGTGGTTTGTTTCATGTCACTTGTACCTCATAAAGCTCCTAAGACCTACAGGAACTTACTGGCAGGTGGGACTTTTGGGAGTGTGCTGATGAGATGAAGGTGTGCTACCCTGGGGGACACCAGAGGTTCGTGCTTGTAGGATGCTCTGGCACCTGGGCAGTGGTACACACCTGTTATCTGAACACCAAAGGTGGAAGCAAGAGGATCATGAACTCAAAGTCATCTTGGCTATGCAAGGAGTTCACGGCCAACTTGCAAAACATGAGACCCCGTCTCAAAGGGAGGTGGTAGCAGTGACATAGCTTGGTGGGTAAAGGCACCTGCCACCAAGTCTGACAACCTGAGTTCAATTCCTGGAATTCACACAGCAGAAGGAGAGAACTGTCTCTAACATGGTCTCATCTTACTTCTCCCTAGGGTGAGGGCCACGTGACAGGTTTTTATTGTTTTGTCTATTTGTTGACACAAGTTCTGCCTCTATATAGTCCCGACTGTCCTGGAACTTGCTCTGTAATCCAGGCTGGCCTTGAACTCAGAGATCCACCTGCCTCTCCCTCCCCAATACTGGGTTTAAGTGTGTGTGCATCCACTTCTGGGCTTTTTTTTCTTAAATAAAATGTATTCTAGTTTTTATGTATATGGGTGTTTTACCTACATATATGTCTGTGTATCACTTGCATGCTTGGTGCCTAAGGAGATCAGAGCAAGTGCATTGAATCCCCTCAGGTGGAAGCTTCTGATAGTACAAGCCAGTGAGTGTTCTTAATTGCTGAGCCATCTCTCTAGCCTCTCTGCCCCTCTTTTAACACAGGTTTCAAGAAGCTCAGACTGACCTTGAACTCTTGACACACCTCTAAGTGCTCGGATCACAGGTTGTGCTACCTCAGTGGTGGTGATGGGACTTAATAAGAAGAGGATGTGGATCCATGAGATGCCCAGTGAGTAAAAGCACTTGCTACCAAGACTAGCAGCCTGGGACTCACAAAGCTGAAGGAGAGAACTGATTCCTCCTTCAAGTTGTCCTCTGACTTCCACCTACATACAGATGCCATGTGTGCGATGCACACAATGAGTGGATGTAAAAAAATGTTTTACAGGTACCTCTGTTTCACCATTAGCTTTCAGGGTCAGCATAGAGCACACAGGTTAAAAGCTCCTCCACAGCCGGGCGGTGGTGGCACACGCCTTTAATCCCAGCACTCGGGAGGCAGAGGCAGGCAGATCTCTGTGAGTTCGAGACCAGCCTGGTCTACAGAGGGAGTCCAGGACAGCCAGGGCTTGGTACACAGAGAAAAATCTATCTCAAAAAAAAAAAAAACAAAAAAACAAAAAAACAAAACAAAAAGAAGAAGAAGAAGCCTCCTTAAGACTGTCGTATGCAG
>CAJQZJ010000838.1:2638621-2678065 GCA_907164525.1 Lophiomys imhausi
TGTGTGTGTGTGTGTGTGTGTGTGTGTGTGTGTGTGTGTGTGTGTGTATAGATCAGATATGCATGTGTGTGGTGGGAATTTATTAAAACCAATTGTGAGAATGTTTTTGTTTAATCCCAGGTGGGCTGTTTAAGACACAGGTGTAGCTGGGCGGTGGTGGCGCACGCCTTTAATCCCAGCACTCAGGAGGCAGAGGCAGGCGGATCTCTGTGAGTTCGAGGCCAGCCTGGTCTACAAAGTGAGTCTAGGACAGCCAGAGCTATTATACAGAGAAACCCTGTCTCGAAAAACCAAAAAAATAAAAAAAATAAAAAGACACAGGTGTAAAGTATTAATGGTCTCATGAGCTAGCAGGGACGTGGCTTAACCAGCTGAGCAAGTTTAACTCTGGGGACTTGAGAGAAAGGAATAAAAAGCCCCTAGGAGAAAAGGGCTACAAAGAGAAAAGAGAGAAGGAGCTCCACAATGAAAGAAGAGAAAGAGCTACAAGGTGTGGTAGATTTAGTGTTAGCATATATAGCATAGGGAACTTGGAATAAGGCTGGACTTTAAGATAAAAGATTTACATCTGAAGTGAGTGTCCTTGGGTACTCGCCAAGGACCAGGACCTCTTTGATATTAGGGCTAGGGGCAGGACATGCCCCCTGAGGTGTCCGCCCTCCAGAGGTCTGCTGTCATTTCACAGCTCTCTGTGAAAAGCATTTTAAGGACATGCCCTGAGGCACCTGTCCACATCTGCTGATCGCCTGTGAATTCTCCCCTCTGCAAAAGGCTTTTTTGAAAAAGACTGAGCCCCCGGGACTAACTTTAAAAGTGCTCAAAAGCAGCCGGGCGGTGGTGGCGCACGCCTTTAATCCCAGCACTTGGGAGGCAGAGGCAGGCGGATCTTTGTGAGTTCAAGGCCAGCCTGGTCTACAAAGCAAGTCCAGGACAGCCAGAGATATTCAGAGAAACCCTGTCTCGAAAAACCAAAAAAAAAAAAAAAAAAAAAAAAAAGTGCTCAAAAGCTTCTGCCAACAGGTGAAGATATATAAGGCAGGATCCATGTGGATGCTGGGCGGGCTCTCTCTCCTGTTCCTGACTCATCCAACATTTTCCTCGACCCGCGGAGAAACATGCAAATCTCATCGGAAAGTTTCACCCTCTGATGTTGACCCATTTAGGGTCTGGAGAGGAGACAGATTATGCGGAGCTCCAGGATTTCGGGCCTTTACAGGCCATAAACCGCCTGGGAAACTTTCATATGTTAATTGGTCTTAAGACCACAAAGAATTCAGAGACTTTAAGAGACTTTAAAACTGAAAAATTTTATGAAGACCAGCCATCCATCAGGACTCACACTCAGAGAAAAATATCCTTTTGAGAAACCTTAGGTTAACATTAAATGTTTGTATTATAGGTATTAAGAAGTTTTAGGTGTTAGGTTTCAGAGTTAGGGTTTGGGTTTAGGATTTAGGAATTTTATAGACAATTGTTAGGTAATTGTTAAGTATTAATAAATATATGTGTGATAAATAAAAATTTACTGTTACAACAAGGTAGAAAGTGGTTGCTGCTCTCCCAGTTGCTGGTGCTCCCCCAAACTGCTGCTTGTTCTTCCTGCTGCTGTCTCCTGGTTTGCTGAACTTCTACTGAGACTGGTATTACCCCCAAAGAACCCAACGACCCTAATCAGCAGGAAGTAGCTCAAAGAGACCTATGTCCCTTCTCCCCCTAACTTTCTCTCCCATCTAGTGTTGGGGGGTTGGAAGGAACAAGGGGTGGGAGGGAGGTAGAGGGATTAAGCACAACAAATTAAATACAGTAAAATAAGTAGAGTGAATAGTATAAAAAATAATAAAAGCTGCTTGTCTACACATGTGTGTATATCTGACTCTATTTTCAGGCCCCTCTGTTCCTACCCTCTAAATGGGTCTTTCTTTTCCTATTTTCATGTATGTCTGGTATGCATGTTTTCATACATATAGGCATGTGTATGTATCCGTGTGTGTGTGTGTGTGTGTGTGTGTGTGTGTGTGTGTGGATGTGGAGGCTAGAGGATGACATAAAGAATCATTCTAAATCCTCTTCTACCTTAGCATTGTGACAGCACAAACCCAGAACTCACCAAATGGCTGGCTAGTCTTGTAGGCAACTTGCTTTGGGGATCCCATCTCTGCCTTCCAAAGCTGGAACTGTGGGCAAAGCACCATGTCCCATCACCATTGGATAGTCCAAAGCAGCCACACATCCTCACACCTGGGATTAAAATGAAAACATATTCTTATAATATTTCTAGGGTTTTGGAGAGGGGTTGGACACAAGTTTCTATTTGTAGCCCTGGCTGTCCTGGACTCACTTTGTAGACCAGGCTAGCCATGAACTCACAGAGATCTGCCTGCCTCTGCCTCTCTAGTGCTGGGATTAAAGGCGTGCGCCACATGACCGGCCATTACAGACAGTTTCAAACTGCCATGTGAGTGCTGGGATTTGAACCTGGGTCCTTTGGAAGAGCAGAATTGTCACTAGAGAGAAGAAAGTAAGGGAGAGAAGAGTCAGAAATGGAGGGAGGAGTGGGAAAGGAGAGGGAGGCAAGCAGAAACACTTAAAGCTCCTCATCTTGACTTCTGATGTCCCAACCTCCAAGCTTTCGGACCTCTGCTCCTTGGGAGTCACTTCTAGAACCCATCTCCAAGGCAGGGATCACAGGCCTTGCTTGCTACCATGCCTGGCATAGGACGGTCTCTCCATAAGTGTCCAGGTTCAGTTTAAATGTCACCTACTCTAGCCATCCTCTCCCCCTCCATTAGCAATAAATTTACTTGTGGGTTTGTTTTGGAGTCCTGGAAGTTGAACCTGTGGTGCAGTATGGGTGCTACCACCTTCAGACGGACATTCACTCTTTTGGGTCTCTCTAGCAGGGACTGCATTAGGACAGTTAATACAGTGCATTTGACTGCAGCCGCAGGAAGGGACTGTCTCTTATTTGCTTAGGTTTTTTCAAACAAGGTCTCTTTAGCCCAGGCTGTTCCTCAAGCTCACTCTATAACAGGGTGACCCTGAACCCTTGCTCCCCATGCCTCTGCCTCCTGAGCACTAGAGTTGCAGGTGTGCACCACCTCGGCCTCCCCCATTTCTAGCTTCCTTCTTCAGTGTGGAGGATCAAGCCAAGATCTTATCCATTCTTGAATAAGCAAGAGCTCTGTATGCACAGCCCACTGTGTCCCCCTTACAAACAGGCCTGACCTAAAGTTACTCCTTGATGGCCCTAGAGCTGTTTTCCACGTGAGCTCTTCCAAATGTTTCCAGACACCTCTGCTCATTCCATCTCCTCTACAACCATAGGAGAGGAATGTCACAGAAGAGAAACTGAGGCTTAGGGTGACAGCAACTGGCCACCAGCTCGAAGGGGCAGAGGTAGTACTGTGTGTGCTTTTACTGCCCAATGCCTCCTGGACCTCGCCCACCACCTGAGGCCAAGAAACCCAGTCAGGACCTCTGCTGTGGGTGTTCATCAGACACTCAGCTGTCCGAGGGGCAGAGGCCAGAGTGGGATGTGTTTCCGGTTCAGAGGAAAGTGAGGGTTAGAGTCAACGTTGCCAGTCTGGACCACAGTCAGGTCAGACACAGCCCCAGGCAGATCATGGCTCAATCAGAAAGCAAGCAGGACACTCTTGACCCTGTGGAGGTCAGCAGCTTGGGTAAAGTGAGGGCTAGGGAAGATGGGACTGCACTGGGAAACCTGCCAAGCCCAGAAAGCTAGGAAGAGACAGAGCGGGCCACCATACGCCCCTCCCTCCCATCCAGTATTGACCCCCAACCCACTCCCTGCAGCTTCTGTCTCCTAACTCAGAGGGTATAGGTGCCTGGCTCCAGTCCCATCTGAGGGTACAAGACCATCACCCTGGAGGTTTCTGACCACTGAGAGACCATTTTGGTAGTGAGAACAGTGGCCCTCAGACGGTAGGGGAATACCCATGCCCTCACTTCCCACCGGGCAGTCAGCAATGGTGCTGGAGCTAGTGGCTGGGCCCCATAGGGAGGGACTGACTCCTGACTTGAAAGCAGCTCCTTTCACCATGGTGCTGGCTCAGTTCCAGTCCCAGGGAGTTGGAGGCCATGACCTGAGAAGGGCAGAGTAGACTGTCCTCATTATGTCTTCTTATTTACTCACTTGTTTGTGTGTGGTGTGACTATGTGGGTTTTTTTCCTGTTCTCTCTCTTTTTTAGACTGTGTTTTTAATTTTCATTTTCTGCTTATGGGTATTTTGCCTGCATGAATGTCTGTGTACCACATGCACACCTACTGCTGGTGGAGGCCAGAAAAGGCCCTCTGGTGCCCTGGAACTGGAGTTACAGACAGTTGAGAGCTGCCATGTGGATTCTGGGAATTGAACCAGAGTCCTCTAGAAGAGCAACAAGCACGCTTAACTGCTGAACCAGCTTTCTAGCCCCAAAGACATAGGTTTAAGGATCAAAAGGAAGAGACCAGGTGACCCAGAAACCCAGTTAAAACCCCACTAATTCAGCTGCCCCTGCAAGTGACCCTGAGCCTTTACCCCTGATGCGTGTCACCTTATCTGATGTCTGAAAGCAAAGGGTCTTTAGAGAGGAATTTGGGGGTGTGTCCTCTGCAGTAGAGAAGAGAACCAGGGGACCCAGATCACCCGCTTATTGACACAGTGGTGTGTGAGGCACCAAAGTCTAAACCACCACTGAAAGCAGGTTCTGGCATCACCCAACCACGTACCAAACCTGCCAACTGAGAGGGAGAAGGCCAAAGCCTCAGACACCTGCAGGTCAGGGCTGATTCCACTGTTCATGTCTTCACTCCCTTGGCCCTACCGTATTCCATGCCAGTCCCTCAGGTGAAACCCCCTTGGGACACCATGTCAGGCCTGCAGCAAGGCAAGGTCTGCCTCAGTAAATGCTGGAAGAGTTTTTATGCCATTCCTGCTGGAAGGTGAGTGGAACAGAAGACCGACTTTACAGAGAACTGAGGCCTCAGCAAAGTAAAGGTGAGGCCCATAGGATTCCAAACACCCAAATAGTTGATTGTTCCTCTAGTCACCCTGCCTCCTGTCCCTCTCAATAGTGTCTCACTATGTAGACCAGTAGGTAGCACTGGCCTCAAACTCACAGATATCCACCTAACTCTGCCTCCTCAGTGCTGGCTTTAAAGCATTACCAATGCCCAGTTTCTTTTAAACCAGGGTCTCTTGTAGGCTGGAGAGGCAGCTCAGTGGTTAAGAGAATGTGTTGCTCTTGCCAAGGATGTGAGTCCAACTCCCAGCACCCACATGTGAGTTCACAATCATTCATAACTCCAATTCTAAAGGATCTGATGCCCTCTTCTGGCCTCCACAGGCACATACATGTGGTACACAGGCATGTGTAACAGAATATTTTATTTAAAACACGTATATTTATTAGTACTTAACAAACACCTATAGAACACCTATATCCTATAACCTAAAGTCTGTAACCTATCTAAGAACACTCAACTAACCCTATTTTAATTTTCTTAAAAGGATATTCATATTCTTAGCATAGGTCTGTGTATGATAACCTGTTTTAGGCAGTCCCAGCAAGCAATCCATTTCAAGCTTAGTGTCCATTGGGCCTAACTTTGCCAGCTCGTATGGCCAGTTTATTTCAACTGCTAGATTGTGACCAGCTTATAAAGTTCAGTCTGTTCCAACCACTAGCTTGAGGTCGGCTTTTTCCATCAGCAGAGACTCTGCCCGGGTAGGCTTCACAGCCTAAAGCTTCAAGCAGCTTCTGAGCTCCGCCCTCCTTTGTTAGCAGCCTTAATACACCGAATTACGGCAAAGGGTCTTTCTGGGGCTGACTTGCAGTGAAACCCCTTTCTCTCTTGGATTCTGCCTTTCAGTTTATGACCATTGGGGCCTTATGGCTTGAGTATGCCATACCTTGCTCTGCACTTCTTCAGCATTGTCTTCTCAACTTGTGAAGGCAAGAGGAAGCTTCTCTGTAGCTCTCTGGTTTATATATTGCATCATCTTGAGATCCTTGGTGGTCTCAAGGGCCTACAAGATTTCTCACAATATCCCCCAGTACCATGGTTTCTGGCAGCAACCTATGTCACTGTGGCTTGTGAGGTTTCTTAGCCACGCCCCTTCAACAGGGTAATTCATGTTGGCCTCAACTTGGCTTTGTCCATTTCAGCAAGTTAAAGGAATGCCAAGCTCCTCCTCATGTGCTGCTAGATGCTAATCTGAACTGCACCATTTACTTGACTTTTAATCCCCACTCCAGCACTTAAGCATGTGACTGAAAGAGCCACCAACTCCATAATGGAAAGGAAACTGAGAAAGAATGATTTCACATATGTCCCCGCCCCTCACCTCCTCAGCCCCCCCCACCCCTTTATGAGGCAGGAAATGGAATCCAAGGTCTTGCCACAGGGTATCATACCACTGGGCTACATCCCAAACCACAAATACTTGGACTTAGAGCAAGTGGAAGGGCTTCCTCAGATACGCGAGCCGCTTTCCCAAGCCCTACCCCATCCTCAGAGGGAGGCTGGACTAAGGATCAGAAAGTGCCTCCAGGGACCCAGGTTCAAATCCAAGCACCCACATGGCAGTTCACAACTCTCTGTAATGGTTGATTAATCCCAGCCCTCCAGAGGCAGAGGCAGAGGCAGAGGCAGGTGGATCTCTGTGAGTTCAAGACCAGCCTGATCTACAGAGTGAGTTACAGGGTAGCCAGGGCTACACAGAGAAACTGTGTTGAAAAACCAAAAAAGAAAAGAAAACAAAAAGAAAGCGCCTGTGGGTTCACACAAGTAGCCTGCCAATTTGAGCCTTACTAGATCTCCAACATTACCTAGCCCTCTGGGGCCTAGGCTGGTGCTTCTAAATAGCTCTTGTGGCTCCGCCCTGACTCTAGACCAATTAGAACCTCTCCCAGGAAAGGGGCAGTGCTCACCTTTTCCCCCCTTACTCTGAGTCCTCACCTTCCTACCTTACAGCAGGATAGCTAGGTTTCTCAAAACATCCTCTGTTCCCTCCACTTACTTGAGATTCTCTTAGAAAAGGGATAACCAATTGGCACTTTAAATCCTAAAAATTGGAAGGCAGAGGCAGGAAAATCTGAGCTCCAGGCCAGCCTGGTCTACATAGTGAGTTCTGGAACATCCAGTGCTATGTAGGGAGGTATTGTCTCAAAAAATGCAGGTGGAGGCCAGAAGAGGTTGTCTGATTGATGCCATTCACAAGTGATGATTGTGAGCCACAGTGTGAACTTGGGTCCTCTGGAAGAACAGCCAGTGCTTTTAACCATGGAGCTATTGCTTGCCCCATACCACCCCCATCCCTATTATATGTTTTGAGTCAGGGCCTCAGTTACCCAGACTAGCCTTGAGCTCTCTCAAGTAATTCAGGCAGGCCTTGAACTTGTGATCTGCCTTAGATACCTGAGTTGCCAAGAGTGGTAGCACCGGCCTGGAATCTTTGCCACTCAGGTATCTAAGGCAGATCACAAGTTCAAGGCCTGTGCTACCACTCTTGGCAACTCAGAGTCTCCTGCTGTCTCAGGACCTCTGGGTTACTTCCTTTCATGACCTTCTGCTTCCTTTCATGGCCTTTTTCTCTCTCGAGTCTCCTTCAGTGTCCTTGGGCCTCTTAGGTCACTGAGGGGTCTGTGATGTCTTTTGTGCACCCCACCCTGCAGCTCTCTGAGCCTGAAGGTTTTTCTACCCAACCATTTTCTCCCTCACAATAGATGATCTCCTCCTGCAGATTTGTCAGCCATCTCCAGAAAGGAAGCCCTGAAATGCAGCATGATGCCTAAGCATCTAAGGGTGGTGTCTGAGGTTACCCCACAAAATGGGCAATGTTTAGCAGCTTCATTTTACAAAGGAAAAAAACATTGAAATAGAGTGGTTTGGGTTTTCTAGTTTTCTTTACTAATATACAATTTCATACATATATAATGCACCTTTATCATAACCCTCCCATCCCTATCCCTTATCCCCTTCCCTATCCCACAAATCCCCTTATTAACACCAATCCCCACTCTTACTTTCATGTCTTTTGTGTGTGCCCCATTTGGCTTAATTAGAGTTGTTTGCATGAGGGTGGGTAATGGGTTATTTACTTGCATAAAGGTAACTTACCAGTGAGGACTAAGCCTCCCTCATCCCTAGTAATCATGAAAGACATATGGCTTCACGGAGAGGGGTGGGCCTCACAGACCTCTCCCTTATCCACAATGAAACTAAAACAAATTTCTTGCAGTTTTTTTTTATTTGTGTGTATGTGAGTGTTTTGCCTGTATGTATGTTTATCATGTGTTTGCCTGGTACATGCAGAGGTCAGAAGGGAGGGGTTGAACTGGAGTTGTGAGCTCCATGTAGGTACTGAAAATTGAACCTGGATCTTCTGAAAGAGCAACAAATGCTTTTGAGTGCTGAGCTCCCTCTGCAGTCCTCATGATGAAATATTAATGGGTCCAGTCTTATGCAAGCGACCACATTGCCTTGGATTCCTATGTGCAACTGCTTTCACCAGGCCAGTGTTTCACCAAACTCTCTTCCTCTGGGCCTGAGATTCCTTCAAACCTCTCCACCCCCATATTCCCTGAGTTTTAGAGGGGCTTACCTAGGTGTCTCAACAGTCATTTATTCTCAATATATTTTTTTTAACCAGAAAGGTTTGAAACCAAACTTTTTAAAATTATTCAACACGTATTTATTGGTAGCTATATTCACTTATAACAAATATAAACACTTAACTACTAACTCTACAAATGACTACAACCCCTAAGACCTAACCACTAAACCTATTGATAACCATTACAACTATTTTCATAACCTTTTAGAAGGATACAGTCTCTGGGGCAGGTCCTCAGTCGTCAGAAACACAGTCTCTGGGGTAGACCCTTTAATGCACTTAGCAGTCTTTCTTCTGGAATATCTCAGATGTAGATCCATCAGGGTAAATTGGCTATGGCAGTCTCTCCTTAAATAAGGCTTGAGGCTTTCTTCTCTCTGGGAGACCTCAGCCGTCTGTAGGCCAACTTACTTCCTTCGCATCAGCAACTCTGCCGCTCTGCCTCAGTCTTTAAAGCTGGCCACAGTTCCATTCAGGCCACTGTTTGGACAGGTCAAACCCCTCTAGGCAAAAGCTGAGCCACAGGGTTTAGTCCTTGGCCTTTTACTGTCTTGCTGAGGCTTTCTCTGCTCACCAGCTTCTTTATGCCTCAGGGAGATCTGGCCATCAGTCCACCAGCACTTTCTCCATCAGAGGATACAAACTACTCATTGTCCTTTCTAGCATGTTGACTCGCTGGCATCAAAGCTTGCTAGCATTGGTGCTCTCTAGCATGGGGCCCCTAGCATGTGGCTCCTTGGCTCCATCCACTTGTCCTTAAATAGGATCTCTCCTTGTTCCACCTGCTTCAGCTTATTTTGGGCTCTTCCCACTTAGCAGCTGAAAACAATGCCAGGTCATAAAGTCTTTTCCTTGTTTCACCTGGCTTCAACCTTGTTTTTAGTCCATAGGCTCCCCTCATTTCACGTGACTTTCATGTGACTTCATCCTTGTTTTTAGTCCACAAGCTGATAAGCTAATTGCTCACAGCCAAGTTGATCTTCATGCCCTGGATTAAGAGGCTGTATCAGAAACCTAGATATTTACTAAATCTAATTTATATTAATATAACTCTCCACATATCCCCCTTCTTGTAAAATAAAAAATAAATCTATAATCATAACTACATATACAATGTAAATAAATTGTTTATGTATAATACATAAACAATAACTTTAAATTTTCATCAATGTACATTATGGCAAGAGTTAAAATAACCTTAAATTTCTCACAATACATAGTTGTATTTACATCTTTTGACAATCAAAAGACATTAAAGGAAACAAAATGATTTTAAATTCTTATCAATAAACAAAACATTTTTTTTTTTCGAGACAGGGTTTCTCTGTGTATCTCTGGCTGTCCTGGACTCGCTTTGTAGACCAGGCTGGCCTCGAACTCACAAAGATCCGCCTGCCTCTGCCTCCCAAGTGCTGGGATTAAAGGCGTGCGCCACCACCGCCCGGCTTAAACAAAACATTTTTAAAACTTGCATCAATAAACAGAATCTTAAATTTCTAACAATATAAACAAAATAATTTTTAAATGAGACAAGGAATAGAGCAAGAAAGAAGTCCCTAACTCCAACCCATATATATTTCTTTCTCTTTTTTTTCCCACTGTAACCATATGAATCCATGATGTCCTGAGTGCTCCAGCTGAAGTACAATAGCTTTCCAAGATGATCTCTCAATAGAATCTGAAAGGGAAGATTCTTAGGAAAAACCTGACCATGCCACTCCAATTCTTACAGTTCCATTCATTATATCCACTCATCGCAATTGACAAATTCATCTCATGCCATTCATAGAAAACAACAACAGACAATCACAACACATAAGATATGACAACAAAAATTTTTCATTCCACCACCTGGGAATGAAGTTGAAAATATTTTAAAATATTTAAAAATTGAGATATTGGCCAATTCCCTGGATAACCAGCTATAGCTTTTGTTGTCCAATCTCTATATGATCAATCATTTTGGGCTAGCGCTTTTTAAAGTTGATTTGCATGTTCTTTTTTTTTTTGAAAAATTAGTAATTGAAGCAGTCTGTTAGGCTGAATCATTTGGCCTATTTGTCTTGACATTGTCATCATTCAGACCTTGGCTCTTAAAACAAATTTTTTTCTGTAAGTTTAAGGAGGAGAAAGGCACAGATTAATTTTGTATGTCCATTTGAAGCATAAACTCCATCCATGCTAAATGAAAGAATGGAATATTATGAACATTAGACAGTTCTTACCATACAAAGACATTTATGTCTGAGCTATTAAGAGGCTCTCCCTGGTCAGATCTAATCTTTATAAGTTTTGTTGGTAACCATATTTTCTCATTTCCTGTAGATACATATGCATATCCACGTCCCCATCTTAAAACTAGTGCAGGTTTCCATTCTAAAGTCAAAATATCCTTACAGTGTATTGGTTGATTTAGTTCCTCAGTTTTTTCTATAACCCAGTGTCTCTCAGCTGCAGTAGTACCCTTTTCACCTGCACTCAAAAAATTCAGTGTTAGTAAAGCATTGTGCAATCTGTCCCTGGGATTCTTTAATTTTCCTTTTTGTTTATTAAGCATCTCTTTTAAGGTACAATTAGCTCTTTCTACAATTGCTTGTCCTGTAGGATTGTGTGGGATACCAGTAATATGCTTTAATATTATTATAATAGGCCAAGAATTGCTTCATTTTTTAGATACATATGCAGGAGCATTATCAGTCTTAATTTGTGCAGGTATACCCATAAATGCCATTATTTCTAATAAATGTGTAATAACACAATCAGCCTTTTCAGAACATAAAGCAGTCACCCATTGAAACCCTGAGTATGTATGAATGGTATGATGTACGTATCTTTGTTTTCCAAATTCTGCAAAATGAAATACATCCATTTGCCAAATCTCATTCTTTTTAGTACCTCTAGGGTTACTACCTGCAGGTAATGGAATTTGGTTATATAAAGAACATGTAGGACACCTTTTAATTATTTCTTTGGCTTGTTGCCAAGTGATAGAGAATTTTCTCTTTAAATTTGAGCTGTTGACATGATGTTTCTCATGAAATTTGGAAACTTTTAGCACATTTCCTATTAGTAACTGGTCAATCTCCTCATTTCCTTGTGCCAATGGACCTGGCAAACCTGTAAGATACCAAATATGAGTTATATATAATGGGTTATTTCTAGTTCTGATGACTTGTTGCAATTGAATGAATAAAGAAGTTAATTCTGAATTTTCAGGAATGAATTGAGCAGTTTCTATATTCAACATAACTCTTTCTGCATATAGAGAATCAGTAATTATGTTAAGAGGCTCAGAAAAATCTAATAACACCATAAGGATTGCATACAATTCTGCTTTTTGAACTGATGTATATGGACTTTTGATTACCTTGCTGATTTTGTCAGTTTTATAACCTGTCATTCCCATTTTGTTAGCATCAGTATAGAAGGTTGGTGCATCAAGAATTGGCATTTCCTTTACAATACATGGAAGAATCCAATTAGTTCTTTTTATGAATTGTATGCGTTTGCTTTTTGGAAATTTGTTGTTAATTTCTCCTAGATAATTACTGCAAGCTCTTTGCCAATCCTCATTGATTACCCACAAGGACCTAATCTCAGCATTAGTAAGAGGCACTACTATTTCGGCTGGGTCCATTCCTGACAATTGACGTAATCTTATCCTACCTTTCACAATTAATTCCGTTATCTTTTCTAAGTAGGTCTTTAATTTTTTACTTTGTTTATGTGGTAAGAAAATCTATTCCATAATACTATCTCCCCGTTGCATAAGAAGTCCTGTAGGACAATGAGTTGATGGTAAAATGACCAAAATACAATCAAGTTCAGGATCAATTTGATCTACGTATGCATCCTGTATTCTTTGTTCTACAAGAAGTAGTTCTTTTTCTGCTTCAGCAGTTAAAGATCTTGGGCTATTTAGATTTGAATCCCCTTGTAATGCCTGAAACAAATTAGTTAACTCATATGTACTTAATCCAAGGGTAGGTCTCAGCCAATTAATATCTCCCATTAATTTTTGATAATCATTAAGAGTTTTCAATTGGTCTCTATGGATCTGTACCATTTGTGGTCTTATTCTTTGATGACTTATAACCCAAGTAATTGACTGAATATCCTCTTTGTATCTTTTCAGGAGCAATTTATAACCCCCACAGTGGTAGAATTTTCTGGGTTTCCTTAAATAAGCTCTCTAAAGTACCAGCATCAGAATTGGTCAACAAAATATCATCCATATAATAATAAATAATAGATTGAGGAAATTGCCTACACATTATTTCCAATGGTTTTTGTACAAAATATTGACATAAAGTTGGACTATTCAACATTCCCTGTGGAAGTACATTGCAGTGATACCTCTTGATTGGCCTACTATTATTAAAAATAGGTACAGGGAAAGCAAATCTTTCCCTATCATTTTTATGCAACGAAATTGTGAAAAGGCCATCTTTTAAATCAATTATTATTAAAGGCCATGACTTTGGTAGTAAAGAAGGTAATGGTATACCACACTGCAAAGGAACCATTGGCTGAATTACTTTATTCACAGCCCTTAAATCTGTTACCATTCTCCATTTCCCTGACTCTTTTTTACCACAAATACTGGAGAATTCCATGGGCTGGTAGACTCTTCTATATGACCAGCTTCCAGCTGCTCTTTTACCAATTGCTCAAGAGCTTCCAATTTTTCCTTTGTTATGGGCCACTGCTCTTGCCACATTGGATTATATGATAGCCATTTTAAGGGTAGGGCTGTTGGGATTTTAGCAGTGGCCCCTAGTATAAATTTGGAAACTCCATGCCTGGGGGGTCCAGTGTTTGGACACTGGACACAACTTGTGATTGCTCTTGAGTATCTGTATTAATACCTTATACATGTACATCCATCATTTCATCATGCTGTTTCTGGGGTTGCAGGAATACTGAGTACCCCATTGTTGTAGAAGATCTCTTCCCCATAAATTTATAGGTATGTCAGCCACATAAGGTCTTAATTTTGCTTTTTGCCCTTCTGGTCCAACACATTCAATCCATTGTACACTTTGTTTAACATGGGATACTTTACCAATCCCTATAAAATGTGTAGGGATCTTTTGAAGTGGCCAATTTTGATTCCAAGAATTGTGAGATAGAATAGTGACATCTGCTCCTGTGTCCACCAATCCTTCAATTTCAGTTTCATTCATTCATACTTTTAATTTTGGTCTCTGGTCATTCACCATTGTTTGCCAAAATACACCTTTTTCAGTACTCCCAAATGCTCTTGTTTTTTGTATTGGAGCAGACTTGCCCTTAGCATATGGAAACAACAGCAGCTGAGCAATTTTATCCCCTGCCTTAATCGTCACCTCTTTCCATATGGATACCATAATTTTAATTTCTTCTTTACAATCTCCATCTATAACACCTGGATGTACCAAAAATCTTTGACAAATGAATCCCCTTTTTCCAAAGTTTAAACCTATTGTCCCTGAGGTAAAGGACCATAAATGCCTGTGGTCAACGTATAACATTCATCTGTTTTGGATAATGTAATGGACTTGTCTGTGGCCAGATCTAAAGCTGCACTGCCTTCATTAGGATGCAAAAGATCGACCACATTTAATTTTGTTCTTCCTGATTCCTTATTTCCCTCTGAGTGGCTGATGGACGAAGGTTCAGATTTTTTGATCTGGGGCCTTGAATTGGTAGGCCTCTCCCCTCGTTTCCCTGCAAGGGGTTACCTGTGACATCTGTTTTTGATCTACAGTCCTGGGACCAGTGTTTACCTCTTCCACACCGAGTACAAAAACCTGGAAACCTTGACCTTCCATTGTTATCAGAAACTATTTGTTCCCTGTTATGACCAAGTACTGTAGAACCATGATACCTGTTATTTTTAGCTCTGAAATCAATTCAAGCTCTGGAAGTTGTAGCTGTACAACCTTTTTGGAAATGACCAAATTCACCACATATAAAGCATCAATTAAAACCCCTAGCAATGGCTTGTCCTATGATATTAGCCTGATATTCCTTTTTTTTTGTTTTTTGTTTTTTTTTGTTTGTTTGTTTTTTGGTTTTTCGAGACAGGGTTTCTCTGTGTAACAGCCCTGGCTGTCCTGGACTTGCTTTGTACACCAGGCTGGCCTCGAACTCACAGAGATCCGCCTGCCTCTGCCTCCCAAGTGCTGGAATTAAAGGCGTGCGCCACCACGCCCGGCTCTAGCCTGACATTCTTGAGGACTAATATCAGTTGTTTCTTTTATCCAATCGTCTATTGGGGCTCCTCGAGCCTTTAATGGTCTAATTATTCTTTGGCATTGTACATTGGCATTTTCAAACACCAAGGTATTTATTAACTCTTGTCTGATATCAGGGTTTGGTACATCTCTCTTCATAGCTGAAGTCAACCTCTGTAAAAAATCAGTAAATATTTCTCCCGGACCTTGTATAATCTTAATATATGAAACATATCTTTCTCCAGTTTCTGTAATCCTGTCCCAGGCCCTTAAAGCTGTATTATGGCATTGTTCAATTACAGTATCATCCATATGAATTTGTTCCCTTAAGTCAGCATACCATCTCTCGCCAAGTATTTGATCGGTTGTAATATTTATTCCCCTTTCCATATTTTGTTGTGCTAACTTTGTAGCTTCATGTCTCCACCATGAAAACCATTGTAATTGCTGGCTACCTTCCAGCACAGCTGATACCAGTCCCTTCCAATCCCGAGGAATGACTCTATGGTGCATTTCCCAGTTATTAAGCATTTGCTTGAAAAATCCTGAATGGATACCATAAGACACAATACACTCTTTTTTTTGGTTTTTCGATACAAGGTTTCTCTGTGTAGCCTTGGCTGTCCTCGACTCACTTTGTAAACCAGGCTGGCCTTGAACTCACAGAGATCCGCCTGCCTCTACCTCCCGAGTACAATACACTCTTTGAATAGTTTCAAATCCAACATATCAATTGGATACCATGTTAATTCTGGATTGGGCTTGTTGGACCCTGGGGGTCCCCCAAGGTCCTGACACTCAGAGACCACCAGAGACCTAGGTTTGTTGCAAAATGCAAGAGGATTTTTATTAACCCGATGTGCCAGGGTTCGACTGCCTTGGGGAAGGAGTGAACACCAAATAACAGTTACAGGTCTCTTTTAAACAAAATAACCACAAACAGGTGGGGGTACAGGGGGAACATTTCAGTTAATCTTCAGCAATCATTGCCTTTGGCAACGGGGTGGGACCATTGTCTGTGGTAATAACTGCAACCTTGTAATTAAGTAGTTCCAGGAACTGAGTTCTGTGGAATGTCCCCAAGGTCATAAGGTCAGGCCCTCATGAACAGAGAAAGGCCTTCCTAGGGAGGGGCAGTGGTATTTTTCCACAGCCTCACATTCCCCTCTTCTTTAAGTAAATGATTTCAATCTTGGAATCAAGGACCTGATTTTTCCAATGGGATTTCAGTGTATTGTTGTCTTAACATCAGGATCTGGACAGCACTAACACACTCTCTGACAAAGGAGACCAATCTATTAAGGATACAGGGTCCAAAGGTTAACAGAAGAAGGAGAATGATGAGGGGTTCCATGAGTCTAACCCCATAGCCAGCTGGCAAAGGTTATGGTATAATGATGGGCACCACATCCAGGGGGCAGCTATGGTAGAATTGGACCATATCACATCTCCTGTCTGGAGCAAGGCCTGCCAAGTGAGGCGCTGAGGCATATGGGGGCTGGGAGAACTCAGTCAGCTGGGTGAGCAAGAGGAGAGTTAAGAGTCTGGAGATAGCTGAAGCTTGAGCTTCAGAGGGTTGGAGGTGTGGTGAACTCACCATTTTTCTGAGGCTTCAGGTGCTCTCTTTACGTGGGAGGGGTGGATCCAAGCTGAGATACCATCGACCTTGATGGCCGTGGGAGTGGTAAGCAGGATGATGTAGGGTCCCTTCCACCTGGGCTCAAGATTCTAGGAGTGGTCTCGACGGACTTAGAAGGGGTCTCCAAACTGGAAGGGATGGGCAACCTCCGGAGTTCATGGTTGGTAGGCCTCAGCAAGCTGTGTCCACACCTCCTTCTGAACCAGTTGAAGTCCTTTTAATCTAGCAATAAATCATTATTACGATGACAGTTAGGGTCAATACCCTGTCCGAGGGTGAGCAAAGGAGGTGGGGCACCATCCAAGATCTCAAAGGGAGTAAGATGGAAACGAGGGGGGGTGTTCCTTACATGGAACAGGGACAAAGGGAGAAGCGCTGTCCAGTCTGTACTGTCAGTCTCTAAGGACAATTTAGTTAAGGTCTCTTTTAGAGTTCTACTTATTCTTTCTACCTGTCCTGAGCTTTGGGGTCTATATGCACAATGTAACTTCCAATCAGTCCCCAAGTACCTGGCCACTTCCTGACTTATCTGGGCAGTAAAGGCTGGCCCATTTGTCTGACCCTAGTGCCTTAGGGGCCCCGAGGCGGGGAAATATTTCTTTTAGGATTTTCTTAGCCACTGTTCAGGTAGTTTCACTTTTGGTGGGGAAATCTTCTACTCACCCTGAAAATGTATCAATGAAGACTAACAGATATTTGTTGTCATACCTGGCAGGACGTACCTCAGTGAAATCAACTTCCCAGTAGGCCCCAGGCCTGTCTCCACGCAGTCTCTTACCCGGTTCTGTCTTATCCCGACTGGGATTGACCTTCTGGCATGGTATGTAGGCTCGGACAACATTTTATGCTAGGTTGTGAAGTCCTGGAATCTCATAGTTAGTCTTGTTGATTAGAGTGATTAATTTTTTTGTGCCCAAGTGTGTCCACCGGTGCATCTGTTTTAACATTTTTTCTGCCTCTTTAGAGCCCATAGTTTGTTTACCGTTTTGAAGTTGTGGTGGGGACTCTGTTTCATTAGGGTCTATAGTGTGTAATTCAAGTATAACATCTCCTAAAGCCCCTCCTCGGGCGACCTGATCTGCCATATTGTTTCCCTTAGCTATAGGGGACCCATCCTTTTGATGACCTGGACAGTGGATGATGCTTACTTTAGTTGGCAGCATGAGGACAGCTAGTAGAGCCAAGATCTCTTGTTTATTTTTAATGTCTTTTCCAGCTGAAGTGAGGAGCCCTCTTTGTTGATAAATGGCCCTGTGCACATGGATGGTAGCAAAAGTGTATCTGCTATCTGTGTAGATATTTATCTTTGTCTTTTCTGCCATTTCAAGAGCTTTTGTGAGGGCAATCAGTTCAGCTCGCTGTGCTTAAGTCCCTTGCGGGAAGGCTGCAGCCCAAATTACCCATTTCCCATCTACCACCGGTGCCCCTGCCCGACGCTTACCTTCTTCAAGAAAGCTGCTCCCATCTGTGAACCAAGTGGCTTCAGCATCGGGGAGTGGCTGGTCAGTGAGGTTTGCCATGGGCCTCGGCGAGAATTTGTTGGCAATCATGGATGATAGATGATCCTTCTAAGTCAGGGTGGGGAGCAGGGTGGCTGGGTTAAGCCCCGTAGTAGGTATAAACTTGATGCAGTCTGAGTTCAGGAGGAGCGACTGATAGTGGGTCATCCTGGCATTTGTCAGCCACTGTCGCGTCCCTCTCGACCGGCAAGAACGACGCAACTCGCAAAAGCTCTTCTCCTGCAGTTTATTCAGGTCCCTTGAAAACGGTCTTCCGAATCTCCGGGCAGACCCAACCCACAGGCTAAATACTAAATGAATAGCCAATCAAGTAAAGCCACGTAGTGCAATCTTAGAGGCCCACATATGCGGAAGCAAGCCAGATCAGCGGTCTTTGTCAAATATGGACTTGTTTACCACTGAGAGCGCTCACCGTCGGGCTGGTGGAAGGCGGAGACCAGCGCCATCTTTAAGGCGCGGCACGTCGCAGCTCTCTACAGTTCCTCCTTTTTTATTTTATTTATTTTTTTTTTCTAAAGTTGGTAGAAGTCCCTGGAAAGGTTTCGTAATCCCCCTATCCGGGGATCTCACGGTGGGCCTGAGCCTGTAGGAGGGCGGTGCTCAAACTCTTACCCGTCTCTGGGTCAGCCTCCCCACTCGGGACTGCCCTGTCTTAGGTGGCCGAGACTTACCCGTCAACTCCGTCACTGACTTACCAGACCCTAATATCCGTGGAACGAATTCCTCAGTGGGCAGGGACTATGCTTAGTGAAGATTTACTTCACGGCAGCAAGCCATGCCTGAGGGGACTGGCCCGCCTCAATGGCAACAAGGGCTTGTATAATCATGGCTGCGTTACGCTTTTGTGTGGCTCTCATTTTGTAGATGCACCATAGGCAAACCAGAGAGGCTAGCATCATTAGTATCGCCAAAGAGCCTACGCCCGCCCACTCCTTAAGATGATCCATAGCCGTCTGTATCCAGGAAGTCAAGCCAGTAGCCAGGCTCAGATCCACCCGAGTGGAGTTGATGTGGACAATTGTCGCTCTCAGCTCTCTCATCTTATTTTCAAATTCAGCCGACCAATCCTGTAAGAGGAACTTTGACAATTGTCTGGACAAATTAGCAGCTTTTGTATAATTTTGATATTGTACGGAAGTAACACACAAACCTTGCATTTTCCACTCACACCCTAATTGTGCTAGTTGCCAAAGAGAATCAATCTGTTCTTGTATTAAATCTATGTGTTGATTAACTATCATAAGATCTCCTTTGAGATGAGAATTCATAGAGGTCTGAGTATCCAATGCCTGTGCTACATTGGCTGAGATGTCATTCAGGGCATTGGCAGTCTGTATAGAACTAGACAAGGCAATAGCTGAGGCAGTAGCTCCCACAGCAGCAATAGTGATAGCAGTAACAATAGCTGCAGTGATGCCAAAATCTCTTTTAAACCTGAATAGCATCATGGTATTAGGAGCCTCTACAGGAACTGGTACATATCGAGGCATTCTAGTCACCACAGCCACAGGAAAGGCTGTGGCATTCCAGCATAGGGCATAAAAACATGTACCTGGAGTGCATACTAACTTTTCTTCACCTAAGGATGCACTCCCATTACTTACAATCCACAGAAAAGGAGGCCAGAGACATACTGGCGAAGCTGAAAAGCTCTTGTTGCGATAAGAATGAAACAAAGAATTCCAAGTACCAGAGCCACTACTGCTAGAAAAATCCAATTTGGTAGCAGACCTTAGAGAAAAATTACCTCTTTGATAAATTCCTCCTCCAAGCATAATGACAGGTCCCAAGTCCATGCAACTTCCATTTGCTCCACACAAAAGCCACAAATCAAAAGGATTGGTGGCAGTCTGCTGAGGATCCCTAGTAGATATATCAAGCATTCCTGTACAAGACTTATTCACTACATTACTAATCATGGGGCTAAAGGAAAAATAATCTTGTTGAACCCAAACTGCTCTGCGCTCCTGACATCCAGTCCAGGGAAAAGGTCCTTCCTCTCCTGTGGATCCTCTACAAAAAGGTGCCCAGCGTGGCTGTCTGGGGGGGTCCCGGTCAGAGACTCGTGTGGGCCACCATCCTTCAAGGTGAGAACCATTGCCTGAAAACAAACCACCACTCCTACCTCCAAATCTCAGTTGTGGTAAAAAATCTGCTGACTGCTGAGACAATTTAATGCATTTTGTATCATCTGACCTATTGAAGCTCATTAAAAAGCACAAACTACCCTTCAAGCTGACATTTCTATTACCCTCTATAGGACTTCTCTGATCATCAAAGGGAAAGTAGGGTAAGCCTAAGCTTCTATTACTGCTAAATAAGCGTGGAAACACAGTTGCATCATGTCTGACCGGCATCGGCTTTGGGAATATCGACAGGATCCCCCCATCTCGGCTCGGTCATTCCTGACATACTCACTGCTACTATCACCAGAATCCTTAGGAGGGTCTTCATGACGAATCTTCCTCACAAGGCGTTCAGGCACCCACACTGGATCTTGTTGATCCTGAGGAAAAACACAAACAGACCCTCTCGCCCATGTTAGCACGGGGTCAGGCCCCCGCCAAGAGCCTGTCAGAATGTCCTTCCATTTCACCATGCTTTTAGGCGGACCATGGGAATCCTGATGTCTGTCCGCTGCTGAGCGGCCTTGAGCATCCAAATTGAAAAAATTTACAGTAAATAAGGCTAAAGATATTCTCTCCTTGGGGGTACGGCCTTGGCCTATTCCCCCTTTTTGTTTTTGTAAGCATTCTTTCAAGGTGCGATGAGCACGCTCCACAATTCCTTGTCCTTGAGGATTGTATGGTAATCCATGATTAAGCTGTACCTCCATCTGATTACAGAAGGAGACAAAGGACTGAGCCGTATAGGCTGGTCCATTATCCGTTTTCAGCTGCTGTGGTTTTCCCCATGCAGCCCAGGCTTCTAAGCAATGTCCTATGACATTGCGAGCCTTTTCTCCACTCATAGGTGTAGCATGTATGATACCTGAGCAGGTATCCACAGATACATGAATATATTTTAAGGTTCCAAATTCTGAAATGTGGGTAACGTCCATTTGCCAGATTTTGAGTGGCATCAACCCTCTAGGGTTCACTCCCACACTGGGAGGATGATGATGAATCACACACTGAGGACAGTCCAAAACTACTTGTCTAGCATCTGCTCTAGACAAATGGAATTTCTGCTGTAGAGTTTTTGCATTAACATGAAATAATTGGTGAAACTGTCTGGCTTGGTCTAGGAATGAGCTCCAAAAAATGCATTCCATCCTGGTCCATTGATCAACTTTATCATTACCTTCACTTAATGGTCCAGGTAATCCTGTATGTGCTCTAATATGTTGAATATAAAAACACCTTTTTCTCTGCCAGATTAAAACTTGTAACTCTTGTAATAAGGCACATACAGTACTACTATTCTTAATAGGACCTGCTAATTCTAATACTTTTACTGCGTTGACCACATAAACTGAATCTGAAATCAAATTGAATGCAAATTGACATTTTTTGAACACCTCAATTACTATTTTCAATTCTACTATTTGGGGAGAGCCCGGTTGAAATTGACATAACACGGGCTCTTGCCTTTCTATCAAATAGGCTCCACAGCCTGTCTTTGAGCCATCAGTAAACACATTTGGTGATCCTTGAAGTGGTACTGCTGAAGTAACCTTAGGGAATATTACTGGGTGCTCCTTAAAAAATGATAGCAATGGATGTTTAGGGTAATGGTTATCAATCACTCCTTCAAAGCTACATTGCAATATTGCCCAGTCATCTACAGTGCCACACAAAATCTTAATTTGATAACTGGAATAGGGCACTATTATACTGGCAGGAGCAACTCCAAAAGACTGCAAGCATTGTTGGATACCATTCAAGGCTAAAGCAGCAAGTGCAGTGGGATAATGTTCTATGGATTTTTTCGGAGAAATCTTTGAATAGGTCCATAATAATGGTCCGTCCTGCCATAACAATCCTGTAGGTTGACTATAGGTGGCAAATATGCACAATGCAATGGGCTGTCCTTCCTGCCATCTCTTTAGGAAGGCACTCTGTAACCTTTCTTCCACTTTACATAAAGCTTTTCTTGCTTCGTCTGTTAATTGCCTAGGAGAATTAAGTGCTGAGTCACCTTTCAAAATATCATATAGGGGTCTTATTTCATAATTTGGTAGCTTTAAATAGCCTCTTACCCAATTGATATCTCCTAACAACCTTTGAAAATCATTTAAAGTCTTTAAATTATCTTTTCTTATCTCAATCTTTTGAGGTATTATCTTTTCAGGTCCAACCTTTGCTCCTAAATAATCAACCACATTTTCCTTTTGAACCTTATCAGGAGCAATAAACAACCTTTTCTTTTTTAATAATAGAACTAATTCTTCATAGGCCCGATCTAACATTTGTTCACTCTTAGCTGCCAGTAAGATATCATCCATATAATGAACACATCTCAAATCTGGAAAATTCTTTCTCAAGGGAGCAATGGCTTCCCCCACATATAGTTGGCACATAGTGGGGCTGTTTGCCATGCCCTGGGGTAATACTACCCATTCAAACCTCTGATCAGGTTCCTCATGATTACAGGATGGAACAGTAAATGCAAATCTCTCACTATCTTTGGCACACAAAGGGATGGAGAAAAAACAATCTCTTATATCTATAACTATAATGGGCCATGAGGCTGGCAAAGATGATAAAAGCGGCAAGCCGCGTTGCACTGGGCCCATGATCTGCATTTGTTGATTTATGGCACGCAGATCATGCAATAATCTCCATTTTCCAGATTTCTTTTTAATGACAAAGATAGGTGTATTCCAGGGAGATACAGATGGTTTTATATGCTTTAAAGACATCTATTCATCCACTAAATCTTTGGCTGCATTCAATTTTACAGAGGAAAGTGGCCACTGAGGAACCCATACTGGATCCTCCGTCTTCCAAGTTATAGGAATGCCCTCCTCAGTGGCCCCTAGGAAAAACCCAGGCCCTGTCTCTTTTGTCTTTGCTGTACAGATAAGGGACTCTTTCGTCCCTGCAAATATTTTCCTATTCCAAAGCCTGGAGCATATCCCATATCTTGCATCATACGTTGGACTGAATCAGAATAGTCATTACTCAATTTAAATCCCATATCCTTTAAAAGGTCTCTTCCCCAAAGGGAGATAGGGAGCTCAAGTACATATGGCTGCATTTCTCCTGAGTGGTTCTCTTGGTCCTGCCACTTTAATAACCTTGCACTCATATCTGGAGTCCTAGCATAACCCAGGCCTTGAAGTGTTTGAGAAGAGGCTTGTACAGGCCAACCTGAAGGCCAGTCTTTCTTTGCTATGATACTCCTATCAGCCCCAGTATCCAAAAGGCCCAGGATCTTTTTACCATCAACTTTTAATTCCAAGACAGGGCGTTGGTCCAAATCCAGGGAGAGAAAAGTCAAATCTGTGCCCGTGGACCCAAAACCATCTTTTCCTCTCTCTCTATCCTTTGCTGCATAGCGGTCATGTAAGCTCGGCAATATGATCAATTGAGCAATTCTATCTCCAGGAGAGATAGCCGTTATACCACGAGGGGAGGCTACCATGATCTTAACCACTCCTGTATAATCTGGATCTATAACTCCAGGATGGACAATAAGTCCTCTCAAGGCCGATGATGACCTCCCTAACAACAAACCAACTGTACCAGGTTCAAGGGGTCCTTTAAAATCTGTTTCAATTAACTGGACCCCCATTTGGGGTGTTAATACGAGTCTGGTGGTGGAGCAGAGGTCCAATCCTGCTGAGCCTGCAGTGGCTCTCTGCGGTCTCTCGGATGGCGGAGGGTTGGCCATCTCTCTTGATTCTGCTCTTTGTCCTGATTCTCTACTGCCCCATATATTTGTGGGCCCTGAGGTCGTGGGCCCCGCTGTCCGTTTTTTGGACGAGCGCCACCGTAACCTTGAGATAAAGGCTGGCCATGGATGTCTATCACTGAACGGCATTCATTAGCCCAATGGTTCCCTTTTTTACATTTTGGGCATAACCCTGGCCGCCTGGGGCGTTGTACACTTCCTGTACTTTCTGTACTCCTTCCCCTGGGGCACTGTCTTTTAAAGTGTCTCATTTTGCCACACTTAAAACAAACTCCTGAACTTCCTCCACCTTTTTTGGCCAACTGTATTACTGCGGCAGCAAGACCAGCATTAGTTAACGGCCCTCCAAGCTCTCTACACACCTTCATCCAAGCCTCTAGGCCTTTGTTCTTATAAGGGGTGATAGCAGCTCTACATTCTTTGGTACATTGCTCATAGACCAACTGTTTTATTAGTGGCAAAGCAGCATCTGGGTCACCAAAAATCTTCCCTGCTGCCTCCACCATTCGTGCTACAAAATCTGAAAAGGGCTCCATGGGGCCCTGTAGAATCTTAGTTAAATTCCCATTCACCTCCCCTTTATTAGGAAGAGATCTCCAAGCCTTGATAGCTATCTTGTTTATTTGCTCATAGATCTGAATAGGATATCCTATCTGCTGATTGGCAAATCTCCCCTGCCCAAGCAGCATATCTCTATCCCAGGCTGGATTTCCATCTCTCTGATTATTGGCTGCTTGCTCAGTAGCATACTCAATCAAGAAAGCTTTCCAGTCTAAGTATTGCCCTGGACTTAAGCAGGCGCGGACCAGGCCACTCCAATCACTTGGAGTCATACAATGTCTGCTTAATGCTTCCACTTGAGCCATTGTAAAAGAAGCGGTAGTACCATAAGTACGAACCGACTCTGCAAGAGATTTTACCACCTTAAAATCAAGCGGTTCCTCGTACCTGTTCCCTTGTGGGTCTTGATATACAGGATAAGCAAACTGTAATTCTGTTCTTACTTGTGTCCACATCCCCGGGCAGAAAGATCTCCCTACTTTCAGTGACTGAACATGCTGATCTATCTGAGTGGCTTCTGGATATGGAGGAGGAGTTAAAGGTGCCATGGCAACGGCTTTGTTTACACCAGCTGCCGCCAGCGTGGCTGAAGGCGCTGTAGCGACGACTCCGCCCACTCCGACTGCTGCTGACGTGTCAGGCGCCATGGCAACAGCTCCACCCACACCGACTGCAGCAGCGGCTCCTCCCTCACCGACTGCCGCCTGCGTGTCCTTCTCTTTTACTTTTTTCTTTTCCTTTTTTCTTATAACAGTCCTCTCCAACTGTTCTAGTAGAGCGTGTAGCTCTCCTTCAGAATCTGTGCTCTCTGAGTCCTCAAAATCTCTAAAATTTCTAAAATCTGTAAGATCGGGATAGAGAGGAACTTTCTTTCTGCCTCCCTTTTCACTGTCTGCCTGCTCAAATCTTTCGCCTTTGTCACTGTCTACTTGCTCAGATCTTTCCCCTTGCAGCAGTTCCAAGGCTGACTCTCCCTCTCTGATTGCATTACAACATCTCTGATCTTCTAAACAACTCCTCACCATTTTCCAAATCGGTCTTACTCCATGCTTCAGAGTCCCCTGCTCCCAAGCAAAATCCAAGTCCCTGCCTAATTTGTCCCAGCAGGATACCGTAAGATTCCCGGACACCGCAAACCACGGAGCCACGGAATCACATTCATTCAAAAATCTTTCTAGGGTAGACTTCTTAATCTTCAAATTCCTAGCTAAAAGTAGCTCCTGAAGAGCCAGAAAAATTGGGTGTGACTCAGACAACCCCATGTTTAAAAATTTACTTTCAGTTTGCAGCTTCTCCACGAAACTGTATCTTTTGTTCGCTATCTCCGCGAAACCTTACCGTACGTTCACTATCTCCGCGAAACTTCACCGTACGTTCGCTATTATCCGCGAAACTTTACCTTGCGTTCGCTATCTCCGTGAAACTTTATTGTCCTGATTTATCCCAGGAACTTACCAGTGCACTGCCCCTGACTGCAAGAGTTCTAAGTCTTTTCTGGTTCCCCGTACGGGCCACCACTTGGCGCGTCCCTCTCGACCGGCAAGAACGACGCAACTCGCAAAAGCTCTTCTCCTGCAGTTTATTCAGGTCCCTTGAAAACAGTCTTCCGAATCTCCGGGCAGACCCAACCCACAGGCTAAATACTAAATGAATAGCCAATCAAGTAAAGCCACGTAGTGCAATCTTAGAGGCCCACGTATGCGGAAGCAAGCCAGATCAGCGGTCTTTGTCAAATATGGACTTGTTTACCACTGAGAGCGCTCACCGTCGGGCTGGTGGAAGGCGGAGACCAGCGCCATCTTTAAGGCACGGCACGTCGCAGCTCTCTACAAGCCACCTCTCAGAAGGCTGGTGCACTATGCTTTCTAGAGCATGGGGGGCTGTAACTGTAAGGTTTTGTCCCAAGGTCAACTTGTCAGTGTCTCTGACTAAAGCCCCCACAGCAGCCACTATCTGCAGGCAGCTGGGCCATCCTGCTGCCACAGGGTCTAAGATTTTTGACAGATATGCCACAGGCCGGTTCCATGGACCCAGTCTCTGAGTCAGGACTCCTTTAGCTATCCCCTTATTTTTGGCCATATACAGGTGGAATGGCTTAGTCACATCAGGCAGTCCTAAGGCTGGGGCCAATAGCAGGGCCTGTTTTATTCTGTTGAAGGCCTCCTGCTCTTTCTCACCCCAAACGAAAGGGGCACTCTCCTTTGTGAGCGGATACAGAGGGGCAGCCAGTTCTGCGAACCCTGGGATCCATAGTCGGCAGAAGCCTGCAGTTCCCAAGAATTCTGACTTGTCTGGGAGTCTTGGGAGCAGGTATCTGAGCCACAGTGTTTTTTTCTAGCGTCCGACAGCAATCTCTTTCCATTTTCGATTAGATACCCCAGGTAACTGACCTGTCGTTGACAAATCTGGGCCTTTATGGCTGAGGCCCGGTATCCCAAGGATCCACGCTCAGTCAGCAGGTTTTTAGTTCCCAGGAGGCAGTCCTCTTTGGTCTCAGCCGCTAGGAGAATGTCATCAATGTAACTGGAGTAAGGTTACCTGGGGGTTAGAGGCCCTGAAGTGGGCCAAATCTTGGTGGGGGGCCTCATCGAAGATGGTGGGAGAGTTCTTAAATCCCTGGGGCAGGCGGATCCAGTTCAGTTGTCCTGATAATCCTGAGGCCGGATCTTTCCATTCAAAGGCAAACATGGGCTGGCTAGAAGGGCTGAGCCTCAAGCAGAAAAAGGCATCTTTTAAGTCCAGTACTGTGTACCACGTTCGCTGAGGGGGACTCCCCTAATCTTCCAAAGCCAGAATTTTTCTCTGAGGGGTCGCACAGAACAGACAGATAGACAAAGTAGCTCGAGCATACCTCCAAATCCTGGAGTCTTGGGGTCTGGGGGTGTTCAGGTGTTTCCTGGCCCATGCACCTGGGGGTCCCCCGAGGTCCTGACGCCCAGAGACCACCAGAGACTGAGGTTCATTGCAAAATGCAAGAGGATTTTTATTAAGCCGACGTGCCAGGGTTCGACTGCCTTGGGGAAGGAGTGAACACCAAATAACAGTTACAGGTCTCTTTCAAACAAAATAACCACAAACAGGTGGGGGTACAGGGGGAACATTTCAGTTAATCTTCAGCAATCATTGCCTTTGGCAACAGGGCGGGACCATTGTCTGTGGTAACAGCTGCAACCTTGTAATTAAGTAGTTCCGGGGAGTTCTGTGGAATGTCCCCAAGGTCATAAGGTCAGGCCCTCATGAACATAGAGGAAGGCCTTCCTAGGGAGGGGCAGTGGTATTTTTCCACAGCCTCACAGGCTGGCCTTCATTAATACCAGGCCTATTTTGATAAATTACTGGAAAAGCTAATGGCACCTGTGGAGTACCAAGTGTCTCCTCAGAGGGCACATGTGGTTTCACACCATTACTTGCCTGATCTTCTGCTGTTGCTGCTTCATGTAATGGCTTTGGAGACCTAGATAGGAAAGTGCGAGGTGCAGGACGGGGCCACACTGTGCATTGCAACTCCTCCTGTTTCCCTGTTTCAACCATTGGCAAGTTACCAGTTGCAGTTACCATCTTTGGCAATTTTTTTTCAACTCCTCAATATGCATTTGCAAACACTCTAATTGTGAGACTGACTTCTTTATGATAAGCCAATAAAAGAGGAATAGGCAAACAACATTAAGTATCCGGTCTGACTGGAAAATAGGACAGAATTCAGCTGCAAACATTGCCATTTTGTCAACCACCGGTTCCATAGTTTCACAATTGGCAGTTTCCTCTACAGTTCTGAAAGCCAAGTTACCCATAATGCCTTTCCACGCTGAGCACCACCTGAAACCCAACCTTTTAATTATTATTAAACACTTATTTATTAGTAACGATATTCACTTATAACAAATATAAACATTTACTTAACTACTAACCCTATGAATGCCTAAAACCCCTATGACCTAACCACTAAACCCACTGATAACTATTACAACTATTTTCAGAACCTTTTAGAAGGATACAGTCTCTGTGGCAGGTCCTCAGTTGTCAGGAACACAGTCTCTGGGGTAGACCCTTTCATGCATTTAGCAGTCTTTCTTCTGGAATATCTCAGAGGTAACACCAACTTAGGTTTCTTTTTCTTTTTTTTTTTTTTTGGTATTTCAAGTCAGGGTTTCTCTGTGTAACAGCTCTGGCTGTCCTGGACTTGCTTTGTAGACTAGGCTGGCCTCGAACTTACAGTGATCCGCCTGCCTCTGCCTCCTAAGTGCTGGGATTAAAGGCATGCGCCACCACACCCGGCTCAACTTAGGTTTCTTAAAAGAATATTCTCTCAGGTTAATTCTCATGGTGTGGATCTGTATGGGTGGCTGGTTTCCAACAAGTCTTTCAATCTTAAAGTCTGTGAGTCTTATTTGTCAGATCTTAAGGCCAGTTTAATCTGTTTGACTATTGAAGTGGAGTGGCCTTTTAATCAACCAAGAATTGCCTCTGTGGTCCTAGGGCCCAATTATTTACAAGATTAAAAGTTTCTTCTGCTCACTGTTCTGATGCTCTCAGGCTCTGAGGAGAGATAGTTCTCCAGTCAGATGTTCTGGAGCACCGGGAGGGTCTGCCTTAACTTTCTCCACTAGCGTGGATTCCCAGATGGTAGGTTCAAAATGGCAATGTATTGTGGCTTGGTGAGGTCTCTCAGCATGTGTTGGCAGAGGAAGACAAGGAGGAGGGTTTGGGTGAGGCCACGGGGTTTCTGATTTAAATTCCTTGTGTTGTAATGATCTCGGAAGTGAATTCCTGGATTTCATTGCCATAGTTCCTGGCAGGCTTTCCAAGGCATGCCTCCACAACAGTGCGTCCTGTGGTCCCATTAATAATGATATCATCTGCTCTTGAAGGGATTTTTTTCGAGACAGGGTTTCTCTGTGTAGCCCTGCCTGTCCTGGACTCACTTTGTAGACCAGGCTGGCCTCGAACTTGCAAAGATCCTCCTGCCTGTGCCTCCCAAGTGCTGGGATTAAAGGCATGTGCCACCACCGCCCGGCTTTTTTTTTTTTTAAAGATTTATTTATTTAATGCATATGAGTCCTCTATCTGCATGTACACCTGAAGCCAGAAGAGGGCATCAGATCACATTGTGGATGGTTGTGAGCCACCATGTGGTTGCTGGGAATTGAACTCAGGACCTCTGGAAAAGCACTAGCCAGTGCCCTTAACTGCTGAGCCATCTCTCCAGCCCTCTTGGCGGGCTTTTAAGGCACGCCCTTCAGTCGTAATCACATCCAGATGTAATTGGATCCACCCATACCTTTCACCTGAGAGGCCAAACTTCCAAAATCCCTATGCTAATAGATGCTACACTAAATTCACTAACCATACCACAGTCTGTAACCCCAGTTCAAGGGGATCCAACATCCTCACATACACACACACACACAAGCAAAACACCAATATACATAAAATAAAAATGATTTAAAAATGTATATGGAGAAACCTTGTCTTGAAAAGCGAGAGAGAAAGAAAGAGAGAAAAGTCAGTGTTAGGTGGCATAGTGGGGCAGTCTTTAATCCCAACACTCAGGAGACAGAGGCAGCCTAGAGCACACAGAGGTCTGCCTTCCTTGGCCTCCCAAGATCTGGGATAAAAGTATGTGCCATCACTCCCAACTTGTTTTGTTTTTGAGACAGGGTGTCACTGTGTAGCTCAGACTAGCCTCCTACTCTGTCCTCCTGCTTCTTTTTCTATAGTGCTGTGATTACAGGTGTGTGCCACCATGCCAGGCCTACTTTTATGATTTTATTTTATTACTGCATAGATCCTTGTAACCACCATTTCAATCAAGACAATCATTGCCTCAGAGCAACTCCCTCATACTGCCCTTTAGAGACAAGAACATCTACTGCCACAAACCATTAATCTTCTCAGTCTTGTCATTTCAAGTATCTCAGCAGTAGCCGGGCATGGTGTCACAGGCCTTTAATCCCAGCACTTGGGAGGCAGAGGCAGATGGATCTCTGTGAGTTTGAGGCCAGCATGGTCTACAAAGCAAGTCCAGGACAGCTAGGGCTACACAGGGAAAACCTGTCTCGAAAAACAAAACAAAACAATCTCAGAACTTCTAGGCCAGTCTGGATTACAGGATGAGACCCTGTCTCAAAAAAAAAAAAAAAATTTAAACCAGGCTTGGTGGCACACGTCTTTAATCCCAGCACTTGGGATGGAGAGGCAGGTGGGTCTTTGAGAGTTCGAGGTCAGCCTGGTCTACAAAGTGAATCCAGGACAGCCAGGGCTACACAGAGAAACCCTGTCTCAAAACAAACAAAAATGGCACTTAGGTTAAGGCATTCGCCATCAAGCCTCAAAAGCAGAGCTTGACCTCTGGGTCCCCGCGTCGGAGGACTGTTTCCAGTCGGAGGACTGTTTCCAGTCGGAGGACTGTTTCCAGTCGGAGGACGTTTCCAGTCGGAGGACTGTTTCCAGTCGGAGGACGTTTCCAGTCAGAGGACTGTTTCCAGTCGGAGGACTGTTTCCAGTCGGAGGACGTTTCCAGTCGGAGGACTGTTTCCAGTCGGAGGACGTTTCCACTGGGTGACGATGCTGAGCAGGGGCTTGTGTCGTGTTGCTTTGGCTTAAAAACAATTTTTTTCTTTTTTGGTTTTTCGAGACAGAGTTTCTCTGTGTAGCCCTGGCTGTCCTGGCACTCGATGTGTAGACCAGGCTGGCCTTGAACTCACAGAGATCTACTTGCCTCTGCTTCCCAAGTGCTGGCATTAAAAGTATGTGCCACCAAGCCTGGTTTAAAATTTTTTTTTTTTTTTTGAGAAAGGGGCTCATCCTGTAATCCAGACTGGCCTAGAACTCCATATGTAGTGTGGGCTGACAGTGAACTCATGGCAATCCACTTGTCCTGGCCGCCTAAATACTGGGATTACAAACCTAATCCAAAACAACCAGTTTGTAAACTTGCTTCCGTGTGCTTACTGTTCATTGTGTCTCCTAGAAGAACCCTTCATCCTGAGGACTGTGAATGTGCTGTTGTGGTACTAGCTAGGGTTTTTGAAAATGCCAATCAAATTAATCATTTATCTTTTTTTTTCTTTTTTTGAGACAGGGTTTGGTTATATAACCTTGGTTGGCCTGGAACTCACTATGCAGACCAAGCTGGCCTCAAACTTGAACTCAGAGATCATCCTCCTTCTGTCTCCTGAGTGCTGGGTTTATCTGCTCACCAGCTTCCTCCTGCCTCAGGGAAGCAAGAACAGGAAGGAAGACACACACCATGGGTTAGAGAAAAGAACCTCATTCCATGTTACCAGGAACATTGGCATAACATGAAGAATAGCAATCCAAAGGGATGTATGTATATATGAGGTCATATTTGGGTAACAGAATCAAGAGCTAGTTTAGATGGGCTAAGAGTTGCTCAATTCAGGCCAAGGCTTGTTAAAATACATCAGATCTCTCTGTGCTCATTTATAATGGCGGGTTAAGGATTAACACTGCCAACTAATTAAATGTATCCTAAATACTAGTAAATAATTTAATTTTTTTCTACAAATGGCGCCCAACATAATTTAATTAATTAATTCTACACCAAGCTCTGAAGCACAATTTTGGTTTTGTTTTTCTACTTCATTAGCCAATGAGTTTTTTTTTTGTTTTGTTTTGTTTTGTTTTGTTTTGTACAGCAAAGCCTGGAGTACTATGGGCACCCTGTGAATGATTGTTGGGTGAATATGCCAGGTAATGAATGGGAGGAGAGAAACTGCCCATTCAGAAAGAAGGAAGAACAAGGAGGTTAGGGCAGGTATGTCAGGCCCGAATATCTTACACAGGTAAGAATGTCTCATGAGAGGCCAGCCTGATCTACAGAGAGAATTCCAGGACACCTGGGGCTACACAGAGAACTCCTGTCTCAAAAAAAAAAACCAAAACAAAACAAAACAACAACCAACCAACAAAAGAAAGGTCTCATGAGGGCAGAAGGTCCCTCCTTACTCAGCATTGGGTCATGCCCTCCTCTTCACCATCCTCTGTCCCTTGTCTGGCACATCACAAACTCTGTTAATGTGCATCTGACCTGTGTTCTGCTTCCTTCCACAGATGCCTAACCCTGCTTGGCCAGCTGGCCTAGCTGTCCCTGCTCTGCTGGCCAAGGACACTCAAGCCAAAAGGCATCTAGCACAGGCAGCCTGCTGGGGTACCTGAAGCGGCTGTGGCCTGGCTTTGTCCAGAAACTGCTGGGAATGATTTGACCCCAAGATACTACCATAGGCCTCGGGGAGACCTGCAGGAGACCCTCGCTGAGGTTCCAAAGCACCAGAGAACTAAACGGCATCCCAGTTCTACCACACTACAACACATGCTAGAATCAGCTAAGCTTCTTAGCATTCTGAGTATGTTTCCTGATCGATAAAATGGCAGTCTGTCTTTGGATAGAGAAAATGGACATGTTGCAAAGGGTAACGGTGACAGCGGGGCCATGGGCCACCTTGCTTGGATTTATCTATATATGTCATACTGGGGGATTGAACCCAGATCCTGCTGTATGCTAGGAAAGTGCTCTCCCACTGAGCTACATACACCCTATCCTGTTTTTGTTTTGTTTTGGCAAGTTTCATATAGCCAGAGATGGTCTCAAACTCACTATATAGCTAAGGATGACCTGGAACTGACCCTCCCGCCTTTACTGCCTGAGTGTTCAGACTACAGGTGTGTTACACCACTCCCTGATTATATTTTTATTTGCTTTGTTTTTTTATTACATTTTACCCATCTATTTGTTTGTCTGTGCATATATATGTATGCATGTGGTGGACCTGAGCTGTCCTAGCACACATGGACATCAGAAGACAACTTTAGGGGTCAGTTCTCCCCTTTCACCACGAGTGAACCCTGCCAGCAAGCATCCTTACCTGCTAAACCATCTCACAAGCCCTGCAGTCCTTTCGTTGCTATGTGTTTATTTTTATTTAAAAACTTTTATTACATTTATTTAGTGTGTGTGCACATGTAGAGGTCAGAGGGTAATCTGTGGGAGTGAATCTTCTCCTCCCACCATGTGAGTCCCAAGAATGACAAAGGTCTTCAGCCTTGGAGGCACATGCCCTTATTTGCTAAGCCATCTCTTGGGCTGCTTTATATGTGTGTGTGCGCGCGCACGTGTGTGGTTTTTCAAGAACCAGCTACATATCTCCCTGGCTATCTTACACTTTGTAGACCAGACTAGCCTTGAACTCACAGAGATCTGCCTGCCTCTGCCTCCTGAGTGCTGGGATCAAAGGCGTGCCCAGCAATTACAGACAGTTGTGAAGTGCTATGTGGGTGCTGAGATTTGAACCTGGGCCTTATTTACTTTTGAGACAGGGTTTCTGTGTGTATGCTTGGCTGTCCTGGACTCACTTTGTAGACCAGGCTAGCCTTGAGCTCACAGAGATCCACCTGTCTCTGCCTCCTGAGTGCTGGGATTAAAGGTGTGCACGGGAATAAAGACCACGCCTGGTTAGGGTCCTTATTTTTTTTTTTTTTTGGTTTTTCGAGACAGGGTTTCTCTGAATATCTCTGGCTGTCCTGGACTCGCTTTGTAGACCAGGCTGGCCTCGAACTCACAAAGATCCGCCTGCCTCTGCCTCCCAAGTGCTGGGATTAAAGGCGTGTGCCACCACCGCCCGGCTAGGGTCCTTATTTTTTGAGGCATGGTCTCAAATTAGTGCAGACTGGCATTGGACTTTCTGTGTGTCTGAGGATGACTTGAATTCCTGATCCTATTGACTCCAACGGCATTGGAGTGTTGAGATTAGTAGCAAGTACTATCACACTACACCTGGCTTTTGCTATGCTGGGAACTGAACCCAGGGCTTTATGAATGTAGGCAATGGCATTCCATCAACTCAGTTACATCCACAATACTTTTTTTTTGTATTTTAATTTGGGGCCATGTTTTTTTAGATTTATTTATCTTGTGTGGTAAGAGTTTTATTTTTAAAAAGTTATGAGAATGTGTTTGTTTAATCCCAGGTGTGGGGCTGCTTCAGTTAGTCCCCAGTTGTAATCAATTATGTGCCTCATGAGCTAATAAGGGTGTGGCTTAGCAACACAGTAGCACTGTGAATTCTGAGGACTGAAAAAGAAAAGAGCCAGACCCCTGTGAAGAAGGGAGGTTCTTTGTTCTCTACAAAGACAAAAGAGGTTGCTGCTTTCCCTGCTGCTGGTGCTCCCCCAAACTGCTGCTGGTTCTTCCTGCTGCTATTTCCTGCTTTGCTGGACTTCTGGATATTGTGACTACTGAGATTGGTATTGCCCCCAAAGAACCAGATGGCCCTAATCAGCAGGAAGTAGCTCAAAGAGAAGACCATCCTTTTTCCCTATAACCTTCTCTCTCCCACCTAGCATTGGGGGGTTGGAAGGAACAAGGGTTGGAAGGGAGATAGAGGTATTAAGTACAGTAAAATAATTAGAGTCACTAAATAAAACAGAAATAATAAAAGCCACCTTGTTACATTTGAGTATCAGTGTTTTGCTTGTAAGTATATTTATGAACCATGGACACACTGGGTGCCTTTGGAGGTCAGAGGGAGGCAACTGATCCCCTGGAACTAGAATATGGATGGTTGTGAGCCATCCTATTTGTGCAGGGAGCCAAACCCAGGTCCTCTGGAACAGCAGCCAAATGCTTTAAGCAAGGAGCCATCTCTCTAGTCCCCCCTTCCAGCTTTACTGTTCTCGGTTCCTTTGTGGTGCTGGGGAAGGAGCCCAGAGTCTTGCACCGGCTAGGCAAGTGCAGTCCCACTGAGTCCCACCCCTTTCCTTACAGCTGTGTAAACCTGGGCGAATTGCTTAATCCCTGTGCCTTAGTTTCCTCACCTATGAAACAGGCCGAATAATAGCACCTGGCTCATGAGATTGTCATGAGGATTAAACCACACCTGGCAGTCTGAGCGCAACACACTGTGTGCTCCGTCTGTTTACAGCAAGTGGGAGACATTTTTTATTGTTCTGAGCTTTTCCCTTTGGGAGTCACACATAGAAGTAATTAAGTATCTGGTCATACAGGTCTGTGTTTGCAGTGGGTCAAATGTCGAGCATGTGGACTCACTCAGTTGTGTTCAAGCCTGATGCTTGAAATGACTATTGCTGCACAAGAAGGGTTTCCCAAGCCAATGGGAGAAAGGCGGCAAGCTACTGTACTTTGGAGAGGGAAGGGCTCAGGGAAGACAACCAGACTGAAGGGTAAGTGTAGTTTGGGGATGAGGACAAACTCGGGTTTGATCATGACACAAAGAGCATGACCAGGCTCAGGGAAAGCTGGAAGCAGGCCAGTCAGAGTCCTCTCTTAGAGCAGCATGGAAGTCGGTTGCCTCATGAATGTTGTGTCCCAGCCCCTCCCAGCTTCCGTCCTGCACAGCTGGAAAGATCAAAACTGTATCCTCTACATCTTAGCCAGAGTTCCAGTTAGGTGAGACCTAAACCTTGGAAATGCTGTGAGCACAGTTCGGTTCTGGCAGATCCAGTGTGGTGATTCCATACTTTTTAATTATTAAACACTTATTTATAACTGTATTCACTTATAAAAAATACACTTACTGCCGGGCGGTGGTGGCTCATGCCTTTAATCCCAGCACTTGGGAGGCAGAGGCAGGTGGATCTTTGTGAGTTTGAGGCCAGCCTGGTCTACAAAGTGAGTCCAGGACAGCCAGGGTTACACAGAGAAACCCTGTCTCAAAAAAAAAAAAATACACTTACTTATCTACTATTCCTACAAATTCCTACAACCCCTATGAATTCCTACAACCCCTATAAATTCCTACAAGCCCTAAGACCTACCCACTAAACCTATTGATAACTATTACAACTATTTTCATAACCTTTTAGAAGGATACAGTCTCTGGGGGCAGGTCCTCAGTCGCCAGGAACCCAGTCTCTGGGGTAGACCCTTTAATTCACTTAGCAGTCTTTATTCTGGAATATCTCAGACGCAGGTTCGTCAGAGTAAATTGGCTATGGAAGTCTCACCTTAAATAAGGCTTGAGGCTTTATTCTCTCTGGGAGACCTCAGCCATCTGTAGGCCAACTTACTTCCTTCGTATCAGCAACTCTGCCGCTCTGCCTCAACTCTGCCGCTCTGCCTCAGTCTTTATAGCTGGCCACAGTTCCATTCAGGCCACTGTTTGGACAGGTCAAACCCCTCTAGGCAAGAGCTGAGCCACAGGGTTTAGTCCTTGGCCTTTTGCTGTCTTGCTGAGGCTTTCTCTGCTCACCAGCTTCCTTCTGCCTCAGGGAGACCTGGCCATTGGTCTACCAGCAACCAGCACTTTCTTCAGCAGGACTCGCTAGCATCAGAGCTCTCTAATATCGGGGGCCCTTAGCATGCAGCTCTCCGGGCTCATCCACTTGTCTTTAAATAGGATCGCTCCTTGTTCCACCTGCTTCAGTTTAATTTGGGCTCTGCCCACTTAGCAGCTGAAAACAATGCCAGGTCATAAAGTCTTTCCTTGTATCACCTGGCTTCAACCTTGTTTTTCAGTCCATAGACACTCCCCTCGTTTCACCTGACTTCATCCATAAGCTGATAAGCTAATTGCTCACAGCCAAGTTGATCTTCATGCCCCAAATTAAGAGACTGTATCAGAAGCCTAGATATTCACTAAATATAACTTATATTAATCTATCGACCCCTACAGTGTGGCTTTCTCTGGAGGCTCTGTACTGTGGAGCTTCCACATTCTTGTACTGCCAGGGCATGTTTACTTGAGTGTGTATGTTTTGTGGCTTATTTGAAATGGGAGCTTGCTATGTAGCCCAGACTGGTCTCAGACTCTGGATCTTTCTGTCTCAGTCTCCTGAATATCAAGATTAAGTACACCCAGCTTAGTTCTCGTCTTCTGTTGAGCAGCTCCTCCTGTGACACGCAACTCCAGGTAGCTCTTGTATATCTGTCACAGGCGTTCACACAGATGGTCTGATGCCACAACAAATGTGTGACGGTGAGTGGATAACTCTTGGGAGTCAGTTCTCTCTTTCCACTATATTGGGGTAGGGTCTCCCTTCTTATTTCTGTCATGCTAAGTATTCTCGCTAGGTGACCCAGAAGCTTCAAGATGATTTTCCTGTCTGCCTCCCATCTCACTCACTGTAGGTGCACTGGGAATACAGATACACACCACTCATCATTTTTTTTTTTTTTTTTGGTTTTTCGAGACAGGGTTTCTCTGTTTAACAGCTCTGGCTGTCCTGGACTCGCTTTGTAGACCAGGCTGGCCTCAAACTCGCAAAGATCCGCCTGCCTCTGCCTCCCAAGTGCTGGGATTAAAGGCGTGCGCCACCACCACCCGGCTCACTCATCATTTTTAACCTTCTGCTTCAGCTAAACAGTATTTGTTTCCCCCAGGACATATGACTTCCCCGCTATATGTTTTTGGTCATAATTACATTAATAGGCATAGTTTGTCTCCTGTACAGTGGGCTTCAAATCCAATCACAGAGGGATTGGTTATCCTCATATCAGTAATGTTACTATTATGCAAATGGGCACATTCTGCCTAGCTGATTGGTCTTGAAGTTCACAGGGGTTCACAGCCAGGGGTATGACCATTGGTGCCTTTTCTCCCCGAGCAACTCATGTAGTTCTAAGACTATGAAAGCTGGCCCATAAGAAGAAACTTCCAGCTCAGTTCCAGCTTGATTTCTCCATATAATGCAACCAAGGCATGCAGTGTCTTCGGCAATCAGTCTTAACTTGTTCTGGTGGGCAATATTTTTGGTGGTTAGTGTTTTGTCAAGGTCATCTGGGAAGAGGGAACCTCAACTGAGAAAATGGCTTTGAAGCCAGTGAGATGGCTCAGCAGGTCAATGAGCCTGCTGCCAAGTCTGAAGAACTGAATAAAATCCCACAACCCCAGTGATAGGGGAAAACAGCTAACTTCTATCAGTTGTCTGCTGTTCTCTGTAGTACACACACACACCGAGATAAATAATGTGAAAAAAATTGCCTCCATCAGTTAGCCTGTGGAGCATTGCTTTTTGTTTTAAGACAGAGTCTCACCACATAACTATGGTTGGCCTGAAACTCACTCTGCAGACCAGGATGACCTCAAACCCAGAGATATCCACCTGCCTCAGCCTTCCAAGGGCTGGGATTAAAGATATACCTCCCAGGAGCTGGAGAGATGGCTCAGCTGTTAAAGGCTAGGCTCATAACCAAACATATAAGATGTGCCCCTGGCCAGGAGCATTTTCTTGAGTAATGACTGTGAGGGGACACACCCACTATGGGCTATGTCACCTTAGGGCTTGTGGTTCCAGAACATATAAGAAATGTAGCTGAGCAGAATGTGGTAGTGCACGCCTTAATCCCAGGACTCAGGAGGCAGAGGCAGGCAGATCTCTGTGAGTTCGAGGCCAGCCTGATCAACAAAGTGAGTCCAGGACAGTCAGGGCTACACAGAGCAACACTGCCTCAAAAAACAAAACAAAAACAAAAAGAAATGTGGTTGAGCATAAGCCTTGAGGAGTCTAGATAGCAGCGCTGCTCTGTGGTCTCTGCTTCGGGTTTTTGCCATGACTTGTCTTGTCATTATGGACTGTGATAAGGACAAGTAACCCACTAAACCCTTTAGTCCCCAAGTTGCTTTTGGCCATGGTGTTTTACTACAATGCAAATTAAACTAAAAGAGCGAGGTCTCGTGTAGCTAGCTCAGCATGATCCTAAAGATCGGATTCCCCTGCCTCCAGCACCCTAATGAAGGGACTATTATGAACCACCACACCTGGTGTATGGGGGTGCATGCTTGCTTAGCAGGCACTCTACCGAGCCACACCAACCCCTAGCCTTTGTGGTGCTATTTGAGTCAGGATCTCAAGTAGCTCAGGCTGGCCCAAAACTAATCTTCTTGTCCCTTCCTGAGCTGTGACTACAAGCGTACACAGCTTTTTATGTATGTGCTGGAGATCTGAATTCATATCCGAATGCCTGCATGACAAACATTTCTTCATTGAGCCATTTCCCTAGCCCCTTATCATCTTTTTTTTTTTTTTTTTTTTTTTTTTTTTTTTTTTTTTTT
>CAJQZJ010000838.1:2678165-2735771 GCA_907164525.1 Lophiomys imhausi
TTTTCTTTTTTTTTTTTTTTTTTGGTTTTTCGAGACAGGGTTTCTCTGTGTAGCCCTGGCTGTCCTGGACTCACTTTGTAGACCAGGCTAGCCTTGAACTCACAAAGATCCACCTGCCCCTGCCTCCCAAGTGCTGGGATTAAAGGCGTGCGCCACCCTTATCATCTTTTGTGAATGCAAAGGATTTAATTTTGATTAAATTATTTGTCAAATTTTCTGGGTTTTTTTTTGGGGGGTAGGGAAGGAGGGCAGTTGAGACAGGGCTTTACACTGTATTTCAGGCTGACCAGGGGCTCACTATACAGCCCAAGCTGGACTTCTACCTCAGCTTTCCTAGTGCAGGAATTGCAGGCAGAGGTGTGAAATTTTGGTCTCATCCTGGGCTACATATTGAGTTAGCCTTGGATATAAAGTAAGCACTTATCTCAAAAAAAGAAAGAAAGGAAGAAAGGAAGAAAGAGAAAAAAGCATAGGGCTGGAGAGCTGGCTCAGCAGTTAAGACCATTGGCTGCTCTTCCAAAGGACCTGGGTTCAAATCCCAGCACCCACGTGGCAGTTTGAAACTGTAATGGCTGGACTTGGTGGCAAATTCCTTTAATCCTAGCACCTGGGGAGGCAGAGGCCGGCAGATCTCTGTGAATTTGAGAAAGCAAAAAAAAAAAAATTTTTTTTTAAATTATTTTCTAGCCAGGCGGTGGTGGCGCACGCCTTTAATCCCAGCACTTGGGAGGCAGAGGCAGGCGGATCTTTGCGAGTTCGAGGCCAGCCTGGTCTACAAAGCGAGTCCAGGACAGCCAGAGCTGTTAAACAGAGAAACCCTGTCTCGAAAAACCAAAAAAAAAAGAAATTCAAATATTTTCTTCAAATAGTTTTATTTCTTTGACTTGGACTTGTCATTGTTGTGTCTTAGTCAGGGGTTCTACTGTGGTGCCGAAACAAACACTCTGACCAAAAAGTAAGTTGGGGAGGAAAGGGTTTATTTGGCCTACACTTCTATATCATTGGAGGGAGGCAGGACAGAGACTCAAGCAGGGGTGGAACCTGGAGGGAGGGAGGAGCTGACACAGAGGCCATAGAGGGGTGCTTCTTACTAACTTGCTTCCCCTGGCTTGCTTGGCCTGCTTTCTTACAGAACCCAGGACCACCCACCATGAGCTGGGCCCTCCCCCACTGATCACTAATTGAGAAAATACAGCTGGATCTCATGGAGGCATTTCCTTAACTGAGGCTCCTTCCTCTCTGATGACTCTAGCTTGTGTCAACACACAAAACCAACCAGCACAGTGTCTGAAACACAGAGCATTCTGGGAGCTTTTTTACATTTTTTTTTTTTTGGTTTTTCGAGACAGGGTTTCTCTGAATATCTCTGGCTGTCCTGGACTCACTTTGTAGACCAGGCTGGCCTCGAACTCACAAAGATCCGCCTGCCTCTGCCTCCCAAGTGCTGGGATTAAAGGCGTGCGCCACCACCGCCTGGCTTTTTTACATTTTTTAAAAATAAACACTACTGTTTTTTTAAAAATATTTATTATGTATACAGTATTTGATCTGCATATATGCCTGAAGGCCAGAAGAGGGCACCAGATCTCAATGGAGATGGTTGTGAGCCACCATGTGGTTGCTGGGAATTGAACTCAGGACCTCTGGAAGAACAGCCAGTGCTCTTAACCTCTGAGCCATCTCTCCAGTCCCTTTTTTTTTTTTTAACATTTATTAAAATTTTTTTAAAACATTTATTTATTATGTATACAGTATTTGCTCTACATATATGCCTGGGCAGATCTCAATGTAGATGGCTGTGAGCCACCATGTGGTTGCTGGGAATTGAACTCAGGACCTTGGGAAGAACAGCCAGTGCTCTTAACCTCTGAGCCACCTCTCCAGCCCTTATTAAAAATTTTTAAAAAGCATAATAATCTCTTAACATCTGTAGACTCTAGTGATGCAGCTTTTGATATTGATAAATTGTCTTTGTTTCCTGATAGATCAATCCTGCATATGGTTTGTTGATTATATTGATATTCTCAAAGGATTCATTTATTTCCTTTATTGTTTTGTTTTCTTTTTCTTTCCTTTTTTTTGGGTGGGGGGGCGGGGGTGAGACAGGGTTCCTCTGTGTAGCCTTGGGTGTCCTGGAACTCTGTCTGACAAGCCTTGGCCTGGATTGTGCAATCTTAGCCCATCTAAGCTAGCTCTTAATTCCATTCCCCAAATATAACCCCATATATACATACATCCTCTGGACTGTTATTCTCCATGCTATGTGGATATTCCAGGACACGTGGAATGAGGTTCTTTTTTCTTTTTCTTTTCTTTCTTTTTTTCTCAGGTTTTTCGAGACAGGGTTTCTCTGCGTAACAGCCCTGGCTGTCCTGAAACTCACTCTGTAGACCAGGCTGGCCTTGAACTCACAGAGATTCGCCTGCCTCTGGCTCCCAAGTGCTGGAATTAAAGGTGTGCGCCACCACACCTGGCTGAGGTTGTTTTTTCTAATCCATGCCATGTTGTCCTCCTTCCTGCTCTTTGCTTCTTCCTCTTCTACTGGAGGTTTCTTCTTCCCAAGATGCTCTCTGCTTCAAAGCCCACACCTTAGTCCCACCTACCTCTGTCTTTGCCCAGTCTCAGGTCTCAGCATTTATTCAATCAATCAGAAACAATGATTAGAAAACAAAGTAACAGACAGCAAGCAGGACCAATTATCATTTAGAATGCATAACACCATCCCATCATTTATTACGCATACAGTTTTCTACCTGCGTGTACACCTGCAGGCCAGAAGAGGGCACCAGATCTCATTATAGATGGCTGTGAGCCACTGTGTGGCTTCTGGGGTGGGGGACTGGAATTGAACTCAGGACCTCTTAACTTCTGAGACATCTCTCCAGCCTGTTTCCTTTATTGTTTTCTTTTCTTTTTCCTCTTGCAACAAGGTGAATTTGAAACTTTGTTGTCAAATATATTTATTAATAACTATAGGCACTTATAATAAACACTTATTCCCTAACAACTAGGCCTAAGAATAACTATAAACCTCTATTGCCTAACAAATAACCATATTAATAACTATAACAACTATTATCTAACAACTAATGCTAACCTTTTAGAAGGATACAGTCTCTGGGGGCAGGTCCTCTGTCCTCAGGAACACCTCAGGAGTAGATCCTTTAAGGCACTAGGTCAACAGTCTTTCTTCAGGAACCCCTCAGACGTAGGTCCTTTAGGATAACTGGTTATTACATTGCTAGGCAGCTTAACTTTAAATGAGGCTTGAGGCTTTCTTGTCTCTGAGTGCCTCAGCTGTCCCTACTCCAACTTGTTCAGTTTATCTCAGCCACTCGGTCACTCTGCTACATCATCGAGGTTGGCTGCAGTTCCATTCGGGCCACCATTTGAACTGGTTGAAGCCCTCAGGGCAAATGCTGTCCCATAGGGGTTTAGTCCTTGTCTTTTTGCTGCCTTGCTGAGGCCTTCTCTACTCACCAGCTTCTTTCTACCTCAGGGAGAGTTGACCATATTATTACAGCTCCGTTTGAGATCAGCTTTCCAGTCTGCCTTCATTTTCTCTATCAGATGAGACAAGCGGTTTTGCATCATGTCTCTAGTGTGGGAACTCTCGGGCTCCCCATGTCCTTATACAGGGTCTCTCCTGGTTTCAACTGGCTTTCAGCCTAATCTGGGCTCAGCTCACTTCATAAGGCTATCAGCAGCTGAAAACAATGGCAAGACATAAACCCTTTTAGTCCATATGCTGCCATGCCAAGTGTCCACAGGTGCCAGGATGATCTTCATGCCCCTAGATATTCACTAAATCTAATTTTTATTGATCTAACTCACATTACAACAAGATCTCATTGACTGTCCTGGAACTATGTACAGCAGGATGGCCTTGAACTCACAGAGATCCGCCTGCCTCTGCCTCCCAAGTGCTGGGATTAAAGGCATGCACCACGATGCCCAGCTTGAAGCTCTATTTTTCAGTGAATAAATATTTAGGATTGTTATGTCTGTGTGATCATCTGACATTTTTACTTTTTTTTTTTTTTAAACAGGGTTTCTCTGTGTAGCCCTGGCCGTCCTGGAACTTGCTTTATAGATCCACCTGCCTCTGCTTCTTGAGTGTTGGGATTAAAGGCATGTGCCACCCACTGCCTGACACATTTTAATCTTTAAATATACTTATTTTTTGTCGGGCACGGTGGCACATGATTTTAATCCCCGGACTCAGGAGGCAGAGGCAGGCAGATCTCTGAGTTTGAGGTCAGGTTGATCTACAGAGAGAGTTCCAAGACAGCCAGAGCTACATAGTGAGACCCTTGTAGTCTTGAAAAAAATAAACACACATACACACTCATTTTCATTTTACCTGTATGAATTCGTGTGTGCGTGTGTGCGTGTGTGTGTGTGTGTGTGTACACACGATGCCCTCAGGCCAGGAAAAAAGCCCTGGATCTCTAGAACTGTAATTTTAAATAGTTGTGAGCCATCCTGTGGGTGTTGCCATCCTAACTCCAGGAGCAACCAGTGCTCTTAACTACTGAGCACCTCTCAGCTCGTGACACAACCTTTTTCTACACTGGTATTATTCTTTACTTAGAAACCTACTTGTTGGTTCTGTTTGCAAACAAAACAAAACAAAAAGCCACCGCAGTTCACATTTCGAGCTCAGGATCTAGGTACAGTAGTCTGAAATTCATAGCCAACTTCAGTACTTTGGGCGACTCCTGTTCTGCAACTTTGGAGAGTTATCTTCCATCCATGCTGTGATGGCTTCTCAGTGATGTGACTGCCAGAAGCCACCTGTGCTCCAGTGAGCAATGTTCCCACCCATGCTCCTGTAATGAACCTCAGCAAGCTCACTGGTTCAAACTGGACTTGGTAGGAATTGTTTCTTTGCTCAGTGGTTGCCCCATCGACGGTGAAGAGGCATATCCATGCATGTCCCCAGGAAATCAAACTGAGTACAATAAAGGTGACATTCTCATTCAGCCTGGTGTGAGATGACAATGGTCTGCATTAGGGGGGCAGTGGAGAAGATGGCAAAGAAAATGTGACTCTCCGGATGATGAGGTGGGACGATCAAAAGGAGTTCTTCTTTTGACTAACGTATTGCAAACCTAACTGCTCCCAATTGGTGTATTGCAAATACCCTGTTCTTGCCTCCCACCCCAGGAGGCTCTACTCACACAGACCCTGAAGAGATCTCTTCAGACCCACATCAAGGCACCTCACCCTTGACACCCTCCAGTGGATTCTCATGCCATGATGCGACCCTGACCGACCCCTCACTCATGACCACTCTTCACTAGTTCCTGTCTAGTCACATGTGCCTCCTTCAGTAAACCAGGACCTGTGGACCCCCAGATGGAGCTCAGCCTAGACACCTTCTTCTTCACACCCTCAGTTCACAGGGGTTTCCTCAAGTGCTATCTCCTCGATGAGGCTTACTCTATTAGCCTCACTGATGACCCCACCGTGGGTCCAGCACTCCCACCGTCTTGATACTTCTTTTCGTTTTTTCTTTATTTTATTTGTGTGGTCTCAAGTGCTCAGTGTGGCCACATGGAGGCCAGAGGAGACATCTATTGTCTAGTCTATCACTTTGCACCTTACTCCCTTCAGACCTGGGTCCTTCACTGAACCTGGAGCAAGGCCAGCAGCCAGTAAGGCCCAGAGGTCCTCCCATCGGTTTGTGACCACACCCTGCTTTTTAATTGGGTGCTGAGGTTCTGAACCCAGCCCCCATGCTTGCACAGCATGCACACGCTCACTTGCTGAGTCATCTCCTAACTCTCCAGTAGCATTTCTTTCTTCTTTTGAGACAGGCTTTCTCTGTGTAGCCCTGGCTGTCCTGGACTTGCTGTGTAGACCAGGCTGGCCTCCAACTCATAGAGATCCGCCTGCCTCTGCCTCCAGAGTGCTGGGCTTAATGGTGTGCACCACCACCGTCCAGCCAGTAGCATTTCTTACCTCCCAATGTTTAAATAATTGACTAATACTACTAAAATTAAGTTGCCCAGGCAGGCATTGAACATTTGACTGTCCTGCTTCAGTGTCTAAAGGGGGGTTGGAATTACAGGCTGTATGTACTGTCATGCCTGGCATTGTTTTTAAAATTACATTTGTGTGTGTGTGTATAAGTTTGTTCATACATGTGAGAAGAGCATCCCCTAGCTCATGAACTTGAGTAGCAAATGGTTAAATAGGCTGTAGAGGTCAGAAAGACTTGTCAGTCTGTCTTTCCTTCAGAGGGTCCTGGTGATGACAGGCCTGTCATTAGACGGGCAGCAAGTGCTTTAACACCAAGCCATCTCCATGGGCCTTGTTTGTTTTTTGTTTTTGATCTTCCTGCCAACTTCTGAGATTATAGGAATTGACCACTATATTCTGAAATCGAACATTTTAAATTATCCAATAAATATTTATTAATAACTATAAACACTTATAAAAAATATAAACACTTAACTACTAACTCTACAAATGCCTTCAACCCCTAAGACCTAACCACTAAACCTATTGATAACTATTACAACTATTTTCCTAACCTTTTAGAAGGATACATTCTCTGGGGCAGGTCCTCAGTCGTCAGGAACACAGTCTCTGGGGTAGATCCTTTAATGCACTTAGCAGTCTTTCTTCTGGAATATCTCAGATGCAGGTTCGTCAGGGTAAATTGGCTATGGCGGTTTCACCTTAAATTAGGCTGAGGCTTTCTTCTCTCTGGGAGACCTCAGCCATCTGTAAGCCAACTTATTTCATTTGTATCAGCAACTCTGCCACTCTGCCTCAGTCTTTAAAGCTGGCCACAGTTTCATTCAGGCCACTGTTTGGACAGGTCAAACCCCTCTAGGCAAAAGCTGAGCCACAGGGTTTTTGCCTTTTGCTGTCTTGCTGAGGCTTTCTCTGTTCACCAGCTTCTTTCTGCCTCAGGGAAATCTGGCTGTCAGTCCACCAGCACTTCCTTCATCAGATTATACAAACTATTGTCATTTCTAGGGTGAGAATCTATCATCTGATCTCTCTAGCATTCACCCCCCGACACCTTGTCCTTAAATACGATCTCTCCTTGTTCCACCTGGCTTCAGCTTAATCTGGGCTCTGCCCACTTAGCAGCTGAAAGCAATGCCAGGCCATAAACCTTGTTCTTAGTCCATAGAGTCTCTCCTTGTTTCACCTGGCTTCCTCCTTGTTTAGTCCATAGAGACTCCCCTCATTTCACCTGACTTCAACCTTGTTTTTAGTCCACAAGCTGATAAGCTAATTGCCCCCAGCCAAGTTGATCTTCATGCCCCGGATTAAGAGATTGTATCAGAAACTCCTAGATATTTACTAAATCTAATTTATATTAATCTAACTCCCCTTACAATATCCTGGTCACTAAATTATTTGAAATGTTGAGGAGATCTAAGCTGAAGGCCAGACATGAGAGCCCTCGCCATCTTGAGGCCTGAGAAGTTAAATCCATAGGAGTGGAGTAAATGATGCAAGAAAAGAGGCCAACACGCACACAGAAATGAAAAGATGGGCAGAGGAAGTGAGACAGATACATGGGGTGGGGGGGAGGTTGGTACAAAATTAGGAGATTTTCAAGAACAAAGAGGGCTGAGTCTGTAGGATTAAAGGTAGCCAGTAAAAGGCCATAGGTAGCTGTATGGAGCCAACTCAAGGTTAGTTACAAGTTATTGAATCGCTAAGGTCAACAGGTAGGGGAAAAGATGGCTGAGACCAAGAGTACTGGGCTTGGGCAGACTGATCCTAAAGCAGTGACCCTCAACTTTGCTAATGCTGTTTGCAACATGCTGTTCCTCATGTTGTGATAACACCATAAAATTGTTTTTGTGGCTACTTCATAACTGTTATGGATCATAATGTAAATATCTAATATGAGGATATCTGATATGAAACCCCTGTGAAAGGGTTGTCCGACTCCCAAAGGAGCTAACGACGGAGAGGTTAAGAACCACTGTCCTAAGCATTCCTAGGACCAGTTTTGTTAGGCCTCTGAATCTGCAGTGAGGCCGCGTTAAAAAAAGGACCAGCACCCTCTAGCGATAAACTTAGGTAATGAACAGTTAAGTGGACAGGTAAAGGGAAAACGCAGGGCACAAAGTACACGCTTTTAGGTCTCCATTCTGTTTGCGACTATACTGACTGCCTGGGCCCTAACAGACTGCAACAGGGGACGGCTCAGAACAGAGGGTCGCGGCTATCACCTAGGAATGAACACGCACGCTGACTGAGCTTTGGGTGCTGAAAAGTCAACCTTTTCACACAGAACTCTCCACCCAAGCCGCCTAGCAAGGACTGGAGCTCTGCTTCGCGTCAGTCCGGACACACCCAAGCGCTACTCCTTTTGCTGGAGCCGCAAGTATTCCCCCAGGCGAGATAGGGATTCCCTGCCTACGGACTGCGCTTTCTCCGCTGGCTACCATAGGACCCAGCTCAGAGCAACCCTGCCTATCTGCTATTCTCTCCTATAGAGCAGAAAATTTTCTTTTTCTTATTGGTCCGCGTAACTTTATCACAGCCAATCAGCGGTAGCCACGGGACCCAATTCACTCCTCCACAACCTGCGTTGGGGGGAGGTGACCTAGGAAGCCATATAACTGTTTTCTGCATCCAGTTTTTCCCAGGAAGCCCTTTACTTCTTACCGTGTCCTACCTGTCCCTGGAGTAAGACGCTGGCACATTTTATTTCTTTTACGTCTGACGTAAGGTCTGGCCCTTGCTCGCGCCTGTCCCCCCCCCTCCAAATGGCATGGCCCGTGGAGTGCCCCACCTTCCAGTCACTTTGAGAGCCAGAGTCTTGGAGAGGGTTTAGGATAGCGATTCTACAACGGTGACTAACAAGTGGGGGGCTTGAGCCCTCTCCCGCTGCCCTCTCGGTCGCGACCACAGGTCACATATCTCTTGCTTGTCCCGGCTGCGTGCGCACGAGCCCCTGAAGCGCTGGCGAAATCGCCGAGTGCAAAACCTACTTGGTACGGTCCACTCCGCCGCGCCCCGCGCCGCCGGAAGTGAGGTGTCTTACCCCCGAAGTTCCGGTTCGCAGGGGGTGGGGAGTGTTGTTAACCGGAGCGGCTGCCGCAGTCGCGGTGGTTGAGCGGGCTCGCGGCGCTGGGCTCCTGGTGAGTGGCCCGAAGTCTGGTCCAGATTGCGATTGGGGTTGGGGTGTCGGGGTCCAAGACTTTGCCCTTTGGGGTCACTGAGATCAGCCCACCCCACTGCCTTCCGCAGCCAGTTCTCGGCCTGTCAGATGGCTGTAGACCTCAGGCGGCGGCGCGGCCACCGTTCGAGAGGCCGGGCCCTGCCTGCGAGGTTCGCCACTCCTTGCGCTCACAGGTGCACGGCTGCGAGGCGACCCGGTGGCTCTCGATCCCGCCGCTGCACCCTGCTGGTCGGCCGTTTCTCCGGTTCTCGGAGTAGACACTGCTCGAGGGACTGGGAGGGGGGCGCCAGGGTTCCAGATTGACGTACCCCGCTGGGCGCGCGTCTGCGCTGACCACCCTAGCACAGCTGTCACTGGCGGTGCCACCTTCCCGGGCTCTCTGCGACTTGCTTTCCCCCACCAGGCTCAGCGTTCCCGCCTCTAAAGCATCATCCCAGCTCCTACAGAGGGTCAGCGGTGGCAGCTACTTTGCTACTTTGCCTCATTGACTCCCTGGAGGAGGCGGCTTGGCAGGCAGCGTGGAAAGAGCCCTAGATTTGAAAGGAGACTGACCCAAGTTCCAGGCTTTGCATCAGTGTGAGCCTTTAACTCCTTTGAGTCCCAGTTTCTCGTTTGTGAAACGGGCAGTATATGTTAATTTGAGTCTAATGGCTGTCAAGGTGAAGTGAGCGTGTACCCCTACCACTGACACTCTGCCAGGGACTGTTCTTGGTTTGTACAGTATGGACATCCCAAATGTCATTTTCCTTGTGCAGGTCTCTGGGCCAGGGCGATGTTCCGCACCGCAGTGATGATGACGGCCAGCCTGGCGCTGACCGGGGCAGTGGTGGCTCACGCCTACTACCTCAAACACCAGTTCTACCCTACCGTGGTGTATTTGACCAAGTCCAGCCCCAGCATGGCAGTGAGTTCAGGGCTCAGTGAGAGAAGACTGCCCAGGAAGGGAAGGAGGAGTCTACCTGGGGCAGAGGCGGGGCTACATGTCATAGAAGTGGGGGAGAAGTCTCCACTGATACTGCCTTACTTGGGATAATTTACAGTCTTGGGGAACTGACAGAATGATGCGCCCCAGGCAGAGGAAGACAGAAAATGACCTCAAACTATGGCCTTTCTCCACTCCTAGGTCCTGTACATCCAGGCCTTTGTCCTTGTCTTCCTCTTGGGCAAGGTGATGGGCAAGGTGTTCTTTGGGCAGCTGAGGGCAGCAGAGATGGAGGTAATGTGTTGGGTGGCCCCAAAGGGATAGGGTCCAGAGCCGGGAAAACAATCACTGGATTCCACACCGTCCCCTGCTCAACCCACAGCACCTTCTGGAACGGTCCTGGTATGCTGTCACTGAGACTTGCTTGGCCTTCACTGTTTTTCGGGATGACTTCAGCCCTCGCTTTGTGGCGCTCTTTACTCTCCTTCTCTTCCTCAAATGTTTCCATTGGTTGGCTGAAGACCGCGTGGACTTTGTGAGTTGGGCCGATGGCATGCCAGTGGATTGGGGCATGGGGCAACCCCAACCATCTTGATGGTGTCCCTCTCTGTTCTGCCTCAGATGGAACGTAGCCCCAACATCTCCTGGCTCTTTCACTGCCGCATCGTCTGTAAGTGGAACTCATGTAGAGGTGTGGGGGTTGCTCAAGGAAAAAGACACCCCTGAGGAATAAATGTGAAAAGTCAAAAACTATGAGCCAGTACCCCGGACCCAGCTGCCCCTCAGACTGCAGGTGTACAGGAAAGATAATTTAAGAAGTTAATTTGCATAGTCTCCACTCTGTTCCACTCCAGGGCTTCTTAACTGCCTGGGCACTCAGCTCTCTGCCTTCTCCCTTGGACCTAGGTTGCCCCAACATCCTGCCTGGGCAAAAATAGTTCCCAGAGGGCTGATTCCACTTCAGTGTCCACATCTGAGCTGATGGCTGGGTCTATGGCCATGATGGGCATGAGGGTGGGGTTGTCCTAGAGCAGGAAGTGGTTGTCAGGCCTATGCTGACCTCACTTCCCTCCTTTGGGGGGTCTCCACAGCTCTTATGTTCCTCCTGGGTATCCTGGACTTCCTCTTTGTCAGCCATGCTTATCACAGCATCCTGACCCGAGGGGCTTCTGTGCAGCTGGTGTTTGGCTTTGAGGTAAAACTAGTTTGGGTGAATAAAGCTGAGGTGGTACTGCATGTGCTGTGGACAATCCTGCAAGTGCTTGCTGAGCCCCGCTGTGTCCCCACCCCCATACTGGCCACCCTCATACACTCCCAGGCAATTGTAGAAGGGCACAAAGAAAGGCTGGTATAGAAGATTCGTGGCCTGAGCACCTTAACAAGCTCTCCTGGAGGCGGATGCCACAGCTGGCTAAGGGCGGAAATGGGAACATTGTTGGGTAGATAACCCAGGAGACATGCCCCAGCTCAGATCTGCCCAGTGCTTACCACATGCCAGGCCTTGTGCTGTGTTCATGAGTTAGATCTCTTAATCAGCACAACCATGTTGTAGACGAAATGCTTCATTTTGCAAATGAGCAAACAGAGGTTGAGCCAGTTGCTTTAGTCAGTCAGAGGTTGGGAGGACCCCAGCTGTGTCTAGGGCCTGTCCACCTGCTGTCCTGAAACCTAAGCCAACCTAAGCCGTGCTAGAGCAAGGGGAAGCTGATGCTCACATTCATCTCCTATCCCTCTCTCCAGTACGCCATTCTGATGACCATGGTGCTCACCATTTTCATCAAGTATGTGTTACACTCCGTGGACCTCCAGAGCGAGAACCCCTGGGACAATAAGGCTGTATACATGCTCTACACGGAGCTGTTTACAGGTGACAGGACCCGGGGCCTCTCCTGATCCCCACCAGCAATCCCCAGTGTGCCCGCTGCTGGCCCTGTTACCAGCCACGCTCCCCCCCCCCACCCAGGATTCATCAAGGTCCTGCTGTACATGGCATTCATGACCATCATGATCAAGGTGCACACCTTCCCCCTCTTCGCCATTAGGCCCATGTACCTGGCCATGAGGTGAGCTCAGCCTTTTCCCTGCACTGTCCCACACTGATGTCTCTGCTCTGTCTCCCTGCACTCACTGAGTTGTCTCTTCAGGCAGTTCAAGAAAGCTGTGACAGATGCCATCATGTCTCGCCGAGCCATCCGCAACATGAACACACTGTAAGTGGGCCCATCCTGGCTACTCTCCCAAACTCTGTCCCAGATCCCTTTGCTCCAAGCTCTGGTCCTGACATGTGCTCTGCCATCTTAACCAGGTACCCAGATGCCACCCCTGAGGAGCTCCAGGCAATGGATAATGTCTGCATCATCTGCCGAGAAGAAATGGTGACAGGTGCAAAGAGATTGCCCTGCAACCACATCTTTCATACCAGGTAAGACAGGTTGGGGGTCCTGCATCTTGGGCAGAGGCTCATGGGAACTGCTGACCACAGCCTAATCTTATTCCCAGCTGCCTGCGCTCCTGGTTCCAGCGGCAGCAGACCTGCCCAACATGCCGAATGGATGTCCTGCGGGCATCATTGCCAGCCCAGTCACCACCACCTCCTGAGCCTGCTGACCAAGGACCACCCCCTGCCCCCCCTCCCCCACCACTGCTGCCACAGCCCCCCAACTGTAAGTGGTCCTTCATTTACCCTCAGAGGACCTTCCTTGCCCTCGAGTACTTCCCCTGGGCTGGGGAATCCCAAATGTCTGCCCTCCTGAAGCTCATTCTAGGTGGGAGGGATGAGAAGGTGGAGAGTGGTAAGCAGGGCCTACAGGGTGGAGGACAGTTCTTAGTAGCCAAGCATTCTGCCTGGGAATGGGGAGTGTCAGCTTACCCTCTTCTTACTACCATTTTTTCTCTGCAGTCCCCCAGGGCCTCCTGCCTCCTTTTCCTCCAGGCATGTTCCCACTGTGGCCCCCAATGGGCCCCTTTCCGCCTGTCCCACCTCCCCCAAGCTCAGGAGAAGCTGCAGCCCCTCCATCCACCAGTGCAGGTGAGCCTTTTGCATGCTAGGGCAGCTGTGGGTGGCAGAGTCAGATCTAGAGACTTGGAGACTGACTTTCTCTCACGTGCTTTGCCAGCCGTTTCTCGGCCCAGTGGAACAGCCACCACCACAGCTGCTGGCTCCAGTACTTCTGCCCCAGCATCTGGCTCTGTACCTGGCCCAGAGGCTGGCCCTGCCCCTGGCTTCCCTTTCCCTCCTCCTTGGATGGGTATGCCGCTGCCTCCACCTTTTGGTAAGTTGGCCAGTCTTTGGGATGTTCAGATTAAAGAGATCAGGCCCAAGTAACTCAAATGACCTCTGCCTCCTGCCAGCCTTCCCCCCCCATGCCTGTGCCCCCTGCGGGCTTTGCTGGCCTGACCCCAGAGGAGCTGCGGGCACTGGAGGGCCATGAGCGGCAGCACCTGGAGGCCCGGCTGCAGAGTCTGCGCAACATACACACGCTACTGGATGCTGCCATGCTGCAAATCAACCAGTACCTCACTGTGCTGGCCTCCTTGGGGTACGCATGCCAGGTTCTAGTAGAGCTCAAAGAAGTCCCTTGTAGTTTTTACATTTGTCTTCCCTGTACCCTGTAAATACATCCTGCTGCCTCAGGCTGCCTGTCTATAGGGCATGTCCAGGAGCTCTTGGCATGCCTGCTGCTTTCATCCTTCATTCTGTGACTTGCACGCACAGCCATGGGTGACAATGTATTAGTGCGATGACTTTGCAACTTACTCATGGTTTCCTTTTTTTCCTCTTCCTTTTTTTTTGGTTTTTCCAAACAGGGTTTCTCAGTGTAGTAGCCCTGGCTGTCCTAGACTGACTCTGTAGACCAGGCTGGCCTCAAACTCAGAGATCCGCCTATCTCTGCCTCCTGAGTGATGGGATTAAAGGCCTGTGCGCCACCACGCCCGACTACTCATGGTTTTCTAACCTTAGATTAATCCTAACATTCGTTGCTTCAGCTCATCACCTAACACACTTCCGACACTGAGAGAGCAAATAATAGAAAGTCCCTTGAAGCCAGCCTGTCCCATGTTCAAGTGCTAGTGTCATTGCTTGCTTGAAGACTTCCTTCACGTTAGAAAAGAAAATCAAATTCGTAGTCATGGGGGGCATGTGCTAGTGTCATTGCTTGCTTGAAGACTTCCTTCACATTAGAAAAGAAAATCAAATTCGTAGTCATGGGTGGCATGTGCAGAGGGTGGGAGGAAGCTGTAGGCAGGCTCGAGCACTCTGATGTACTCAATGAACACCCTGTAAGGTGCCCACCTCAGTGGAGACTGAAGTGAAACTGAAGTGTCAGCTGTCCCTGCCTGGAGTGATAGACAGTCCATGGGACTGGATCACTTGACCCTTGACTTGCCCCACCTGAGACTCTACAGTTCCTAGAAAGGATTCAAGAGCAGCTTGCCTTAGAGGCTCATGGAGGTGGGGAGTAGGGGGGTTGGTAGGGGAGAATCTGTCCAGCCCAAGATGCCAACCAAAGTCAAGCCTCTTATCCCTTCTCTTGCCAGGCCCCCCAGGCCAGCTACTTCAGTGAACCCCACTGAAGAGACTCCCTCTACTGTGGTATCTGCTGTCCCTTCCACCAGTGTCCCCAGCTCTGAGGCCCACACCCCATCCCTGGGAGCCTCCCCACCGATCCCTGAAGCTGAGAAGCCTCCTGGTAGGTGCAAGTAACCTTTAGGGGTTGGGATGAAGGGTTCTCTGGGCTCCACTTCTGACTTCTCTCCCCAGCTGAGTCAGTGGGCACTGCAGAGGAACTTCCTGAGGATGGAGAACCTGATGCTGCAGAACTCCGCCGGCGTCGCCTGCAAAAGCTGGAGTCCCCTGTTGCCCACTGACACTGCCCAGACCTGGCCCTGCTCTCAAGTGGCTCTCACTGGAACACGTCCTGCCACCAAGTGCCAGCTCCCTCTCTGCCTGCACCAGGGAGTAATAACCCCAGCTGAGAAAGAAGTGGCAGGATCCCTGAGGCCAAGAAGAAGTGGCTAGCTTCCCAGTTGATCAGTCTGTCCCCAGCGCCCCTGGGGACATTGGTCGGCTCTAACCTTCCTCCTCCACTTCTGCCATGTCCTCCTGAGGCCTTGAAATTAGAAGCTGGACCTCTGGGAAGCCTTGTCTCCCGTGCTTTCGGAAGAAGGTGAGGCCCCTCCAAGCCTTGCTGTGAGTATGGGACCATGCTGCAGTGCCGAACAGTATTAGCTTCTGTTCCCAAGTGTGGAAACCCAGAGGGGCTGAAGACAGACCAGGACCTTGCCCCACCCTCCTGCCAAGACTGGTACCAGTCTCCTTCCTCTACCCAGGACCCCCTTTATAATGGTGGATGTGCCCCCTAAGCCCTGTGGCATTTCCATGTCTTACTGGCAACCACACAACTCAGGGAAAGGAGTGCCTGGGGGTAGGGGACAGGCGGGCAGCACTGAGGGACCCTGCCCTGCCCCTCCCAGGCTCTTTCCCCATCTCACCCAGCACCCACTGCCTGGTGGGCCTGGCTAAGGGTGTGTGCTGCTCCTTAACCACTGTTTCCCAGAACCCAACGCAGGCCACCTCCAACCTGTGGGACTTGAGTTCAGGATTGGAACTATTTCTGTACCTAGTGGCTTTTGGCTTAAATTTTGTCCTTTTGAATTTGAATGCTTGACCCCAGGAAGGAGGAACAGGTGTGGGGCTAGGTACCTGGACTTTCCAGTTTAGAACAGGCTCTGGGCCAGGCAGGGACCATGGAGCCAAGGCCTAGCTGCTTCTGTCTTCTCTTCCTTCGGTTTTGTGTTACAGGAGTTTCTGGAGACAGTTTCAGATGATTATTTAATTTGTAAATATTGTACAAATTTTAATAGCTTAAATTGTATATACAGCCAAATAAAAACCTGCATTAATGACTGGTAGGACTTGTAATCTAGGATCAGGGCTGGGCTCCTCTTCCTTGCCCAGTCTGTAGGCTGTGAATGGCCTGGGGTCTCCTGAGATGAGTGTACTGAGATCAACAACTGGACATACTTTCATCTTATACATGGAAAAGCTGAGCACTGGATAGTTGGTACCTCTTCATTAGATCTGAAGTCCAGCAGGGTAGCCAGGATCTGAACACTGCTTAGCCAGTTTAATGGTGGGGTTGGACAGGTGGCTGGTGGTGGGACAGGCGACAGGAGTGAAAAGTCTATGTTTTCTTGACTTCAAATGCCGGTATAGTTGATTCCAGGTCAGCAGGCTGATTCCTCAACCCTACCTAGTACAGCACTCAGAGCCCAAGATATGCTTTTGTCTTCTCCATTCCAGGCCATGTCATCCCCATGTCATCTGTGTCATGTTTTCTATAACTTCCACTAAGCCCCAGTCTGGCTTATACCAAAAGCTCCAGAAGCCCAAGGATGGATGTCCCTGATAGGTCTATCCTGTGAAGCTCCCAGAATGGGGTTGGGTGGTTGCTTCTAGAGTGGCTGACCTAAAGAAATGCACCATAGTGTATAAAGGGACAGCAGTTAATGTCTCCCTTATTACCTTGGCTATTGCTTGTGGGCTCCCATGTTGGACAGCTCTCCCCAAGTGGACACTTACACATAGAGGTCTTTTCCCCTTTATGAAAAAAAGCAAGGCCTGATCTCACAGCGCTTTAGGTGTAAGTACTAAGCCCCTTTCTTTGTACCCCATTCTGGAGACTCCAAATCCACTTCCTCTGAATGCCAGTTCTATGGAGGGCACTGCCACATGGCCTGATCATCAGACCTCAGAAGCCTTTCTCAAGAAGCCACGCTTTAAGCTGCTCATCAAAGTAGCCCTTGATTCGAAGAGTACCTGTAACCTCATTAACTTGGGTGATAGGTGTCTTTCCCAGCAGTGGGCTCAAAAATTCTTCCACATCCTTCTGTAGAGCCTAGGGAAAGATAAGCTCCAGTTTTAGTTTCTAATTACAGGACCCATCCCTTCAGCCCTGGAAGGGTCAGGTACAGACCCAAGCCACTTACCCAGATGTCCCCTTCCACCTTCCGAATCACAGTCATCTGTCGGTTGCCATGTGTGATGTCCTTGTAGACAGGGATGTTGTGCATCCTAGAGCGCCGAACAAAGTAGGGCAAGCTGGGAAGGGGGTCTGTAAAGGGATACAGTATAAGAAACCAGCTTAAGCTAGGCATGGTGGCGCAAACCTTTAGTCCCAGCACTCGGGAGGCAGAAGCAGGTGGATCTCTGAGTTTGAGGCCAGCAAGTGAGTCTAGGACAGCCTGAGAAAAAAAGAGAAACCCTGTCTTTTGAAAAAAAAAAAAAAAAAAAAGAAAATGAAGCTGGCTTATCCTAGGCCTCATCCCACATCAACCAAGGCCTTTTCCCTCACAGAAACTGTCAAGAGCTGTGTCTGGGTTTTTGTTGCTCTCATGAATCCTACGCTGGCCTCAAACTCTTCACGGAGCTAAGACCTTGAATTCCTGTTTCCACCTGCTTCCACCTCCCAAGTGCTAGGATTACAGGCTTGCTCCAGCTGCTATAGAAGAGGGTCATTAAATCCTACTGGACAAGACTGCCTCCAGACTTTGGTCTGGGCATCTCCTCTGTCCTTCAGTTTATAGAGTCAAGACTGAATTTTCACCTTGGTACTGTAGGGCCTCAAACAGACCTGCTACCATTTAAGTGTTCAAGAAGAAATAAAGCTGGGCAGTGGTGGCGCACGCCTTTAATCCCAGCACTTGGGAGGCAGAGGCAGGCGGATCTTTGCGAGTTCGAGGCCAGCCTGGTCTACAAAGTGAGTCCAGGACAGCCAGGGCTACACAGAGAAACCCTGTCTCGAAAAACCAAAAAAAAAAAAAAAAAAGAAATAAAGAGCCGAGCTAGTACAAATTTGGACTACATGAAACACTGTCTCAAAAAGGAAAATCAGAAGCTGGATGTGGTAGCAAACCTTAAACTCTGGAGAAAGACAGGTGGGTCTCTGTGAGGACAGTCAGGGCTATTACACAGAGAAACCCTGTCTACAAATAAACAGCAGGCATGTTGATACATTCCTTTAATCGGAGCTGTGGAAGGCAGGTGGATTTCTGAGTTTGGAGCCAGTCTGATCTACACAGTAAGTCTAGGCTAGCCAGGCTTATATAGTTAGTTTCAAACACACCGGTCTTCTTCAAAAACATAATTAACAATTTAATAAATTTATTAAATTGCCAGGCGGTGGTGGTGCACGCCTTTAATCCCAGCACTTGGGAGGCAGAGGCAGGTGGATCTTTGCAAGTTGGAGGCCAGCCTGGTCTACAAAGTGAATCCAGGACAGCCAGGGCTACACACTGAGAAACCCTGTTTCGAAAAAACCCTAAATAAATTATAATTTTTAATTCAATTTAAATTTATAAGTTTATAAATAATTGTAAAAATATAATTAAATTTAATAAATTAAGTGTATCTCCCTGGATCTTTGGGGATCCTCCCTCTGGGACTACTCTCTCCTTTCCCACTGACCCAGTGAGGCTGACAATTGCTGGAACAAAGAGATGGGAGTTAAAGGAATTCTTTTTATTTGCTTTTTTTTTCTTTGAGATAAATTCTCTATCTCCAGCTGACCTAACCCTTGTGCTGGCAGTGAGATTTTACAAACATGATCACATACTGGCCTATATTAAGGTTTTACATGCTGAGATTATACACATTTTGCTGAATTTGAGGTTAGGAAAAGCTAACCAGTTCACAACAGTGAAGGACACAGCCAAATTCAAACCAGGACTGCCTATCTGCTAAGCTGCATTCTCTGTTATACATGGTTGTTGGCCTGGGAGAACAGAAATCCAAACACATGGGTCGTTTTCTTTATGCTTTTTCACCACAAGGGAAGACTTCACCCCAGTAAAATAGGTTCTACTCTTGGGCCCTTCCCTGGAGATGAGACAGTACTAATCCTCCTACATCTCACAGCACTCCTAAGCCCACTGAAAAGTTCCAAGCCTCAGCAGGGGCAAAAAACCTTCCTCCTCTACAGCCTTCAAACTATCCCCATCACTCAACTCACCTCTGGGAGGCTGCCAACCACTTGGAGTGGGATAATGTTTATGCTTTGGTGGCTCTGGGATTTTGGTAGGGGGTAACAGGCGCTCCACGAACTGGTATTCATCCACAGACTCCACAAAGCTGGGGTTATCAGGAGGCCCCTGGGTCTGGCTCTAACGCAAAACAAACAAGTCATCTTTATTTACCAACATTTCATTAGCTTACCCAAAATAGAAGAACCAGACAGAAAAAATAGTATAAGTAAAAAACTTGAACTGGGACAGCACCAGACCAGTTTTCCAGTGTGCAGGACACCAGCGGGCCCTGAAAAAACAGCTGAAACATTCTGAATGGCAAGGTTTCTCCAAGACTCAAGTGACAAACGTGCATATTCCTGAAAAGCCTATTAATCACAAGACCAACATAGTACTCTTCAGTATTTTTTTTTGAACACGGTGTTGAAACTCTTTACCTCCGAAGGAACCGACTAGACACCGAGAGGGGCCGTGCAGCTGCTCTCGGTCCTAACCAACTGGAGCTTTCCGACCCACATTCCGAAACCCAGGCTCCCCAGGTGCAAGCCAGGCTCCGCCAACCCGCCCTCTCCCCCCCGGCATGTACCCTAGAGACGTGTCAACCCGAATATACAGGAAAACTAAGGTCTCATGAGGGAACACAAAGTTCAGGGCTGTCATAAGTAACAGTGAGCCTCATACACAGCCTTTTGCCCTCAGGTCCGAGATCTCACCAGCTGTCGTCTCCCGTAGCTCCTCCATAGGACACAGTTCCTCCAGTCCTGCAGAGCGGCTCGGATCACAGTTGCAGCCATCTTGGCTAACCCAACACTGAGTGCCGTCCGCGCGCGCAGCTGGCTCTGCCCCGCCCGCTTCTGCACGCGCTGCCCTCAAGACCGCCGTCGCAAAGCGTAAGGGGCGGGCTAGGACGGCGGTGGGCGGTACAAAAAAAAAAAAAAACCACTATCCGCGCGGTCGCGCAGCAGTGACGTGACACGCAGCAGGCGGTGGGGACGTGCGCGCCCTCGCTTCTTCCTCTTTCTTGACTCCATCTTCGCGGGAGCAGCAGCTGAGTCCGCGGGTTAGGTGAGACGGGGGAACGGCTGGGCCAGGAGCGCTCGGTAGCAGCAATGTGCGGGCCCAGAGGGTTCCGGGAAGGCAAGGGTCAAGGGCTGTTGTGCGGCCTTGTCTCCGTCTTCATCCAGGTCCCTTGGCGAGCCCGGAATTCCGCATGAGAGACGGCGCAGTCGCCTGCCCCGCTTCCCATCTCCTGACCTTTTTTCTGGGATGCTTCTTTCCTTCTTTTACAGCCCTTTCTCTTTTCAGTCGCCAACATGCAGCTCTTTGTACGAGCCCAGGAGCTACACACCCTCGAGGTGACCGGCCAGGAGACGGTCGCCCAGATCAAAGTAAGTGTGTAATGCTCCTTGGCTCCACCCAACTCCTGCTCTATCCGCAGGCCCGCGGGGAAAATTTGTCTACTTACTAAACCTTGTTTTGTTTTTTTTTCCCGTAGGCTCATGTGGCCTCACTGGAAGGCATTGCCCCCGAAGATCAAGTTGTGCTTCTGGCAGGCTCGCCGCTGGAAGATGAGGCCACCCTAGGCCAGTGTGGTGTAGAGGCCCTGAGCACTCTGGAAGTAGCTGGCCGCATGCTGGGAGGTGAGTGCTTTTTCACTGGGAAAATGGAACGAGTGTGGTTATAGCATGTGACAGGTCATTTCTGTGGTCGTATGCTTGTGCCTTCTAGGGTCTTTTGTTCATATTGATACTTAAATCTCTAACCAGGCTGTAGTTCTGAGTGTCCACTAAAATCCGAAACCCGGTGGTAGCACCCTTTTAATCCCAGGACTTGGGAGGCAGAGACAGGCGAATCAAGGTCAACAAGGGCTACACAGAGAAACCCTGTCTAGAAAGACCAAAAAGAGAAAAGTATAATCATCAAAGTCTGTTTTTTGTGGTACTCCTGTCTCTGCTTTGTATGTAGAAGGTTAGCTAAGGATTTAACTTGGTTTGCGGAGTCTTGGCCTTAGTATGTACATCAATCATAAACTGGTCATGGCCACACTGGATGATAGTGAACCTTGGATAGCTATTCTGTGGCACCCTCCCCACCCCCCTCCAAATCTCTGCAACTTTGTTTCATTCCTTGTTGGGCCCAACTTGGTCATTAAAAAGTTCAAGAGTTGCTGGGCGGTGGTGGCGCACGCCTTTAATCCCAGCACTTGGGAGGCAGAGGCAGGCGGATCTTTGTGAGTTCGAGGCCAGCCTGGTCTACAAAGTGAGTCCAGGACAGCCAAGGATACACAGAGAAACCCTGTCTCGAAAAACCAAAAAAAAAAAAAAAAGTTCAAGAGTTGAGTCTGTAGTGATGGCTCAGCCGTTAAGAGCACTGGCCATTCCTCCAAAAGGACCTCAGTTCAAATCCCATCACCCACGCAGGGTAGTTCACAGCTGTTGGTAATTGCTGGGTGTGGTGGTGCACGCCTTTAATCCTAGCACTAGTGAGGCAGAGGCAGGCGGAGTCCCTTGAGTTCAAGGCCAACTTGGTCTACAAAGTGATTCCAGGACAGCCAAGGATACACAGAGAAACTCTTGGAAAACAAAAACCTGAAAGGTTGTGCTGAGCATTTCATTGCTTCTTACTGGCTGCCTTTCTCCACCCACCCCCACAGGTAAAGTTCATGGTTCCCTGGCTCGAGCTGGAAAAGTGAGAGGTCAAACTCCCAAGGTGAGTGACAGAATTGGTATTTGAACTTTGTTTTTCCTATCATCTCAAAGTTAAGACGTTTGAATTTCTTTCCTCTCTGGGTTCTCTTTCATGGAGAGGAACTGGTGGGAAGGATGCCAGGCATGAGAGGTCAACGAGGGTCTTAACAGTCCTTCCCTTTCCCAGGTGGCCAAGCAGGAGAAGAAGAAGAAGAAGACTGGCCGGGCCAAGCGACGAATGCAGTATAACCGTCGCTTTGTCAATGTTGTGCCCACCTTTGGCAAGAAGAAGGGCCCCAATGCTAATTCCTAAGTTCTATTATGATCCTGGCACTCTAATAAAGCCACTTTACCCAGATATTGCTTTCTTCATTTGTAAGCCCTTGGGGTAGAAATACCTCTTGGTCATCAGGACAGGTAAAGGCCAGCTCTTTGGGTAGTGGTGACAGTGCACGTGTCTCTTAGTCCCAGCACTTAGAAGGCAGAGGCACCTGGATATGAGTTCAAGGTCACCCTGATCTACCTGGTGAGTTCAGGACAGCCAGGGCTACATAGAGACCCTGTGTCAACCAATGAAATAGATTTAGTGTTAAGGCTGTTGTGTTGTGGAGACAGCAGTGGAAAAGAGGGAAGGGTTTGAATAGAAGGTGAATCAATCTTCACTGGTTTTGGGACTAGCTGTAGTCTCAAAAGTCCAAACCACAAGGAACATGGTGTCCCCCAGCTTTAGAAGTTGGTATTGCCTGATTACTTAGGCATCCTGATCTTGTCTGGCCTAACTTAATCATAGCTGAAACTGAGCAGCTGTGTAATGGTTCTACCCCTAGGGACAGACTTCCAGTACACCCAGAGCCCACCCTGATCATTTATGTTTGGAACCTACTGCTTCTTTGGATGTGGCATAACCATGGAGTTAGGCTGAGTTTGAACAACATCCGCTCCATTTAAGCCTCTGCTGTCAGAGTTATGCAGATCAAACATGCTGAGACCAGTATCTGGCCCATTGTAGACATGTACATAATAACTATTTGCCTTAGACTCTTGGCTTTTAGCATTTAGCCTTTTGCTTTTTACTATATGTGTCCTATATTCATGTGGATTTGAGGCCAGTGTGGTCTACATAGTTGAGCCATAACTACACAGTGAAAATCTGCCTATGACCAGGCTGTAGTGGCCTTCAGTCCCAGTCAGGGAGATCTCCCCCGGACAGCGAGGGCTACACAAACCCTAACTCAGAAAACAAGAAAAAAAATCTTGCCTATTAAAAACAATGTGTACCTAAGTGTAGTGGTTGTGAGAACCTGGGGTGTTGTACATGAGTGGAGAGTTGCATTTTTTTGTCCCTAGAAAAAGCTCAACATTGCCGGGCGGTGGTGGCGCACGCCTTTAATCCCAGCACTTGGGAGGCAGAGGCAGGCGGATCTTTGCGAGTTCGAGGCCAGCCTGGTCTACAAAGCGAGTCCAGGACAGCCAGAGCTGTTAAGAGAAACCCTGTCTCGAAAAACCAAAAAAAAAAAAAAGCTCAACATGCCTGTAATTACAACACTTGGGAGGTGGAACCAGGAGGATGAGGAATCAAAATGTCCTTTCCTACATAACCAGTTTGAGGGCAGCCTGAGCATGAGACCTGTGTCAACAAAATAAAAGCAAAGAAGTCCCTAGCCAGTGAGGATGTGATGACTGAGACTGGAAAGAAGCCAGAGGAGAGCTCAGCTAGACGACTTCAGCCAAAACTACAGAAATGTGTGTGACAAGTGGCAGGTACAGATTCCGCAGGGCTTTGTCAGACAGCCTTTGGGTTTGTTGGTCCATTTTTTATTACAAGTGGACACCAGCCTATATAACTAACATATAGGCTTGTTTGGCTCAGTTCTGTCATAGGCTCACCCTATAGATAATCCATTAATTCATGGGTGGATTACTCCGTTAAGGCAGAGCCCTCAACCTGTCTACCTTTTAATATACCTCATAATACTTAATAGGAATTGAATTTCAACACAATTTGAGGGTGTTTGTTTTGTTGTGTTTTTGTTGTTTGAGACAGTCTCATGTCGGCCCAGGCTGGCCTCTCATTTTGGTATGTTGATGTGTTATGAATCTTGATCTCCAGATTCATTACCATGCCTGGTTTATGATTTGATTCTTTTTTTCTTTTTTTGCTTTGTAAATAGCAGCTGGTGTTTATTTTTTGGTTTAGCATTTAAAACCAGTTGTGTAGTAGGAAGAAGGTGTGTCTTGAAAAAGAATGATCTGAATAGAAAATACCAGAAAATGTCTCAATCGTGTAGAAAGAAAGAAGGGACTGCCTCTCCCACCCTTCTTACATTTTCCCGGATGGGATGGAGTACCGCAGATGTGGCTTCCCATCCTCTGGGCAGAGATGGTCCCAACGGTAGGATCTGTGGCCTGTGGAGGGGCTGGCAGAACCCATCCCACAGACCATGCAGATTTCCTAGTTCCTCTCATACAATTGCCCATAGAGAGCTGCTGTCACCAGGCAAGAAGACAGTCCACTCTTCCTCAAGAAATGGCGGCCATTCTCCCACCCATGCTGGTCAGGGGTGTTCAGAGTTATCCCCAACGTGAGAAGTAAAGGAAAGATACAGGAAGTGCTGAAGTTCTCCCACGGCTGAAAGTCCAATAAACCTGGGCTTCTGTGATCTCCTGTCCCCAAGGGTCAGAGCCAAGACCCCACCCCTGACCAGGGCACAGACGCAAACGAAGTAGGTGCCGTGCACTGTGTGGGGTTCATCAAAGACACCCACGGCACACAGCTCTTTGGACAGGGAGGGCCTCTCATGAAGTAAGTGACAGCAGAGGCTGTTGGAGCACACCTGGAGATAGCCTTCCTTTCCCCAGACGGGGACTTGAGTGAAGTCATACATCATCTCTGAGTGGAAGGCTGGGGTGCGTTCATGGTCCATTTGGCAGCCTCATCACAGTGCACTTCCTGGGCATCCTTCCCACAGTATGGATCACTGGATAGGATTTTTAAGAACTTCCTATGGGATAGGTCCATTTCACTAGTTGCATTCTCTGTCCCAACAAGGCCCAGTGGGTTTGTGGCTACCTGGGCAATTATAAGGTGACCTTTGGGGTTGTCCATGTCATGTTACATTACTTCAGAGGGGTGTGTATGCCACTGCCAGTCAAAGGGGATATCAAAGGTGATGAGGTCCACATTAGCAGGGGTATCAAAGGCTGCCTCAAAGTATAGGTTATGCTTGCTGTAGCGGCCAACAAGGGATTCATTCTCACTGAACACTACATTTGTGTTAAACTGGTATCTCCCATCCTGTGGGCACCCAGGGTCACTGCTCAGGCAAGGCTGTTTTGTTCCAAGAGTGGCCACCAAGAACATTTCTCCCTTGATGGCCATACAACTTAGGTGTTGGAGGACCTCCATGTCATTGAACTGAAAGGGCTCTAGACATGGGTTCCACCTGACCAGCTTAGGAGCTGGCATGAAGTCCAAGAATGGGAAAATGGATGTTCATGTGAAGTTGGATCCATGGATGCCGTCTTCTGGGAACACTATAATCTACACACCCAGAGAAGAAGTCAGTGAGCAGAAACCTCCTTGGGACCCAGAACCTAGCAGGAAGCCTACCCTGTAATTGAGACTTGCAGGAGGAGGCTTATCATGGTGAGGCTGAGATGGTCAGACCCAGAGGCCAGTGTGAACCTACTTATGATTTGATTCTTGTGGGTGTATTATTATTTTGTTTTTTGCTTTTTTTGAGACAGGACATCACTATGTAGCTTTATCATAGAATTCACTATGTAGACCTTGAACTCAAAGAAATCAGCTTGCCTCTGCCAACCCAAAGCTGGGATTAAAGGCCTGCACTGCTACATTCTGTTAAGACTTTGGTGGGTTTTTTTTTCTTTGTTTTTGGTGGTTGGTTTTGTTATTTAAAAGGTAACCTTCGTTGTTGATTTTTTTTTCCTTTCAATATTTGGTACAACTACACGGAACAAACTGGAATCAACGACTTAATTTTTCCAAACTAAGAGAGCCAACGTGCTGAGAAGCGCTAGGTCGACTTCTGTGCTCCAAAGAACTACCCGGAGACGAAATTTACCGGGACGCCTCGGGAATGTGCAGAAAGGAGGCTACGTCACCCCCATGACGCGTCCTAGAGGCGGATGTCACCGAAGAAGAGCCGGAAGTGGCGGAGCTGCTACGGCAGTGTGGTACCAGACACACGGCGCCAGTTGCCATGGAGCCCGCAGGGCTCTGCGGCTTCTGCCCGGCTGGGGAGGCGCTGCCCGCGCGCTACACTTGCCCGCGCTGCAACGCTCCCTACTGCTCTCTGCGCTGCTACCGGGCGCACGGCGCTTGCGCCGAAGACTTCTACCGTGACCAGGTGCTGCGAGAGCTCCGTGGCCGGAACGCTTCGCCCAGCCGTCTAGCGGGTGCACTACGCCGGCTGCGTGAACAACGCGAGGCCGAGGATGAGCCGGAGGAAGCAGGCCTCAGGCCCGTCACGTGGCCAGGCAGCCTTTCTGGACTCTGGGAACACTTGGCGCCAGCAGAGAAGGCAGCGTTCGAGCGGCTGCTGAGCCGTGGAGAAGCTGGACGCCTTCTGCCCCCTTGGCGGCCCTGGTGGTGGGGTCGTGGGGGCGGCCCGCTTTTTCTGGAAGAACTGGATAGTGCCCCAGGCAGGGATGTTGCGCAGCCAGAACCTGCCCCTGCGATGACCACGCTGGAATCAGTGAATGATGCCTCCGCGGAGCCACTTGCTGAAACCTCCGGCGCCACAGGGCCGCCCCCAATACCCGCCTGTATCCCTGCGCTGGCCAGTCTGAGCCGCAGCCCGGCTTCGCCACTCGTGCGCTTCCAGCTGCCCAATGTGCTGTTCGCCTATGCTCACACTCTCGCCCTGTACCATGGAGGGGACGACGATGCGCTGCTCTCTGACTTCTGTGCTACGCTGCTCGGTGTTTCTGGAGCCCTGGGAGCCCAGCAAGTCTTTGGCTCTACGGAGGAAGCCCTGCAGGCCGCAGCCCACGTGCTGGAAGCTGGCGAGCATCCACCTGGCCCACTGGGTACGCGGGGTGCCATGCAAGAGGTTGCCCGTATACTGCTGGGCGAGGGCCCTGTCAATCAGAAAGACTACACGCTGACAGCACTGGGGCACCTGGCTTGGACCCTGGGCCGAGCCCGGAAACAGGCTGTGGTTAGCGAAAATCGAAATCGCCTTTACCGGGCCCGGAAGAAGTGCCAGTTCCTGCTAGCGTGGACCAATGAAAACGAGGCTGCCCTCACACCTCTGGCTCTCGACTGTGCCAGGGCCCACCGAGCCCATGCTGTGACAGCAGAGGAGATGGCATCCCTTGCTGGAGAGCTAGAGCGGTTTTGGGGAGGCCCAGTGCCACCTGCTCCAAGGACTCTCATTGAGGAGCTCCCTAGCTGAGCTGAGTATCCATGTCATTAATAAACACGTGACTGGTCTACTCAAATGTTGGCAATACTTTTTTTTTCTTTAAAGATAATGCTGGCCGGGTGTGGTGGCTCACGCCTCTGATCCCAGAACTCATGAGGCAGAGGCAGTTAGATTTCTGTGAGTTCAAGGCTAGCCTGGTCTACAGAGTGAGTCCAGGACAGCCAGCGCTGTTACACAGAGAAACCCTGTCTCAAAAAAAAAAAAAAAAAGATAACCCCTGTCCTAGGATACTCTTCAAGTTGCTGTGTAGTTGAGGATGACCCTGGACTTCTGATTCTGCCTTCAAAGTGTTGAGTACAAGTGTTGGCCACCTTGCTGATTAATGCGGTGCTGAATGTCAAAGGTTCTTAAAAGGTGTGTTAATCAAGCACTCTATAACTGACCTACATCCCCCAGGTCTGGAGTGCCCATTTCTGAGAGAAACCAGTTATTCCACCAAGTCAGACTCTTTGGACCCATAAACCACCTTTCACCTTTCTTAGTCAGCTAGTCCTCCACCCGCACCCCAGGATAGAAGAAAAACACAGCAAGGTTGAAGCCATTTATCCAACAAGGAAAAATATTTCCTTCTGGGATCAGTGACTACTTCTTGCTTTAAACCTCAGCTCTAATGTCCCAGGTGTGGTGGCAGCACTTGGGAGGCAGAGGTAGACAGATCTCTGAGTTCAAGGCCAACCTGGTCTACAGAGTGAGTTGCAGGATAGCCAGAGCTACATAGAGAAACCCTGTCTCAAAAATAAACACACAAAACCTAAAAACCTCTGCTCTGAGGCTGGTTATCCCTGTTGAGTAAAACTGGGTGCCGGCCCTTCTTCCAGGCATGTTCAGGCCCAAACTGGTTAGATGGATCTGCTTCAGTAGACATAGGGAATGATTCGGTAAGGCACACGTCTGCAGTATTCCTGCCAGGCATGGCCATACTTTCGGAGGCACTGCTGCTCGTCTCGGGCCTCCCGGTGCACCAGCAACGCAGCGAAGTAGAGGAGGTAGAAGTAGGGTAGCAGGTGGGATACCCCTGTAGGGAAGGGGCTGCATGGTTACACACCAGCATCCAGTTCATAAGGCTTTCACATCTAATGGTGCATAGGGCGTCAGGGCTCATCGATCAGTAAAGGGTTCAGAAAGGCACTGGGTCTGTGTTGTCACTGATTATTCCCTCCAACAGGCACACCTGGCAGCCTCTAGTCACCACACCCGACCCATTCCCAAACCCACTCACCACAGGGCAAGGACCAAGCCAGTGCCATGATGAGGTCTCCTAGGTAGTTGGGGTGACGAACCATTCCCCACCACCCAGACACCAGCAGCTGCCTCCCTGTGGCAGTAGGGATGGTCTCAAGACCTGGAGAAAGATAGCTAGTGAAACAGGGCACCACAAAGCTCTGCTGTTTCATCTCACCCATAGCCTCCAAGAGACTCAGCTTACCAGCCACACTGGGGTCAGAAGGATTCTTTCGGAATGTGTTTTTCTGGGAGTTGGCCCCACGGAAGATGTAGTAACCAGTAGCTGAGGCAAAGTATGAGCAGTTGGTGACATGGAAGTCCAAGCCTTTTGCCCAACCAACCCTGACCAAAGCCTGTCCAAATCCCAGGCTCTGCTATGATACCCAGGAGCCAGCTCCCAGCCTTAGAGGAGCATCAGAGCCTGGCACCTCCTTGATGAGTACTGAACAAAGTATGAATGAATGGGGAAGGGGAAATGAAGGGCCCTCCTACTGACCTTTAATGAAGCAGATGAGCAAGGCCATGGGCAACCCCAGAGGCTGTGGATGGTACAGAAGGAACTGGGCCTGCAGGCTGTAGGTGAATGGCACCCAGGCTAGGTCTCCAAAGGCCAGCATGAAGCCAAACCCATCATGTAATATGTCCATGGTGGTGAGGACAGACTCCTGCAGGGACAGGGCCCAGACACACTGGTTTAGTCCAGATGACATCCTCAGGATCCCCTGCTTGTCTCCCCTGCCCAATCCAGCCTCACCTCATACCAGAGGGCATCACCCACATATAGCAACTGGAAGCCATTGACCAGACACATGGCCAGTGAAGGACTTCCATGCAGCTCTGCCTCCTGCATCAGCAGGGCTAGGTTAATGAAGACCTGAGAGAAGTAGGGGCAGGGTCATTGTCTCTGAGTAGAATAGTGCCAACCTTTCCCCTCCTCTCAGCCGTCAGTTCACATGTTGGATGGCCCTGTTCTCGGTGACCCTGGACTGCAGCTCCACCTTAAGGTAAAACTCCTGCTCTGGAGTCTAAGCTTTGCCACTTGGACAGAGTACATGTCTTTGCTAACACTCGCTTTCCCACTGCCATGTGAAAAGTGGGAATAATCAGGGCCCATCCTTGAGTTCTTGTTTACAAACTAGTATTATGTTTGTAGACCTAAGGATTATCTTGTCATAAACCTGTACTTTTAGCTGGGCGGTGGTGGCGCACGCCTTTAATCCCAGCACTTGGGAGGCAGAGGCAGGCGGATCTTTGCGAGTTCAAGGCCAGCCTGGTCTACAAAGTGAGTCCAGGACAGCCAGGGCTACACAAAGAAACCCTGTCTTGAAAAACCAAAAAAAAAAAAAACAAAAAACCTGTACTTTTACCCTCATTTCAGTAGGTTGGCCTGGAAGAACCATGTAGACCTGGCTGGCCTTGAACTCACAGAGATCTGCCTGCCTCTGCCTCCTGAGTGCTGGGATTAAAGGCATGCGCCACCATACCTTGCCCTCACAGTAACCTTGGAAACTTCATTCCATCCTATTTCACTAATGAGAAAATGAACTTAGAGTGGTACATATGTGGGCAGGCCAGTCTCCAGATCTGTGGTGGCACCAGGCCTGGTGGGATCATAGTAACTGTAATCCTAGTTACTTGAGTAGCTAAGGGAAATGGAGGGGACCTTGATTTGAGAGAATAGCCTGGGCTATCTATCCTAGTGAGACCTGTTTCAAAACCCAAACCCAGATTCATAGAGGGTACTTGGCACCCCACCTCTGCAAAGGAGCTCCTCCAAGATGAATGCAGGACTCTGCCTGAGTCCTTTGGACCTCTCCTCCACCATCCATGTATGCATGATCTTAACACAAGAACAGCTGGTGTGTTGGCAAGGCCACCAATGACAAACAAGTTGTTGATAATCCACTGGGGGCACTGAGCTGCCTTTCCCTTCAGGCAGTACTTGGTCACGATCTTTGAAGTCGGTTTTGAACTTAAGCACTACATCCAAAGCTGCTTGTGTTCTCCCAGCTCCTGACTGCTGCTCCCACACAGAGCCTGTCATTGCTGTCATGGGGTATATATTGTATACATTTAGTTTTGTGGTGCTAGGGTTGGAACCAGGGGCTTTATGTGAGCTAACCAAATTCTCTCTATCTCTCTCTCTCTCTAAGATGTGGTACTAAGACCCCCTCTTGGTCTTAATAATAAAACAAAACCATGGGTTCATAGCAGAGCAACATATTGGCAAATGAACGAATGATGATTGCTGTCCACCTAACAATGCTCACACACCCTGCTCTTCTCCTGACCCAAGACCAGCACAATTAAACTCAGCATACCCAACCGATGAGGCCGGGTCTCAGCTCACAGAAATATTTGAAGTCAAAGGAACCAAGGCGAGGGTTCAGCTCGCGTCCCAGAAAGAAGTCATACATGTAATTTCCTGGGGAACAACAGAGTGAAGGTACAACAGGTAGGCACCCCATCTACCTCATCCCTACCTCACTGGGACCCCTCTCACCTGAGTTTCCCCCAGGAGCCAGGGCCGAGGCAGGAGCTACCAAAGCCTTCGCATAGAGGAGGAGGCTGAAGATAAAGCTGATGAGAGTGGCAGCCATGGCCAAGGGAAGGAGCATTCCAGAGAGTGCCCCCAGGGGCAGCCCAGCAGACACTCCCAGCCCCACCAACAGGGCGGTTAGCACCAGAGCCTGGAAGCCTGAACCACAGCATAGAGTGAGCCCTAGAGCTGCATACTTGTACAGCCAAAACACACACAGACACACACACTCTCTCTCTCTCTCACACGACACGCCTGGAGTTGAGTAGCAAAGAGGTGGAGGCACAGTGAGAATCCCATAGGGGAGCATGCTGTCAAAGTTAGTCCATGGACCTCCCGGGAGACTTGGAGCCCACCCCAACCCGTGTAACTCCGATTCAAGGCCGAGGAGGGGAAGACCCAGGCACCATTAATAGGGTAGCGCAGGCGACTCTTGTCCTTCAGTTCCAATCCCTCGGCCACCTGCGGGTACAGGGCAGGTCTTATAAGGGTTGGGAGGCCTTCCCCCGTCGAGCCCTCCCGGGTGTGTTAGAACAGAACGCACACCTTGCGTGCAGGCAGCAGGTAGAGCGCCACCTGCAGGCCGAGCCAGATGAACAATAGCTGCAGAGCTTGTGGGCTCCACAGCTCCTCCAGCCCAGGCAGGTACGGGGGTGGACCCAAGAGGCGCGCCGGGCCCGAGCGGGCCACCAGGAGTAGGTGGAACATAGTGATAGGCAGCAGGACCAGCATCACCGTGACGCCTGGGGAGAGGGTGAGTGCCACGTGACCGTTCCCAGCGCGCTCTCACGTCTACAGACGCCATAGGTCACCTGCCTGCTTAATAGGCTCCCAGCGTGACTCTCCTACCTTGATTTTCATGTTGATCCTCTGCCCTCTGGCCTTTCCAAAGACCATCCACCTGCTCTTCCAACTCTGTCTTTCATTACACAAACTCCCTGCTGTGCAGGTGCCAGCACCAGTCCCGCTTCTCCTGCAGACACTTCACCACCCATGCACCCCCACCCTTCTGCCAGATTTCTAAAAAGCCTTCTAGTTCGTATGCTACCTTACTCCTGTTAAGTAGCATTGGCTCAGCCTCCACCCTGAACCTTCCATTTACCCAACGGCCCCCCCGAATTCCAGTGGGGCCTGGGAGGCCTCACGAAGAGTCATGATCTCTGCTTTGCTGGGGAGCGATGGCTCACAAAAGTCGATCAAAGAAACACAGTCCTCCCCATCCCGATAGCCCAGTTACGCCTCTGCCATCTGTCTGGAGACCCGGGTGGAACAGCTACAGCTCTTGTTAAGACATCTTTAAATAGATGCTCCCTCTGCCCATCCTGGGCCCAGCACAGCAACCAATCAGCGCTGGGAGGCGGGTCCCATGCGGGCCCCTGAGAAGCTTCGGAATCGGAAACCCAACCCCTGGCAGGTCCCGCCCCCGCAGGCAAGAGGGAGGAGGAGGCCACACAAGTTTATTAGAAAGGTCCATAAACCCGCCAGCGGGGAAGGGCCGCCAGGATGAGAAAAGGGTACAGGGAGAACAGGACAGGGCGATGGGGCTGCCCCGCGTCAGCAGGGCCTAGCCGCGCTCGCAGATGACCTCAACAACACTGGGTTCCATGGGCACTGGGTCGGGACAGCGCAGGGCAGCTGAGGCTACCACTTCATCTAGCAGCAGGTGCACTAGCTCTTCATCAGCCACAAAGCGCCACAAGTAGAGCTGAAGGAAGTGGCAGTCCACCTGCACCTGCTGCAGCCCGAAGCGCCCAAAGGTGCGCAGTCGCACACACTCCAGTAGCGTCTTCAGGCTGATCTTAATGATACCAGTCAGCACTGACACCTGCAGGCAGGCACAGGGACGCGCCTCAGTGACTGCAGGCTTCCAGGGAGGAGCCTACACCCACATACTGAGCAAGGAAGGGAGATAACGTAAGACAGAAATTTCCAGGGCTCAGGTAACGAGGGAACAATCCAGTTTTGCCACCATGAGGGACAGGGGCAGATAAGGTCCAGTGGTCAGATCAGAGACAGGGCAGCATGAATGTGGTAGGCAGGGGTCACGACTGACTACAAAGCGGAAATGGGGAAGAGAGATCCCTGAGCTTGGGCTGCAGCGGGGCACAGGTCAAAATATGACAGGAAGCCCCGGAAGATTCAGGACTATTTTGGAGACAAGAGGAAGAACAAAGAAGCCTTGAAGTCAGCATGCAGGGTGGGTCGACAAGGCGGTTTTTCTCTGGACTACCTAGACGCTCCAGAGACAGACTAGAAGATGGTCAGAGTGACCCTCAGTTAAGCTCACACAGGGTTCTAGGACTTTCTGGATTGGTGTGGGAGCCAACATTCCCCCTGGGATCTAGGAGAAGGTGCTTTAGACCTTATTGAATTCCACAGGACTGAACACATCAATTCGCTCAGAGAACAGCTTTTGAATATTGCTCAGGAGGTTGGTATCCATCGGAGCACTGGAAGGTGGAGTGAAGAGAGTCAGAGCCCACTTTGCACACCCTCCCTGTTTTCTCTAGCTCAGGGAGGCTTCCCTCCCACCTGACCTGGGTGTGTAGCTAGGTGCATAGCGGCCCTGTTGGCGGGAGCTGCTGTACACAGAGAAGGTCCTTTTGCTGGAGTCACTGCTCTGGGCCTTGCGGACACCCTCTTCATACAGGAGCCCCACCTGGCGATGAAAAGAGGTGCTTCAAGACCAGACCATGGGGTACTGGCAGAAAATTCCCTTACCTTCTTGCCAAGGAATCATACGTAGGGTCACCACCTACACAATCAGGGGAGTGGAACAAAGGCAGGGCAAAAATTAGTCCACAGCCCAATATTCAGCCCCATCCCTCCTCCAACTTTCCGGGTAACTCTGGGCCTCCACATTCCCACAGGTATGAAATGGGGGTTCTAGGGACACAATATAGGTACAGCCAGACCCCTTTTGTCTTGGTCCTTGGAGAGTTGTTATCCAGGGTCCCAGCATGCATCAGGGCTCTGCCACCCAGCCTGAGGCAGCACCTGTACATCAATCGCTGTGGCATCCTCCACAACGCGCTTCATGACCGCACGCACATTCCGGGGCTCCAGGGTACTGAGCCAGTCTCGGGTCTCCACACTCTTGCGTAACATCTGGGAGATGACTAGACCTTGCACCTTCACGTAGTGAGTCAGCAGCCTCCGCGCTGTCTCCCTGGCCTCAGCGCACAGTGTGCTCACAGGTGTAACTGGACACTGATCCTAAGCCAGGAAAGCAGAGGGCAATGGTTGTAGGTACTAGAGACAGATCAGAGGCCACTGCCAGTTAGGAGGTAAGCAATCTGGGGAAGATGGAGGCTGAGATGGGTGCAGACCTCCAGTCTGGTTCTGGCAACAAGAGAATATCCAGCCTCCTGTGTTCCCGTCATTAGCTCCCTTCCCTCTCCTGAGCCACTTCACCTGCACCAGAAACTGTTCATCAGTGAGTGTGAGAATGTAGGAGATGGTGGCGGTCTCATAATCTAGGCAGAGGCGGGAAAGCAGCAGGAGCAGAGCAGGCGGTGTGGCACCTCCCTTTTCTCCTGGGCTGTCACAGAAGCTCTGGGCTGTCTGGCACATGGAACGGATGAAACCAACGATGAGGCCCTCACGGACTCCCTGGCTGCAGAACTCGCCCTGTGAAAGGAGGCCCAGATCCGCAAGCAGTCCTCTCTCCTAGGCTGGAGAAGGTCAGCAAAGCCAGAGCATGGGGCTGTTCCCATTTGTTGCCCTTTGCCCTAAACCCTACTCCAAAGGCCAGCCCCATCCCACTTCCCTGTCTAGTAGGTGCCTAGCAGGGCTGGGAGGAGTGAGGTCTTTTGTTTTTGAGACAGGGCTTCTCTGTGTAGCCCTGACTATCCTGGAACTCGTTCTGTAGACCAGGCTGGCCTTGAACTCAGAGATCTGCCTGCCTCTGCCTCCCGATGGCTGGGACTAATGGGGTGCACCCTCCTCCCCCGGCTCCATCTCTGTCTTTAGCCCAGCTGCACAGCATTTTCTCCTCCAGACTGCCTCCAGAGAATGGAAATCCACATCCAGAGTACTTGGGACAGGACTGTGTGGGGACTGACTTGTCCCCAGTTCCCAAGCACTAGAAAAAGGGTGCTGGAGGGCCAGTCAGCAGAATGAATAACTAAAGTCCAAGGACAGACATACCCTGAAGTAGGGCTTATTGGAGAAGGACACCTCCTTGGCGGTGAAGAGATGCACAGAGGCCAGAGAGGACTTGATGTGGCTCAGGATAGAGCTGGCCACGTTGGCCAGCAACTCAGCCAGGCTGGGGCCCTCTTTCCCAGCCAGACGTGGTGCTGCCAAGGCCTGGCGAACATCTGTTAGGCAGCTCAGAAAGGCCACCTTCAGACCCTGCAAGTGGTGGCTCAGGCGCTCCCGGGCCACTCGCTCCACAATCTCTGTGGCCGACTCCGAAAGCCCAGCAGCGGCCAGCAGGGCCCCAGGTGCTCGGAGGCGCCGGTGGAAGCGATCTAGTGCCCGCACCAACAGTGAGTTGTCGCTTCCACCCTGCTCCTGTGCCAGCCGGCGCTCCACCAGTGCAAAGTAGCGACCGCCCAACTCCTGCGCAAAGGCTGCCAGCTTCTCTGCACCGCAAGGGCCCTGAGTGGCAAACAGCTCCTGGTAGGCCGCTGCCACCTGGCAGAGGCCACCCACAAAGCCATTGCCACCATGGTCGGTGAACTCTAACACATCAGGCGCGGGAGGGGAGGGCCCCAGCTCGGTCTCCAGGCTGCTCAGTTCTTCCTCTAGTCGCCCCCGAGCATGCGTCAGGAACTCTTCACACAGCTCCTCTGGCGGCTCGCCCAGGGCCAGCAGCAGCTCCACGCACTCAGCCTGCTCCGGGGCTCCCGAGCAGCCTTCCCTGTGGCGGCAGAGATGCAGTGAAGACTGCTGGTGGGGTGAAGGGGAGACAAAATGTGGGGGCGCTCTTGATGTGACTGGAGGACAAGGACCAGGCCCGGAAATCACACCTGAAGCACTGCCGCAGCTGCTGGGCCAAGCGGGCTATGATGACCTGGCAGTCATCCTGGATGGCGCGGAAGGAGGGCAGGTGCTGGTACTGCTGCAGCACAGCCCTGGCACGGCCCTGGTAACGCACAGCCTGCCCATAGGCACCTAGCTCCACGCACTTGGTGAGGCGTGAGGGCAGTTCGAAAAGGAACTGCAGCTTCCGCAGCAGTGCATGCACCCCTAGGGGACAGGAAGGGAGTGTGAGCTGCAGAGCTCAGGTGGCTGGCTGGCTGCAGGGCCTGGCCAGTACAGAGCCTACCTGCTAGCTTGGTGATGCGCTCATGTCGGTCCTGTAGCGTGCCGCTGATACGTGCACTGAAGTTGGTGATCACTGCCATGTTGGTGGCCAGCCGGTCCATCTCATCTTCCATCTTCCGGAAGTCATTCTTCATCTTCCGAATGGTATCTGGAAGGGCAAAAGCCCAGTGAGGGAAATGGAACAGACAGAGAGGTGCGGCTCTCACTGATAACCAGTGATTTGCCTGAAATGGCTTGGGTCTTGGTATCAGCATGTATGGGCAAGACGGTTATTATGTTAGTGTAACAAGCCCTGCTTACCCCTGTCCCTGGTGTGGAGGGGAGAGGGCAAGACTACTTAAAATTGGAGGGAAAGTAGCCACTGTCCTGACTGACTCCATTTTGTCCAAACTTGCTCTTCATTTCCCCCTTTCAGTCTCATTTTGTTCTGGAAGGGAACTGGTCCCTGGCACCATCAGAGCCCAGCAGATCTCAACCTGTATGTGCACACCTCAGAGCTCCAGGAACCCTTAGCCTAACAGAGGTTGCTGCATTTGGCTCTTGACTCCTTGCTTCTGTCCTTCCAGATATAATCCTGGAGTTACTGACTAGGATTCAAATGTGGAAGACCAGCTCTCACCCCAGCTTGGCCAAATGGAGAAAAAGCTCCCACTTCATCTTCCTCTTGTCTTGATCCTCTCAGGATGATGGACACACAGAACTACTCTTTAAGGACCTTTAGAAGTAAACCCAGGAATAGGCTTTTGGTACCAATCTCTCCCATCAGATAATATCCAGGTCCCAAAAACAGTCAGAGGCACTTGTCATTGGCCAGAACTTCTGGTTCATTAGAACATAAGCTCCGCAAAGGTAGGGACCACCTAAGTGCTCACTCCCAGGATGTCCTCTGCACACCGCAGGACACACAATAAATTTGCCAGACCTCCTTCCCAAATGGCCCAGATGGTCACTGGACTTCTAGAACATGCTCTACCTCCTTTCCCTTTCACCCAGACTGAAACCTGTGTAAGAAGGCTACTTTTCCTTCCAAATGCCTGGGGGCCCGGCCCCTTTATGTTTCTAGGTTGTCTCTATGTCTCCTCTCTTTAAATTCCTTCTTAGAAGACCATGTCTCACCTTTCTGTGTCACACCTCTTAGTCTCCTCTTGCCCCCTCTCTATCACTGCCTAGACATCAACAATTTGAAGGAGCCTTTGGCCATTCTCCACAGGTCTTACTTCCATCAATCAATCCCAGCTGTTCTTGCCTCTGCCTCCTGCAGTGCATGCCTCTTGACCATCACCAGCACTGGCCGCTTCTGGAATCCCACCACAACTTTAATCCAAGTTCAGCATTTTTCTTCTGGCTTTTTGAGACCTGCAACTTGCTATGTAGACCTGGCAAGTCTCCAATTTACTGTGATCTGCCTATGTTTGCTCCTTAAGTGCTAGAACTATATTCAAGCATCACCACACTCAGTTTAAAACATATTCTTTTGTTTTCTTTTTTCTTTTTTTTTGAGATGGGGTCTCACTATGTAGTTCTGACCTGGAACTCACTATGTAGACCAGGCCAGCCTCGAACTCATAGGCATCCTCCTGCCTCTGCTTCCACAAGTGCTGGGATCAAAGGTATGCACTACTATGCCTGGCCTTAACATCTATTTTTTACTTTAAAAACATGAGAATATGTGGCTGGAAAGATGGTTCATCAGTTAAGAGCAGCTGCGGCTCTTACAAAGAACCTGGTTTAAATTTCCAGCACCCACATGGTGACCCTCAGACATCTCTAAGTCCAGTTCTAGGATATCTGATGCCCTCTTCTTGCCTCTACTGGCATTACATGTATGTGGTACATGGATATACACTACACACACACATACACAGAGTATTTTTTTTTGTTTGTTTTTTGTTTTCTGTTTTTTGAGACAGGGTTTCTCTGTATATCTCTGGCTGTCCTGGACTCACTTTGTAGACCAGGCTGGCCTTGAACTCACAGAGATCCGCCTGCCTCTGCCTCCCGAGTGCTGGGATTAAAGGCGTGAGCCACCACGCCCGGCCCAGAGTATTTTTTTTAATAACCAAAACAAAAAACCTACAGAGCTAAAACTCACAGAACAACTAAGAGATTTTGAAATTTTTACAAAGAATCTGGTTACCAATAGTGAAGGGAACTCTTGGCATCAGTCAACATGAAGCAAAAGCATTCATACTACCCCCTTCCCACACACACAGGGGTTAAACCTAGGGCCTCTCATATGCCATGTTAGTGCCCTTCCACTGTGCCACACCCTTAACCCACACCATGCCTATTGAGTTTATGGTTCCACAGCAAGGAAGGGTATTGTAAGATAAAGACAGCAGATATAAGTTACACACGAGCACAGAGCTGAGAGAAGAGCTGTCCTGAAACAACCCAGCCCCAGAGGATAAGCCTGCACATTAATGTAAACACTGGTCCCAGGGAAAGCCCCAGGCCAGTCAGGACTACACATTATGACTCTGTCTCAACAAACAGCACAGCCGGATAGTGGAGGCAGCAGTGCTTGGGAGGCAGAGGCAGGCAACTCTCTGAGTTTGAGGCTAGCCTGGTCTACTCAAGAGCAAGTTCCAGCACAGCCAGGGCTACATAGAGAAATCCGGTCTCAGAACTCAATCTCCCACCCCACCCCCAGAAAAGAAGAAGGGGCTGGAGAGATGGCTGTGTGGTTAAGAGCACTAGTTGTTCTTCCAAAGGACCTGGGTTCAAAATCCCAGCACCCACATGGCAGTTCCAAATTGTCTGTAATGACCGGGCGTGGTGGCTCACGCCTTTAATCCCAGCACTTGGGAGGCAGAAGCAGGTGGATCTCTGTGAGTTCGAGGTCAGCCTGGTCTACAGAGTGAGTTCCAGGAGAGCCAGGGCTACAGAGAAACCCTATTTCGAAAAAACAAAACAAAACAAACAAACAAAAGAAAAAAACCAACCAAAAAACCACACACACACACACACACAAAACCCACATATTTGAGATTTATGTTTCATAACATAAAACAGTATGTTTCACCTTTTTATGGCTTAGTAACTCAGTTGTTGGGCTATATCATTTATTTATCCATTTACACAGCTGACAGCTATTTGGACTGCTTCTACTTTTTGGCTATAAACATTGTGTATGGCTGGGCGTGGCAGTCCATGCCTTTAATCCCAGTACTCAGGAGCCAGAGGCAGGCAGATCTCTGTGGGTTCAAGCCCAGTCTGGTCTACAAAGTGAGTCTAGGACAATCAAGAACACACAGAAACCCTGTCTCAAAAAAACCTTAAAAAACAAACAAACATTGTATATGGAGAAAGGCATGGTGGCGCGTCACTTTAATCCCGGCACTCAGGGTACACGGAGAAACCCTGTCTCAAAAAAACAAACAAAAAAAATTGTGTATGGAGTGCTGTGTGAATTCCATACACAGTTTCGGGGGGAGGGGTGGTCCTTTGATAAAGCAGTAAGCATGCTTAACTACTGTCCCACCTCCCCAGCCTTCCCCATAGAAACAGGGCTTCTTACTGACGTGGACCTTGCCATTTCAGCTTAGCTGGCTGGTCATCCAGCCAGCCCCAGGGACACACCTGTTCCATCTCATAGCCTAGGGTTTCAGATATGCACTGTCACACTTTGGTTTGTTGTTTTTTGAGACAGTCTCACTATGTATACCTGGCTGGCCCAGAACTCACTATGTAGATCATGCTGGCCTCAAACTCAAAAAGATCTTCAGCCTCCGCTGGAGATTGTGAGGGTTAAAGGTGTGTTTTTCTGTTTTACATAGGTGTTGAGAATTTGAACTCAGGTCCTCAAGCTCTTTACTCACTGAGCCATTCCCAGCAATCTCACTTTGTTTTTGTTTGTTTGTTTGGGCAGGGATTTGATATATATGCTAGGCTAGTCTTGAATTTACAGCAATCCCTCTCTTAGTCTCCAAAGTGCAGGAATTACAGATGCTGCTTGTTTATAACATATACATTATATATATCATATATTTATATATAATATATAATATATATTATATTACTAGGAATGGAATTTCTGGTTTTGTGACTATTCTGTTTAGTTTTGTGAGGACTAGCTAAGTTTTTCTGGAGTGGAGGCACAGCTCTGCATTCCCACTGCTACCTTATCAGGGTTCTGTATCCTCCACATCCCAAACAAAATATTATGTTTTTATGTAGTTATGGCAATACTAGAGGGTGTGCATTGGAAGAGGCACACTTCCTTAATCAATAATGAGGTGGAAACTTTGCATGAGGTTCTTTTTTTTCTGTTTTTTTTTTTTTTTTTTTTTTTTTCCGAGACAGAGTTTCTCTGTGTAGCCCTGGCTGTCCTGGACTAATTTTGTAGACCAGGCTGGCCTTGAACTCACAGAGATCCACCTGCCTCTGCCTCCTGAGTGCTGGGATTAAAGGCATGAGCCACCATACCTGGCTTATTTTTATTTGCATGGTTATTTATTTATCAGGGGCATGTGAGCACCCATGCATGCCATATTACTCACTCATGTGAAGGTCAGAGGACAACCTAAGGGAGTTGGTTCTCTTGTTCTACCCCGTGGGTTCCAAGGACTGAACCCAGGTTGTCAGGCACAGCAACAAGCACCTTTACCTGCTGAGCCACCCCACCTGGGTACCTGAAACAGCAAACGCAGGGACCAAACGCAGCTTTCTGTATGCTAGACAAGCATTCTGCTGGTGAAGTACACCCTAGCCCATATCCACACATCCACACACAACCTATTGAGAGTTTGTTTTGTTTTTGAGACAGTCTCTTGAAGCCCAAACTGCCTTTAAACTTCTTGTCTCTAACTTTCTAGTGTAAGAATTATATGTGTTCCATTATACTCACTTTGTCCAACTTCCTTTATTTTTTACTTTCTATCCTTCATACTAGATAATCTCAATGGACCTACCTTCAAATTTGCTCATTATTCTGCTATTTCTTTGTTGTTGTTGGTGGTGGTGTCTGTCTCTTTTGTGTTTTTGAGACAAGGTTTCTCTGTGTAGCCCTGGCTGTCCTCTCTTTGTAGACTGGGCTGGCCTAGAAACTCAGAGATCTGCCTGCCTCTGAGTGCTGGGATTATAAGTGTCTATAGCCAATGCCAGCACATTTCTTTAGTCTTTGCAGGTTAACAATCTCAGCTCTCCTAACACTCACTTTACGATTTTCTCCTTCCTTAGGAAAATTTTCAAAAAAAAAAAAAAAAAAAAAAGACAAGATGCCAAGCTACCTTTGTCAACTAACAGATAAATGTCAAACATTATACATATTTCAACAAATAAAATATAATACTGGAAAAATTCCTTTGGAAAATTCTGCGTGGAAATCACTATCTTTTTTCATCTTGAAGCTAGCATTGACAGACGAGCACCTACTCCCTGAACCTGCTTCAAATGAGATAAAAGAAAGAGGAGGATGTGTTACGACAGCCACCACTGTGACACTGGGAGAGTCGCAGTGAGTGACTCCAGTGTGATACTCTGGGGACAGCACCCCACAGACACCAACTTTCTCTATAGTCTGTCTCCTAGACATGTGGTTTAATGTTCCTACACAAACCTCAAGTGCCTCTCCTGAAAGTATGACAGAAGGGAGTGTGAAGAGAGTTAAACTGCCTAGCACTAGGGCTGACAGAGCATTCTGCTCTTGCAAAGAACCTGAGTTCGGTTCCAAGCATCAATGTCGGTGGGCTGACAATTGGATGCAACTCTAGCTCCAGGAGATCTGATGCTTCTGATCTCTGGCCTCCATGGACACCTGCCTTCACATGAACATACCCACACACATACACACATTAAATAATACTACTACTAAATCTTAGGGAATGGAGATGGAGAAAGAAAGGGACTGACAAGTCCATCCTCAAAGCAGACTGACCAGAAACAAAAGTTAACACTAATAACATTTTTTTAAAGCTTTTAAATTGCCTGTGAGATGGCTAGCAGCAAGTAAAGGTGCCTGTCATCAAGCCTGACGATCTGAGCTCCATCCCTGAGACCCACAAGGTGGAAGGAGAGAACAGACTCCTGAAAGTTGTCTTCTGGCCTCCACACAAATGTTGTTGCCCACACACGTGCACATACACACACATATGCAAAATAAATAAAAACTAAAGTTTATCAAAATTTCTTGGTGCTTCCTAAGTGCTAACTCATTTCTTCACCTTTTCTCCCCATATCTGGTCCTTAGGATAACCCTCCTATTGTAGCCATCACTTCTATAATAGTCTGATCACAAAGGCAGTGGATTAGCCGGGCGGTGGTGGCACACGCCTTTAATCCCAGCACTTGGGAGGCAGAGGCAGGCGGATCTTTGTGACTTCGAGGCCAGCCTGGTCTACAAAGCGAGTCCAGGACAGCCAGAGATATTCAGAGAAACCCTGTCTCGAAAAACCAAAAAAAAAAAACAAAGGCAGTGGATTAATGTTGGGACAGAATTGTAATCTGGGTCTCTTTTCTTCAGTCCGTTTTTCTCAGCACAGGGGGAGATATAAGACTGTGAGGAGTGTGTCCCAGTGGGATCACCTGTAGCTGAGATGAACTTGTTGTAGTTCTCATAGACCAGGGTCTGCATGTCGCTGTCTAGAGCCCGGATCTGCCGCACCATGTCCGTCTCACTGTCCATCAGCTGGGCCAGAGGACATTCTCTACGCAGCTAGAGAAGCAGGTAGTAGCATTCAGTGTTAGTGCTCACTCAGGTGCCCCCTGCCTTGCCTTAGGTTAGTTGGCCTTCCGTCAAGACAACCCTGATTTCACCCTTATGAGGAATTCCATATATGGAACCTATAAGTGGCATACTTCACAGTTACTAGATTAGACCCAATTTGGGATTTGTCAGCTTTCGGTCTTCAGGCCCAGCCTTGCGCCTGTCAGAGCATGGCCACACCCACTTACCCGGGGTCGATCAGAACATTAGCAACAAGACTTAAGACCCACTACCATTTCAGGTCAGTCCTAACTGGCCCACGCTTCCTTAGCCTCCAGATCTGCCCCTATTGTCTGGTAAGGGCTGTCCTCCTCTTATGAACTCTCGCTCCCCTCACAACATCACCAAAAATAGGGGACATGATCTAGGGCCCAGTATATCTGGGGGTCTGGACCCGCCCCACTCCGCACACACACCTTGTCCAGATAAACTTCCGGGTCGAAGTGCGCCCCATTGAGATCTGTCGGGTCTAGAGGGTCAGGCCCCGCGGAGTGCCCCGCTGCCTCCCCCTCCGAGAGGCCGTAGTAAAGCTTCAGCATCCCGTGAGCCTTCCGCCGACGCTCTGGAGCGTCCGCTTCGAGGCCTTCTGGGGAGTCCCCAGGCCCGGACCCTAGGCCAGGCCCCACAGCTGCTGCGGCCGCCATTGCTCCAACCTCAACACAAGGGGGTGAGGCTGGGGAAGGGAAGAGAAGCACTTCCGGGAGCCATAAAGTTGTTGAAGCCAAGCGGTCCCTCAGATGAAACGTTCCTCTGCAGCTGTAGGATATGTGAGACTAAAGTTCCGCCTTGCATTTGTCCTGAAGTGCAGAGGAAAGTTTCTCTGAGCTTCCCCGGCTCCTTAAGCTGTGATTGCTATGCTAGAAGGTGGGCAAGTCGTGGCGTCCCAATCCTGCATCATCCTCAAGAGAGAGACTCACGGATTATGTACCCAGATTGACTGGATGAGCAGTAAAATTAGGGAATATGCTTTACAAGGGATCTGTGAGGATCAAGTGTCCATTCAGTAGCCTGCATTATGGCTTTAGCGCAGTTTTTCCCCAAAATCGTGTCTCCAAGGAGTTCTGCTCACAATATGAGAACATCGATTCTGTGGTGCTTACAGAACAGACCCTGTACATCTGAAGTAGTTGGTGAAATGTGCTAAGTGAGGAATTGGGATTGAGGATAATTTCTAGATTTCCGATTTAGACAAAAGACCTAGGCATTCATAGAGGCGAAGCTCTCACGAGAAGAGGGAATGAGGTCAGATTGGGATAAATAGAAAATGAGACTTTACCAACGATGGACTGCAAACATTATCAAGGATAGGTACATAGGGTGATGGGCTGGTAGGGTTTTTTTTTGTTTTGTTTTGTTTTGTTTGGTTTTTGGTTTTTTGAGACAGGTTTTTTTTCTATGTAACAGCTCAGGCAGTTCCGGACTCACTCTGTAGACCAGGCTGGCCTCGAACTCACAGAGATTCGCCTGTCTCTGCCTCCTGAGTGCTGGGATTAAAGGAGTTCACCACCACGCCCGGCCCTGCTAGGAGTTCTTGCAAACCAAACACTGACTACCATCTGTTTTAATCTGTAAACCAGGATTAAAAAAAAAATCTAAATGGTGTAATTTTTGTTGCTGGTTGTTTGTTGTTGTTTTTGTTTTTTGGGGTTTTGGTACAGGGTTTCTCTGTGTATCCCTGGTTGTCCTGGACTCACTTTTTAGACCAGGCTGACCTGGAACTTGCATAGATCCAACTACCTCATCCTCCTGAGTTCTGGGATTAAAGGCGTGTGCCACCACACCGGGCCCTGTTTTTGTTTTTCAAGACAGGGTTTCTCTGTGTAGCCCTACCTATCCTGGAACTGGCTCTATAGACCAGGCTGGTTAAACTCAGAGATCTGGCTGTCTCTGCCTCCCGAATATTTGGACTAAAGGCGTGTGATACCACTGTCACCACCTGGCTAAAAATAATTGTGAATACTATTAAAATTAATGCACCATCTGTCCAGCCCCCAGTATTTATTATCCTTAATTATTTGTATTTATTTCTGTGTGCAGATGTTGGAGGCCAGAAGACAGGCTTGGATATCTCAGAGCTGTAGTTATAGCTAGTGGGATGAGCTGCCCACCATGGATGCTGGGGACCACACTGCAAGGGCAGAACACATCCTTCACCACTGCGCCATCGTTTCAATCCATACCCTTTCTCTCTGTCTCTCTGTCTCTCTCTCTCTCTGTGTGTGTGTGTGTGTCTGTCTGTCTGTCTGTCTATCTGTCTCTTCTTTCAATTTGTTTTTGAGACTCACAATGTAAATTTGGCTGACCTGTATGTAACTCACTATTGCAGACCAGGCTGGCATCCAACTCAAAGAGATGTCTGTCTTCCTCTGCCTCCTGGGTTGCTGGGACTAAAGGTGTGTGCCACCACACCTGGCTATTTTTTTGACTCCTTGTTCAGTGGTATATTTAGAAACCAAACATATGAAGATTTCAGCCTATGGAGCTATAATTTAAGAAAGTGAATTTGAGCCAGGTGGTGGTGGTCCACCCTTTAATCCCAGCACTCAGGAGGCAGAGAGAGGTGGATCTTTGTGAGGTGGAGGCCAAGTTGGTCTACAGAGTCAGTTCCAGGACAGCCAAGGCTACACAGAGAAACCCTGTCTGGAAAAACGAGAGAGACACACACAGAGAGACAGAGAGAGAGAGAAAGTGAATTTGAACTGGAGATGGTTTTGCAGCTAAAAACACTTTCTGGCCGGGCGGTGGTGGCGCACGCCTTTAATCCCAGCACTTGGGAGGCAGAGGCAGGTGAGTCTCTGAGTTCGAGGCCAGCCTGCTCTACAAAGTGAGTCCAGGACAGACAAGGATACACAGATAAACCTTGTCTCAAAAAACCTAAAAACAAGGGCTGGAGAGATGGCTCAGAGGTTAAGAGCACTGGCTGCTCTTCCAGAGATCCTGAGTTCAATTCCCAGCAACCACATGGTGGCTCACAACCATCTACATTGAGATCTGGTGCCCTCTTCTGGCCTGCAGGTCTACAGGCAGGCAGAACACTGTGTACATCATAAATAAATAAAATCTTTAAAAAAAAACCCTAAAAACAAAAACAAAAAACACTTGCTGCTCTTCCTGATGACCCAGGTTCTATTCCCAGGCTCACACCTCTATGTAACTCCAGTCCTGGGGAATCTGATGTCTTTAGTCTTCCATGGGGAGCAAGAACACATGTGCATGCAGGCAAACACTCATACATGCAGAAAAAAATTAAAATAAGGGGCTAGAGTGATGGCTCAGCGGTTAAGGGCACTGGCTGCTCTTTCAGAGATCCTGAGTTCTGATTCCCAGAAACCACTTGGTGACTCACAACCATCTAATAATGAGATCTGATGCCCTCTCTTCTGGCATGCAAGTGTACATGCAGATAAAGCACTCATACATAAAACAAATAAAAATCTTTAAAAAATTAAAATAAGATTTTTTTTTTGGTTTTTCTTTTCTTTTTTTGGTTTTTCAAGAGTTTCTCTGTGTAATAGCCCTGGCTGTCTTAGACTCACTTTGTAGGCCAGACTGGCCTCAAACTCAGAGATCCCCTTGCCTCTGCCTCCCGAGTGCTGGGATTGATTAAAGGCATCAATTAAAACTTTTTTTAAAGTGAAGAAAATCAGGCATGGTGATGTGCACTAAAGTCCCAGCACTTAGGAACAGAGGACCAGAAGGAAGCCAAGGTCATTGTGAAAGTAAGTTGAGGACAGCCTGGGCTACATGAAAACTGCCTCAAAAACTAAATAAACAACATCAGAAAAGACAGGAGAGATGGCTCAGCAGTCAAGAATGGATTCCTGGAAGTTGTCCTCTGACCTTCACCTATGCACTGTGGCATGTGAACACTCTTAGCCACCTACCACACACATAAAATAAATGAGGCTGGGCATGGTGCCATGAACCTTTGATCAAGACAGGCAGATTTCTGTGAGTTCCAGGGTAACCAGGGCTGCCTATTGAGACCTTGTCTCAAACAGAACCAACTCAAAAGTTAATTAGTACTAATTAAATGTAATAAAATCTCTAAAAGCCTATTTGTCCTTCATGCTATAAAGATACATGGGCCTTGCCAGGCATGGTAGTTAGTACACACCTTTTAATCCCAGCACTTGGGAGGCAGAAGCAGGCGGATCTCTGTGAGTTTCGGGGCCAGCCTGGGCTACAGAGTGAGTTCCAGGATAGCCAGGGCTACACAGAGAAACCCTGTCTCGGAAAAAAACAAAAAACCAACCATGGGCCTTGGGAGTATGCAAACTAGCATTGCAGAGACATGGAAGGGAAAGTACAGGATCCTGGTGACAAGCACCAATATCATGGAACTTAAGATGAGGTTCAGTTGGGCGTGGTGACACAGGCCTTTAACCCCAGCACTCAGGAGGCAGGCGGATCTCTGTGAGTTTGAGGCCAGCCTGGTCTACAAATCGAGTTCTAGAACAGCCAGTACTGTTACGCAGAGAAACCCTGTCTCAAAAAACAAAAATAAAACAAAAAAGGATGAGGCTGACTACCTGATAGAGGGAAGACTACATTTTGCTGTTTCTGTTTCCCCAGGATATCTGGTGGCCACACTGGAGGGAGAGGCAGATAGATTTGCTGGGGGTAGGTGGGGTTAGTTTGTAGTCACAGTAGAATATTATCTAACAAAGGGCAGTTTAGATTCATTTCTAGGGTCTGCTCATTGAAGTTTGTGGTGACAAGTGGTATTAACTCCAGTGCTTCAGTACAGAGCCAGAGATGCGGACAAAGCCTTCCCTCACTTGGGAGAGTACTCATCTAGGCTCTAATCTCTCGCTTGCCTAAAACTTGCTGTGAAGCCGGGACATGCTCCTCCACCTGTCTGAGCCGTCTGCCTGTTCCCTGTACAGTGTCCTGAGGGAATACTGAGTTGCCAGGAAGTGCAGAGGATGGAATGCATGGTGTGGACTGCTGTCTCTTCCTCACACCACAGGCTCCTGCCACTGGGCACATTTTGCCCACTCCTTCACAATGGAATACCCTCAATACCCAGACACCTTCTCTTTGTTGGACTCAGGCTATGTTCTAGAACCTTGTCCTCTCCAGTGCCTTCCTCACTCTGGAATACACCGCTGTTTCTGACAGAACACCTTAGAATGGCAAGATTTTGCTGCCCCTGGACAGTGACCACTTGCTCCAGTTCTGGGACCTGACTTGAGACCAGGCTGTGAGCAGGATGCGGTGGCGGGACCGCATAGCTGTGTTGTTTTTCCCTCCAGGCATGATGCTCACTGTAGCCGCACTCACGCTCTTCTTCATACACATGGGTGTCTTCGCTAGTGACGTTCACAACTTCTGTGTCACTCACCACTATGACCGCATGAGCTTCAGATACACAGTTGTACTGATAGTAGGTCTGGGGTGGGGCTCAAGGGCTGGCTGGGAAAGGTCAAGGGGCTGATGGAAGTGTCTGCTATGTCAAGGGACCACTCTCCCAATGGATGGGTCTCCCAGTTTTCCCAGGTGATCAGCATCTTCTGGGCTGCCATGGGGTCACTCTACGCAGAGATGACCGATGACAAGTTTCTTCGATGCTTTTCTTTGACCATCCTGAGTGAGTAGGGAGGTGTGTTACAAGGAGGGGTAGTTTTGAAACCCTGAGAAGTGGCAAGGAGGGTACAAAAATGTTGAGCTGATGGGCTCTCTCCTCCATCCAGTGCTCAATGGAGCCATGTTCTTCAACCGCCTGTCCTTGGAGTTTCTGGCCATCAATTACCGAGAGGAGACCCACTGAGGCCTGGGGACTGGGACAGGACTAAGAAGAGAGATGGAAAAAGCTGCCTGAAATGTTTTAATAAAGTCTGTTGTTTATTTGCACCTGTCTGCTCCTCTGAGGGTTGAAGTAGGAGGATGGAGACCCAGGGGCAAGCAGGTGAAGACCAATTTGATCAACAGGGCTACAGACCTGTAACCTCAGCCTTCAACTGTCTTGGCCCAGGGGATCTTACTGTCTCAGGACTGAGGGAGAGGAGTGGAAAAAAGCCCTCAGGCCTCCCCACCTTCTCTCCCTCGGACTCTAGGTCCTAAGTTGGCCCAGGCATGAGCATGGATTCAGGAAGGACCTACACGGATGTGAGGGTTCATGAGTGGGTCCAGATTGGGATCACTGTCGGCTGCAGCCCGGCCAAGGCGAGACATCAGGGCCAGGAGTGCCAGGAAGCCCAGCAGTCCCAGCAGAAGTAGCAGCCCTGCCCGCTGGAGCAGAGTCAATGGCCGCTTCCGGGACCCAGCCCGGCTCCTAAGAGGAATAAGCAGAGTCAGGTCAGGCCCCAGGGCCCCGCCCTGGCACAGAGTCAAGCCTTAGTCACTATTTTTGTGCACTGAGAATGGTGACCCTATATCCTTGAATTTGCCATCATATTGGGTTATTATGAAGCTTGAGCCAGTGAGACACAAATCTTCCTGGAAGCTTAACATGTTAAGCATGAGGGACACTTACAAAAATCAGGTGGCTTCACAGTGGGAAGGGGGCTCAGAGCCCAAATCTAAACCTCCTGTAGGAGGAAAGGACATAGTCCCTGGAGAGGACACGACACACTAAGGCTGCCTGCCAGCCAGGAGTGCACCATGACCCCAGGACCGGGTGCTGTTAGTGCTCACGAGTTCCACTGCCATTAATTGTCCACCATGGGGCCTTTCCTTTTTGACACCCACCCTGTGTCTCTGTGTACCTCAGCAGTTGGGCCAGCCAGCCCAGAGCAGGCCGGCGGCGGTATTTGTCGTCATCACAATCTCCATGGAGACCTGCAGTCCGATCAGCATCCCGTGTGTCATATACCTTCCTTGGGGCTGTAGGGATAGAGACACTAGCATCAACAGGCTCAGACAAACCAGTCCCGTGGTATGGGTAGAGGTAACATGAAGGAGTCCTGCCCTCCCCAACCTAACAGAGTATGTTGGGAATTGTGTAGAGGCAATATCTGAACATGGAGTGAGGAAGAGCCCTTCCACAGGGGCTTCTGGGCTCCCTCCACATAAATCACCCACTCTCCTCTATTCTCTGACTGGGAAAAGGCCCCAGCTCACCGTGTGTTAGGGCTTCAGTACTACCCATGTGTATTACAGTGTGCTGCTCAGGACGGTTTGGGGAAGGAGGGTGGGGAACCTGGCTGTAGAAAGCTGGAGCAGCGGAAATGCTATCTATCTCCTCTTGCACAGGGGTGGTGGTGGCTGTGGAAAAGAGAAAGAACTGTCAGTGGAGAAGGGAGGCAAGGTCCAGACAGCAGGAGGAGGCCACCACTTACCATTAAAGCTGGACCAGTCAGAGAAGTCTGAGGAATTGAGGGGCTCTGGCTCTGGGCTTATCACCTCTTCAATCTGGAGAAAGGAGGGTGAGTCAGTAGCCTGTCCACTCCTGTTGCTGACTCATCCAACCTGCCTCAAGTGAGGCCAGCGTAAACAGATGGTCAAACAGACAGAGTGATTCTCACCAGAGGGAGGCCCAGTCCTGCCCGGGCCCAGTTGACTGTGGCTAGCTTCTCTCTCAGTGCTGAAGCCACTGGGCCAGCTAGGTTGGCTGGGGGGAAGATGGGGCCATTACAGCTGGGGCACTGGTAGCCTGCAGGCGCCGTGTTTCGTGGTAGCTGGGCAGCACGTTCATTAATGCAGGCCCAGTGAAAGAGATCTTAGAACCCATGAAATAAGAAAGGAGAGACATGAGAGAAACAACTCTTTGAGCTCTTAGCATAGGTCTAGTGATGCCCTGCCCCCTAGCTCATTGCAGGAATGAATGGACATATATGCCCAGGGCTATTCTTTTCCTCCTCACCCCAGGTCCCTAAGGCTTCATTCAGCCTTCCTGCTAACACCATTGTACTAAGTCAAGGTAGATTCTACCAACTTAGCCAGCTCATAAAAGGAGAAAGTGTGGCTAGGCAAAAATGCCTTCTACCTTTTCAAGACTCTTCTCTGGGCATGAAACCATCATACTCCTTAGCAACAACAGTTTTAGGCTGGGTATGGTGGCAGCTTCCCATAATCCTAGCATGTGGGAGGTGGAGGTGGGAGGATTAAGAGTTCAAGGTCAGCCCCATGAGATCACAACCTCAAAAACAAATAAACCAACCAAAAACCATGCAAAAATAATTTCAGGAAAGCTTCTGAGATATACAGGTACATGCAGATATCCAGAGGCATAAATACATGTGTTTATAAATACACAAACCAAAGAGACATTCCCTCAATCTACACTAGTTGTCACACATGTAAGATGTACGTATCTGTATGTTCATGTCTGCTAATACTAAAAAACCACACCCTCCTCACATCATCACGCATTCCATGGGACATGTGTTTACATACGCTCATCGCCCATTCACTCACCCCCAAGGATTAATCAAGGTGTGATGTTTGTATGAGTGTACATACAATCTCACATGGAGAAACACAGGTAAAGCTGCCCCTTTCACACCAGCACCTTGAAAAACGTAAGCTGAGGCTTTTACACCAGGCCGTGACTACTGACTCTCTCTAGCTAACTGTAACATGGGAACCTTCCTCTTGCTTCAGTCTTGGGGTCAGTGATGTTCTGAAAAAATGGATCTTCCTCACAGCCACAGCTCACTGTTGTCTCTGCTCTTGAAGAGCAGGAGCTTTAACTTTTAAGAAAGATTGTAAGAGCCGGGCGGTGGTGGCGCACGCCTTTAATCCCAGCACTTGGGAGGCAGAGGCAGGCGGATCTTTGCGAGTTCGAGGCCAGCCTGGTCTACAAAGCGAGTCCAGGACAGCCAGAGATATTCAGAGAAACCCTGTCTCGAAAAACCAAAAAAAAAAAAAAAAAAAAAAAAAAGAAAGATTGTAAGGCCAGGAAGGGAAAAGGCTTGCCTAGGCTTACAAAGCAGGGAAGTAGTTATAAGAATGGGGATCTGAGGCTCTGGCCTCCAGGATCAAGGGACTCACTGTCTTGCTGCTTGAAGGGTGCTAGAAAACCAGTCTCCAAGTCAGATCCTGGGGCTTCCCTGACTCCTTCCTAGTGCCAAGTTCTCACCATAGCAGACAAGACGGGTCGTCTCCCGGCTGGCCAGAGGTGTGTTGCACAGGCGGCAATTGGGGTTGTAGTCACTATCTTGTAGCCACTGCAAGTAGGACTGCACGATGCACTAGAGTGGGAGAGAGATGTCACAACTGGTCCCCAGGCTCCACGATGAACATACCACTCCAAGGCCCAACTGCCTTGTTTCTCTTGTCAGACTCATAATTTCATCTATTCAGTCAATAAACACCTACTGAAGGCCTAGCAGACAGCAACATACACCAAGTCTTTGCACTTGTAGAGTTTACAATCTAGTGTAGGGCTCCTTAGGGATTTGGAAGTAGCCATTCTTGCTTGCCCACCCAGTAAGTCCCCTGCTCAGCCACTGCTCTAAACGCCCCACCTTGGCGTGATTGGCTACCAGACAGTGCTCGCAGACGTTAACTCGGTGCTCAAAGCAGAACAGGTTTGTCACCTTCCTCTTGGGGCACTTGCAAAGTCCCATGACCGATCCTAGGGAGTAAATCTGAGTTAGCAGGAAGCCAAGTTATGGTGGCTCCCACACTTTGTTCTCACCAACCCAGTTCATTTCTTCTTTTAAATCCTCAGACCCGTCCCACACCAGCCCAAACACCAAATTCTAGCCTACTGGCTCAGCATCGGTAAGGCCACGCCCCCTGCACAGATCGTATCACAAACGACCCCTCATTCTATCAGGACCTACCAGCTCCTAGCTAGACCTCTCCATCAACTCCAATACCACAGCCCCGCCCCCAGGACCCCACCTCCTCATAACCCCGCCCCTAGCCGGCCGACCCCATTCTGGGACTCCGCGAACCTCCGAGATACCGGTCGTGATGGGTGTGTACAATAAGTGGAAAGCGCGGAAGGCCGGGGACTGCGCTCACCAACTCCGATAGCAACAGCTCAGCTCCCTTTGGCTCCGGCCGCTGCCACGTCTCTTCCGGGTGCGGCGCACACTGATGATGACATAGCGCCGCCGGCCGGCTACGCCCCTACCTTACGCAAGACGTAAACCCTGTGACCTCAAACAGGTATTCCTGGGGGTCAGGCTCCTCCTTCCTTGCGTCACTTCCGCTTTCTCCCCGCCAGGCGGGTAATTTGAACGTATACAGCTGTACATCTCTCGGTTGGCGCGAGTCCGCGTTGGTGACTGCGGCGGTGGAAACTGAGCCCGACTATAAACATGTCGGAGCGGCGAACGCGGTCCGGAGGGGCTACCCAGCGGTCTGGTGAGCGGAGGGCGCGCGGGAACAGTGGGGCCGAGTCGTTTGGGGAACGAAACTTGGCTCACGGTGGAAGACGCCCGTGATAGTTGGGAAACGAACTCGTCAAGCATCTTCTTTCGCTTGGTTGTTGGACAAAGTTTTGCTCATCCTTAAACATGTTTCCCTTTCCAGTGCCTAGGACTCCACTTACTAAGCCTTCGAAGAAGCCCCAACGGAAATCTGGCTCAGATCTCCCGAACATCTTTCCTGAAATCTGGCCGAAGGTGAAATCTGAGTTCTGCAGGTACTGACCTAGAGGGCTTTGAACTAATGTAAAACTCTTGGTAATCCTTCTCTCTCCCTTTTCAGACACCTCATGCAGCGCCAGTCAGAAAGGCCATCGTCTTGAAGAGGATCGTAGCTCATGCAGTAGAGGTGAGGGGCCTAGAGAGGGATTTGGGAGTGAGATGTCAAAACTAATCTTAGCTGTTGATTGATTGGTTGATGTTTTCCCTACAGGCCCCAGTTGTCCACACACTTCGAAGGAGTCCTAGGGTGAGTTCAGTTCCATCTGCTTAATTTTGTGGGATCCAGTTTGCCGTAGAGGATAGGCAAACTAAGCCGTCAATTGTACCCAGGCAGCCGGGTGTGGTGGCGCACGCCTTTAATCGCAGCACTTGGGAGGCAGAGGCAGGCCGATCTCTGTGTGTTCTAGTTCGAGGCCAGCCTGGTCTACCAAGCAAGTCCAGGACAGCCAAGGCTATTACACAGAGAAACCCTGTCTCAACACCCCCCCGCCAAAAAAAAAAAAATTGTATCTAGGCAACTGAAAGCAATTTGTCTCTTTTTGACACTGGATTGTCATTTTAGGTTTAATTGTGTAACACTGTTGTCCTGAACTAGAAGTTGCTGTAGACTGGCCTCAAACTCACAGACCTGCATGGGACTCTCCAGTGATAGAATCAAGGATTAAAGATGTGCATGCTACCAGGACTGGCTATAATTGCCATTCTTGTTTACTGTATGCAGATGTCATTCATTGTTAGTTCCTTATGCTCTGAGCATTTTCACTGTTTTTCTTAGTAAGTTGAGATATGCCTTAACCACTGGTCTTTTATAAACCATTTTGCCACTGGGTGTTTGGTGATACAGGCCTTTTTTTTTTTTTTTTTTTTTTTTGAGGCAGGGTTTCTCTGTGTAACCCTGGCTGTCCTGGACTCACTCTGTAGACCAGGTTGGCCTTAAACTTGTAGAGATCCATGCACCTGCCTCTGCCTCCCAGAGCTGGGATTAAAGGCGTGCACCACCACGCTCAGCACGATGCAGGCCCTTTTGTTTTGGTTTGGTTTTTTTTTTTTTTTTTTGAGACAGGGTTTCTCTGTGTAGCTCTGGCTGTCCTGGACTCACTCTGTAGACCAGGTTGGCCTTGAACTCGTAGAGATCCATGCACCTGCCTCTGCCTCCGAGTGCTAGGATTACAGGCGTGTGCCACCACGCTCAGCATGATGCAGGCTTTTGGTCAGGAGTTTGATCAGGAAGTAGAAGGCAGAGGCAGGCAGATCTCTGAATTTAGGGCTAGCCTGATTTACGAAGCGATTCTAATATAGCCAGGGGTATACACACACACACTACTGTCTCAAAAACCAAAATAGCAACAACAATAACAACAAAAACCAAACCGCTTTGCTTTCAGCACTTATGGTTGTAGGATGGGTTGTGTTTAGGGGCGAGAAAGACAGCTCAGTTGCTAAGAGTTGTTTTCAGCACCCACATCAAATGGATCCCAAACATTTATAGCTTCAGTTCTAGAGTATTCAGTGCCCCCCTTCTGGCCTCCATGAACATATGCATACAAAATATAAAAGGTGCTGGGTGGTGATGACACACACCTTTTATCCTGTTAGGTCTAAGAAATGGACCCATGAATTGAGGCAACCAAGGAATCATGAGAATGATGCAAAAGAAACATGTTTATTAACCAGCATGCTATGGTTGTCACTCACCAAGTCCCCATGCAAGGGAAGGGAGGCACAACCCGGAGCAGAATCTCATTTCAGATTTTATATTATTTTTGAGCAAGCTTACATCATAGCAACATTAGGGATATCTCTATTTGTTAACGTAGGTGACGTTGGGGGGAGGGCGCTAGGGACAGATTTCCAAACTCACCGCCGTTGCCAACCTGAAGTTTTTGCTTTCCTCTCTGTTGCTCTGGGAACCAGATCTGCCCAAGCAGGGAACTTGGCCTCCTGGTAACAAAACTGGAGCGGAGGGGTTAATACTATGTGACAGTTCCTGGGACAAGTTGCCCTAGAGTTTAGGGCCTGGCCAAGCAAGCCCAGCAATTAGAACAACCAGACCCAAAAACTTTGGCTCTACAATCCCAGCACTTGGGAAGCAGAGGCAGACAGATCTCCGATCTGTGAGTTCGAGAGCATCCAGGGCTACATGCACACACACACAAAAAAAAAATCCTGACTGGAAAACCAAAAAAATCAAAAGTAAGATTAGTTATGTGTGGGGGCTTTTATGGTTTTTGGTTTTTTTGTTTGTTGGTTTTTCAAGACAGGGTTTCTAAGTTTAACAGCCTTGGCTGTCCTGGCACTCACGACCTGGAACTCACAGAGATCCACCTGCCTATGCCTCCCAAGCACTGGAATTAAAAGTGTGCGCCAACATGCCCAGCTGGCTTTTACAGCTTTAACAGTCTTTGTTTGGTTTGGTTTGGTTTTGGTTTTTGAGACAGGGTTTCTTTGTGTATCCTTGGCTGTCCTGGACTCACTTTGTAGACCAGGCTGGTCTTGAACTCACAGAGATCCAACTGCCTCTGTCTCCCAAGTGTTGAGATTAAAGACGTGTCCCACCAAGCCCAACAATTACAGACAGCTGTGAACTGCCATGTGGCATTTGAACCCGGCTCCTTGGAAGAGCAGCCAGTGTTCTTAACCTCTGAACCATCTCTCCAGCCCCTTTAACAGACTTTTTATTTTTATTTTTTTATTTTATTTTTTTTTAAAGATTTATTTATTATGTATACAGTGTTCTGTCTGCAGGTATATCTGCAGGCCAGAAGAGGGCACCAGATTTCATTATGGATGGTTGTGAGCCACCATGTGGTTGCTGGGAATTGAACTCATGACCTCTGGAAGAGCAGCCAGTGCTCTTAACCGCTGAGCCATCTCTCCAGCCCTAACAGACTTTTTAAAGGACTTTTGTTGTTTGCCCATAAGCACTGTGTTTTTTGCAAGAGGGTCTCACTCATGTAGTGAAGCCTGACCTTGAACTTAGTATGTGGTTAAGGCTGGTTTTGAATTTCTGATCCTTGGCCTCCCAAGTGCTGGAATTACAGGTGTGTACCACCACACCCTGTGATATTTTGTTCTTTGAACTGAGTTGTGTTATATGTTGTGTTGCTCTGGCTGGATTGATACTCTTTGTATAACGTAGGCTGGCCTTGAACTCAAGGCCATCTTACTTTCTCAACCCCACAGTGCGTCATGAGGCGAAGTGTATAGCTTTTATTATTTTTTAGCTACTTTGAGGGTTCTTATCCTGTCCCTTAACATTATCTTCTGTTGGCTCAGCTCAGCTCCTCCTGGCTCAGCTGTCGCCAACCTGTCACCAACTGCTAGCTCCATTCACTTTCAGCTCTTTCCTATTTTCACTCTTCTCAATCCATTTTCTTCATCTCTCTGGCTTTACTCAATGTTCTTCCTGCAACAGCTGTCTTCTCTGACCCTGCTCTTCTTTTCCCCTGGACTACTCCTATCCTACTATTCTCTTCCAGCTCTCAGCCTTTGCTGGCTTTTCATATCCTCCTGTTTCCAGAAGTCAGAGGCAACTGACCCTGAAGGGCATAGAATCCTTTAGAGGGGCAGGCACATAAAATAAATCACACTACATTTTCACCCATTTGTTTTAGCTATTAAAAATTATGCTGTTTTTAAGTTGCTTCTTAGTTTTTTTTTTTTTTTAAAGATTTATTATGTATACAGTGTTCTGTCTGCAGGTATTATATCTGCAGGCCAGAAGAGGGCACCAGATTTCATTATGGATGGTTGTGAGCCACCATGTGGTTGCTGGGAATTGAACTCATGACCTCTGGAAGAGCAGCCAGTGCTCTTAACCGCTGAGCCATCTCTCCAGCCCTGCTTCTTAGTTCTCTCCAATATCTATTCCAGGGTTTTCATGTGTCTGATATGATTTTCTGCTGATCTCTTGGTTTTTTTCGAGACAGGGTTTCTCTGTGTAGTCCTGACTGTCCTAGACTCACTTTGTAGACCAGGCTGGCCTCAAACTCGCAAAGATCCACCTGCCTCTGCCTCACAAGTGCTGGGATTAAAGGTGTGTGCCACCACCGCCCGGCTCTGCTGAT
>CAJQZJ010000838.1:2761162-2792448 GCA_907164525.1 Lophiomys imhausi
TATTCACTAAATCTAACTTATATTAACCTATCAGCCCCTTCAGAGGAGTTTGAGCTGGAACAGATGAGTTGAATCAGCCAGCCAAGGTTCAGAAAGAACAAGAAAGGCTGAGTTTATTCAGCAGTAGGTTTCAGAAGCTCAAAATATTCTAAGGCTAGATTAGATTGTACTAAGGTTAGAAGCTTCCAGGACTAGGCCTAGATACATTTACAGGGATGCTTGCTCAGCAGGGAAAAGTGGGCGGAACAATTGGCAGAGTAGACAGGGAACTTGCAGGAATATTCATGGAAAGGAGCACAACTGGGGACAAGTGTGCACGCCTGCAGTCCCCACACTGGGGGTGGAGGAAGGAGGAGCAGGGGCCTCTAGGTCATGCCACTGTATGATGAGTTGAGACCAGCCTCCACCACACACTGTCTCAAAGACAAGAACAAACACAAACTTTTTTTTTTTTTTTTTGGTTTTTCGAGACAGGGTTTCTCTGTGTAACAGCCCTGGCTGTCCTGGACTTGCTTTGTAGACCAGGCTGGCCTCGAACTCACAGAGATCCGCCTGCCTCTGCCTCCCAAGTGCTGGGATTAAAGGCGTGCGCTACCACTGCCCAGCCCACACAAACTTTTTTAACCTAAGTACATCTCCTGCAATGCTGTCATGTTTGGGATGAGTTTGTGTGCTAAGAAATCCTTCAGCGGTAGTGTGCTTACCTAACACATGGGCCCTTGGGTTTGATCTCCAGTACCACTTACATGAAATGATTCAGTATCTGAAATTCAAATATCCTGTATTATTTCTCTTTCTTTTTTCTTTCTCCTCCCCCCCCCCCAGTTTTTCAGTGTAGCCTTGGCTGTCCTGGACTCACTCTGTAGACCAGGCTGGTCTTGAACTCACAGAGATCCACCTGCTTTTGCCTCCCAAGTGCTATGATATAAAGGTGTGCAGCACCCTGCAAATGTCCTGAATTTTATCCAATGATTTTACCAAAGCTTCAGGTGAACAGAAATTTGTCAGGTAACTCCCTTCATAAAAGTAAAACCAAAGGAGCCGGGCGTGGTGTTGTACGCCTTTAATCCCAGCATTTGGGAGGCAGAGGCTAGTGGATCTCTGGGAGTTTGAGGCCAGTCTGGTCTACAAATCAAATCGAGTCCAGGACACCCAGGGCTACAACAAAAATCTTGTCTCGAAAAACAAAACACACACAAAAACAGTAAAACCAAAAAGCCAAACAAACAAAAACCACAAGGGATGGGGAGAGGTAAGGAGGAGAGGGTAATATTTAAGGGAATCCTATAGTTCTGTAAATGTGGAGAGCTACCTTCACTTTCAGTGTCGGGTGGACTTTGAGAAGGAAGTCAAAGATGGCATGGGAGACACCCCTCTATTACAGCACTTTTCCTACTTTGGTGTTGTTTGTTTTCCAGATAGGGTCTCATGTAGCCCAGGCTGGCCTTTAAGTCGTTATTTAGGTAGCCTTTAATTCCTTATCTTCCCACCTCCACTCCTGAGTGCTGAGACCACAGCTGTGTCTAAAGTATTCCCTTTGGGAATGTAATTGAATTTACACCCTGGAGATGGTCGTGGGCTCTGGAGATGACCCAGGGTGTAAAAGCCTCTACCAAACAAAGACAAGGAACAAGTTTGTTCCTTGAAGTCAATGGTGGAGGAAAAGAACCAATTCCTGAAAGTTGTCTTCTGGGCCGTGCACATACGCAACTTTCCCTGTCACACATGGTAATAAATTTTTTTTTAAGAAATTGAAAACTGGTTACATTGATTACTTTTTCTTTGTTGTGACAAAACACATGACCAGAACAGCTTGGCTCACAGTTTGAGAATATTGTCCATCGTGGCAGGGTAGTCATGGCAACAGGAGCTTGAGGAATCTGGTTATATTGCTTCTGTATTGGAGATGTGGGGAGAGATGAGCGCTGGTGCTCAGTTCTCTTTCTGCTTTTCATCCTGTTTAGGACCCCAGCCCATGGAGGGGGCATATCCTAGTGTGGGGCTTCCTCCTCGATTTACTTACTCTAGGAACTTCTTTAAGGTGACAATATTAACCATCAGCACTGGGCATCCTATTTTATATTTGCTGAGGGCTTTACCATCTGGACTGGGCTATGGTCTAGCAACACCAGCTTTGAGGGCTCTTGCTTTCTGGATAGAACTGGTAATGGATGCTAGACCAGGAATACCTAGACCAATTATTCTCCCAAGGAAACCAAGCTTGTTAGCAAAGACAAGCTAATGCAATGGGGTAAGTGGGTCACCAACCAGGTCTCTTATCTCCTTCAGTCTCCCATAGGCAGACAGAGTGTCCACTCCAAGCAGGTCTTGAAAACAGCAATGCAGCCTGCTGAGCCGCAGCTAGAAGAACCGGGAGACTCTGGGAAGCTCAACACCAACACAGAGGTGACAGCAAGCTCTGGGGGCTCACCCATCTACTACTCACCCTCAGACAGAAGGCAAGGGAGAACAGCAGGCTGCTGAAATTCTCCCTTAGCCTGGGCCAAGACATGTCTGAACTCCTGACCCCTCAAACTCCTCCCTGTGGGGCATCTTGGGTCCTTCACCATCTGGAGGGCCTCTTCTGGAGACAAATCTCATTTGTTCTGTACTTTCCACAGCAGAAAGTAGAGGTTTCTCCCCATAAACTGAAGGGCGCAGAGATGGAAAGAGCAACAAGGGGAAGGGAGCTGGGCACTGGGGCTGGAAGCCACATGGCATTCCAGTCACTAAAGGCACCTTCTCTACAAAGCCATCCTCAGAGCAAAAGGTGGACCTGCAGTTGGAGCCCACTGTCACTTTCCTGTTCACACTCCTGAACACTCCTGAGCCCAAAGATGCTGAAACGTAAGGCTGCCTGAATAGGTGTGTGTCTGTGAGCGGGTATTACTTGAGGGAGGTGGAGGGCATCCCCGACCCATGACCTTTCAAACCCGTGATAGGATTAAGCTTTGAACTTCAGAAAGGTCCACATATGACTGATGGAACTGGGTCTCTCCCCAGGGACACCAGGGACACCAGAGACACCAGAGACACCAGGGACACCAGGGACTTGGAGACACTGGAGAGTCGGTTCCTGGGAAAGGATGACTGGGGGCCTAAGCGAGCCTCAGCAGAATTGGAGCATTTGCAAAGGGACTGCCTCAGGTGAATTTCAGGGACAAGAGGAGTAAAGTTTGCAGGGCAGGATGGTGATGCCAGATCTGGTGAAGTCTGAGGGCTGCTTGGGCTGCGGCTGTGGCTTTGGGTCTTCACTTGCCTGAATCCTCCACCTGTCTTCTCTGTTGTCTTTATTCTGTCAGGGCTCTCACTTCCCAAGCAGAAATACTCTGCAGGGTTAGGGCTGCCCTGTTAGTTAGTGAACACAGTCATGCTGAGTGGCAGGGCTCTAGTATATTGAGGATTTTTTTTTTTTTCCGAAACAGGGTTTTCTCTATGTAGTCCTGGGTGTCCTGGAACTCACTCTGTAGACCAGGCTGGCCTTGAACTCACAGAGATCCGCCTGCCTCTGCCGCCATAGTACTGGGACAGCTGTGAACTGCCATGTGGGTGCTGGGATTTGAACCTGGGGCTTAGGAAGAGCAGCCAGTGCTCTTAACCACTAAGCCATCTCTCCAGCCCCTCCAGCAAGGATTCTTTAACTGTCAAAGAACTAGATGGGTAGTTGGCTGTGGAGGGGTTCTGTTCTGTGATGTCAGCCAATGGAGCTTGGAGTCTGCTCAATTCCATCTGGCAACAGAGGTCCAGGGATGGAAGTGATGCCTCTCCTCCAGTGCTCCGTGCCTTTGACCCTCGATCTGAGCAATGCAAGTTCCTACTCACACAGTGCTGGCACTGAGCTCTCAGGCAGGGCTGATTTACACTAGAAACTATCACCAACCTGGAGCCACACAGAGTCCTGAACCAGTGCTGGTACAGCTCAAAGGGATGGCCAGCCTTCTGCCTCTTAAATAGACACCTCAGCAACTTGTCCCAGGTTTGAAAAAAAGGAAAGGAAAGGACATGAGTGCTCCTAGGTATGGTGGAGGAGAAAGTTTATTGTAGATGTGTAGGAGAGCACAGCCAAGGCAGACACATCTGGGAGAGTCCAAAGTGGTCATGACCCTGAACCACGTGGAGAGAAGGGGAGGGAGAGAGAGGGGAGTCAAGTACAGCAACCAGGAAGCCAAAGGTAGAAAAGGAGCAAAGGGGAGTAGATAAACAAAATGTCAGGATTATATAGGGTAGAGCTCCTGACGGAGGGGAAGCCCAGCCCCTGAGCTGGAAAGTTCAAGGTAGAGGGTGAGGTATGCCAGCCATGCCCTGTAAGAACTAGGGACTGAAGGATTCTGGGAGAACCTGGAGGCCAGTTCAGCTTTGATATGTTAAATAAGCACCTCAGCAGGTGGTACTGGGTTTGAACTTAACCCAGCCCTGTTCCACAGAGACCAGCCCAGGTGATGAGTTGAGTGTGGGTGAGTGGCTGCAGTCCCAACAAATGGAGGTGGAAGCAGGAAGACCAGAACTTCAACATCATCCACTCTTCAGGATCTTTAGTCCAGCCTGGGCTACTTGAGACCTTGTTATAGATAAATGATGAATAAGGGTTGAGCATTTGCCTTTCAGGAAACTGTGTTTCCAATCCCAGTATTGCATAAATTAGATATGATGGTGTGTGCACATCATCTCAGCAGTGGGAAGTGGAAGTAGAAGGATTAAGAGTTAGACGGGCAGTGGTGGCGCACGCCTTTAATCCCAGCACTTGGGAGGCAGAGGCAGGCGGATCTTTGTGAGTTCGAGGCCAGCCTGGCCTACAAATTGAGTCCAGGACAGCCAGGGCTACACAGAGAAACCCTGTCTCGAAAAACAAAAAAAAACAACAACAAAAAAAAAGAGTTAGAGTTCAAGGTCAGCTGGTGCCCCCTTTAATCCCAACACTAGGGAGGCACAAGCAGAGCTCTATGAATGAGTTCAAGGTCAGCCTGGTCTACATACAAATCAAGTCCAGGACAACCAGGCTTATTACACAGAAAAACTCTTTCTTGAGAAACCACACAAGCACACACACACACACACACACACACACACACACACACACATACGCACAGAGTTCAAGGTCATCCTTATCTATGTAGTCTAGCCTGGGCAACATGAGACTGTCCCAAAATATGTGTAACAGAGTCCTGGCTGTGCTGGACTCCCTTTGTAGACCAGGCTGGCCTCTCAAACTCATGAATTAATTACTTAAACTAAAATAAAAATAAAGAGAAGGGTTTGGAGAGATGGATCAACAGTTAAGAGCACTGGCTGTTCTTGTAGAGGACCTGGGTTCAGATCCCAGCATCAATAGAGAGAGGCTCACAACCGTCTTATCACTCTAGTTCCCAGGGAATCTGACTCCCTTTTCTGGCCTCTAAAGGCTCCAGGCACAGGAGCAGGCAAAACACTCATAAAGTAGAAATAAGTAAAACAAAAAAAAATTTTTTTGTCCTTTTTGTTTGTTTGGTTTTGGTTTTGTCTTGGTTTTTCAAGACTGGGTTTCTCTGTGTAATAGGCCTGGCTGTCCTGGACTTGATTTGTAGACCAGGCTAACCTTGAACTCTCAAAGTTCCACCTGCCTCTGCCTCCTGAGTGCTGGGATTAAAGGCAGGCACCACCATGCCTGGCTCTTTGTTTTTAATATTTGTTTTTCATGGCAGGGTTTATCTGTGTAGTCCTGGCCTGTCCTGGAACTCACTATGTAGACCAGGCTGACCTCGAATTTATAGAGATTTATAGAGATCCATCTGCCACTGCCCAGCTGAACTAAGTAAATTTTATAGAGAATGCTGAGTGTGGTGGCCCAGGCCTTTAATTCCCAGCACCAGGAGGTGGGGGCAAGCAGTTCTCCATGTGTTTGAGGCCAGTCTCGAGTTCCAGGCCAGCCAGGGCTACGTAATGAGACCCTGTCTCAAAAACAAAATAAAAAGCCAGGTGTGGTGGCACACTCCTGTAATACCAGCACTCGAGTTCGAGGCCAGCCTAGTCTACAGAGTCCAGGACAGCCAGGGCTCCGTTACACAGAGAAACCCTGTCTCGGAAAAACAAACAAGAAAAAACGTAGGATTGGTCTTTTTGAGCTGCTGATGCAGGTTACATGGGAGGAAAAGTTCCCTCTGCAATGGAGATGTGAAGAACACCAGCCTCCCATGCAGGCACCAGTGATGCAGGGGTGTGTAGGAGGTGGGCTGGGAAAAGAGTGTGGGCTCAAAGAGCCTCTCCTCTGCCCTAGACTTCAGGAGGCACTGAACATTAGCCAGAGGGAGAACCTAGCCCTTGAAGAGAAGCTGGAAAACCTGGTGAGACCCTCAGCTTCAGAGCAGTGCCTTTGCCTCGGCTCCTCCCCGCCCACAGCCTCACTCCTTTACTACTGGGGCTGAAGGTGGTTCTGCTGGTCAGCCGCCCACCTCAGACCCTGTACCCTTTCTCCTAGCCTAGCACATTGTACGAGAACCTGGAGGGAACTGTGATCATTCCAGAGAAACTTAGGCCCATCCAGGAGACAATGGAAGCCTTCCAAAAGGAAGAAGAGGACAGCCACCCAGGAGGAAGCATGGGTCCCCCAGGAAGAAGCCCGGCTCTTGTACAGCCAAAGATAACTTCTGCCCAGAACTACACCTCTGAGCCTCCCATACCTTTGCCAGCAGCCACCCTATTGTCCTAAGATAGTGTCTCACAGGAATGGCAATCAACCCTGGCCAGGCCTGAGGCCAGAGAATGGACACTTCCTCAGTGGGTTGTTCCACCAATCAGCCCCTCTTTAAGCCCCAGCAATAAAGTCCCCACTGAATTGCAGAACCAAGCATCGATGGGCCTGGGACTTGGGTGGGGTAGATATCTAGCTGCTCCACAGAGAGCCTTCTCTGGACCTTCCTATCCACCACCCCTGTCCTCAACTCAAGGATGTTCTATGCTAAGTTCTGGGGAATGACAGAAAGGGGTTGTACTCTCAACCCTGAGGATCAAGGCTGTCATTTCAGAGTGCATACAGACACTAAGGAGGGTGGGAGAACCTCTTCCCACCTGTGAACTTGGACAGGTCACCACCCATTTGTAGATTATGGGATGGGGAGCAGAAAGTGGTGGGGACTCCCAAGGGCCTGGAGATCATTTTAAATTTGATCTGTGACTGCTTGAGGGCTTTATGGTTAAGAGAAAGTTTTTATTGTAGAAATAGAAAACAGCCAGAGGCATTTGGAAGAGTCCAGAGCAGAGAGAGAAAGAAGTAGACTGAACCTGGCCAACAGGCTGGACACGGCTGGCCAGGGCTATCTTTGAAAGAAGAGAGAATAGCAGGGGACAGAGACCAGAGAGAATTGTGGGAGAAGAAAGGAGGAGGGGGAGAGAGAGAGAGCAGCAAGAATAGGGCTATAAGGAGAGTGAGTAGCTGCGGGAGGGAGGCCTGTGCTGAAAGTCAATTGCATCTGAATCCATTTTAGGTAAATCTCTAATTTTCTGGAGCCTGAGCTGGAATTCCTCTCCAACCCTTTAAGAAAACCTAAAGAGGGGCTGGAGAGATGGCTCAGCTGTTAAAGGCTAGGCTCACAACCAAAATATAAGAAAACCTAAAGAGAATAGGAAACCCTAGAAAGGACTGAAGGTAGTCAGGTGACATTTGGGCCTGCATTCCCTGCCTGTGGTTCCTCCTCCAACCAGGCTCGCTCTCACAGTGCTCTCAGGGTTAGGGATCACAACCAAGGCTTCACTATGGTAGGCAAGTGCTTCACCCTGAAGTACAGCCCCAGCCCCCTCTTGTCTCTGATGTGTTGTAGCCTAGGGGTTGTTCCAAGCACAGTCACTGAGGGCACACTGGAGAGGTGGTTTGACCCTGTTTCGGCTTAGGCTGAACAGAGCTCATACCTTTGATTCAACAGTACACCTCTTCAGAGACCCTATCTTCACCTATGTTATGGTTGGAGGGGGTCCCAGGAAGCCCCTGTCACCCACTTCCTGCCAGTCCTTGACCAGTGGCCCAGCCATACAATGAGCAGTCTTATCATTTTCCCTAACAGAATCACAGTACTGAGGTTGACCAGGCAAGTTCCGGCTAGCAGTTAAATGATGACTCCATTTACCGGGTTAAGGACTTCCTCCCACATTCATTAGAGAAAATAATCTATTGTGTATAAAACATTTCCCCAATTTCTACAAAATTTCCCTAATTATGGTATTAAGACCTATTCCCACCTCCTTTGTATCCACATTATTCAATTTAGATGGGCTCAGTCTTGAAGTATAATCCAATAGGACTGAAGACGAAATACTTTAGTTCTGGGCAAGATAATAATGTGCTCGTTAAGCCTTTGGTCCCTTAGATTGGTTGACATGAATAAGAAAGTAGTTTTTAAATTGTATTTAATAAGGGGATGTATGTACCACAATGCTTGTGGAGGTCAGAGGATACACCTCTGTGGAGAGGCTTTCTGCTCACCTTTATTGGGCTCCAGGGATCAAGCTTAAGTCCCCAGGCTTGTGTGGCAAGTTAAGCTATTTCTTTTGTTTTTTGAGACAGGGTTTCTCTGTGTAGCCCTGGCTGGCCTGGACTCACTTTGTAGACCAAGCTGGCCTCACACACACAGAGATCTACTTGCTTCTGCCTCCTAAGTGCTGGGGTTAAAAGCGTGTGCCAACACACCGGGCTGCAACCATTTTTGAGGTAAAAGAAATACATTTTTCTCCAATGGTGATTTCAAGCTCTTGTAGTTTAGTCAGGGGGATCCACAGCACATCCTCTTCCTCAGGGTTTCATTGGCCATCAATTGCTCACTGTTCCATTCCACTGTTATGTAAACAAGCCTCTTTCTCTGAACATAACATCTTTTTTGTAATTGTTATTGTTTATTTATTTATTTATGTTTTTCAAGACAGTGTTTCTCTGTGTAGCCCTGGCTGTCCTGGACCTCATTCTGAAGACCAGGCTGGCCTTGAACTCACAGAGATCCGCCTGCCTCTGCCTCCCAAGTGCTGGGATTAAAGGCATTTGATACCAGGCCTGGCCTCCAGTGTTTTCCTTAATTAGTCTATATTCTCTCTGCTTTGAAAGAAAAAGAGAAAGTGGGGCACCAACCTCCTCCATCTGGTCTGTTCCTAACTTCCACCTTGTCTCTTACTAGGCAAGTAAAGTAACTTTTTTTTTGTTCTGTCTTGTTTTTCGAGACAGGGTTTCTCTGTGTATCCTTGACTGACCTGGACTTACTTTGTATACTAGGCTAGCCTTGAACTCACAGAGATCTGCTTGCCTCTGCCTCTGTCTCTGCCTCTGCCTCTGAAGTGCTAGGATTAAAGGCATGTGCCACCACGCCCAGCCAAAAACTAATTTTTTTTTATGTCAGGCAATCAGAGCCTGAGAACTTGAACTTAGTTTCACCTCATGATTTGTTCTGCTCAGTTCTCAAGACTCCAAAGACCACCTAAGAGCCAACTCCGATGTAAATACATGAGGATTGTTTATTCAAGCTCAGAGCTTGGACTCTCAACACTCACTGACACAGCAGTTTAAGTGGAGAGCCCCCAGACCCAAAAGTACAAAGTTTATATAGAGACTCAGACAAAGAAGCAGACTCTTTACCATATGATTGGATGACATTTGGGTAGGTAGTCATGTCCATTTCTTATTGGCTCGTGCTTTTGTAAGGCTGTAAAAATTAATGAATACATGGCCTTCTCCTCTGTGGTGAGACCTGACCTCACTCCTTCTGGAAAACTTCCACAGAACTCAGTCCTTGAAAACATCAAAGCTTGCATAGCTGGCAGGTTTGTTCAGACTCCCCTCTGTTCACTCCTCTACACTCCCCACTTGCTTGTCACCACCTAACTTAACATACTTTTTGTTCCTTTATCACCACCTGTGGCTGTTGCCTTGCCTGCTAAAAAAATGCTACTCCTTGGTGCTCCCACCTTTTTTGTAGCCGCTTGTGCATTTAAAGGGCCAGAGAACCATTTTATGGGGTTCATTCCTCTACAGGGGAATCGAACCCTGGCACGTCAGTTTAATAAACCTCATGTCTATTACAGCGAATGGGGGGCATTGGTGGTCTTTGGGCATCAGGATTCGGTGAGCCCCTCTCGGGTTCAACACTTTCTCCTTCAGCAAATCCTACCGGCGTGTGCCACCACAACCGGCTCAACACTTTCTCAGAGTGAGCTGTCTGGTGATGACGAGGGAACACCCCTGGAATACAAGGTTGGGTACATTTTGTTGTTCTGGAACTGGAGGTCAGCTCTGAGTCAAACTTAATACAAAATGGAATCTTTTTTCAAGATGGATTCAGTCAGGCTCCACAGATTAAGATGAGCACTAAAGACAACACTGGCTACAGGTGTGCTAAAAGCTGCACCAGGCCTCAGCAGAGAAGGCTTAGTGATGCTGAAGGCTGAAGTAGGCTATACTTTTTTTGTTTTGTTTTGATTTTTCGAGACAGGGTTTCTCTGTGTAACAGCCTGGCTGTCCTGGACTCGCTCTGTAGATCAGGCTGTCCTCCAACTCACAGAGATCCACCTGCCTCTGCCTCCCAAGTGCTGGGATTAAAGGTGTGCGCCACCACTGCCCGGCCTAGGGGCTAAACTTAAGTAGGTTTCAACACTGAGAACTCAGGAAAGTAGGCTCTTAAACACTGTCAAGGCTGCCTGGCTGCTAGGAATCAAGTTAATTAGAGAGCTCCAGATGCTCTCAGTCCCACAAGTGTAGATGTCCCTAATCCCCCTGGCCCTGCAGTTCCCAGCTGCAGTTTGTGCTGTACTGAACTCAGCCCCTATGGCTGCTGCTACCTGTTGACACTGCCAGGTACTACCAGGCTAAAAGTCAATTTCAAACCCAAGTCCCACAGGGAGGCTGTGATGGCTTTACAAGGCCTCTCAGAGCTACACAGAGAAACCCTGTCTTGAAAAAATAAAATAAAATAAAAAATAAAAATAAAAACAAAAAAAGAGAAACAAATGGATTTCTGAAGCTGAATGTGGGGAGACTGAGGAATCACCAGGAACTCCAGAATGTTGCAAAAAAGGAAGAGGGTTTTATTGGCCAGCATTCTGGGGTCAACCTCACAGACTCTCCATGCAAGGAGAGTGAGAAGACTCTGAACAGAATTTCAGTTCAGGTAAAATACGTTGCAGCAAGGCAGAATTAAGTATCATCAAGTAGCAGTACTTTGATTGACTAGCATAGGTGGCCTAGGAAACAAGGTGGGAATTGCTAAACTCATGACCATTGGTAACCTGTGGTTTCTATGGGGACCCAGGAAATAGAGGCTTATGAGAAATGCTTTGTGGCTGGGAAAATGAAAGTAACTTGTGGGAGATATCTAAGATGGTGCTGGCCGGAAGATACTGGGGAGGAGTTGAAGCCTGATCGTGGGTATAGCTGATTGGGCTGGCAAGACTTGCAAGACTTCCGTACTAGTGATCAGTGTATGTCACCATGTTACCAGGGTTGTGCTATGTGATGTAATAGGATGACCTTTAATGTGATTGGCCCACGTGGACTCATGTGGAAACACCCATTTGGTTCTGTATATAAGCTAAGGCATGAAACATTAAAAACGGAAAATCCTTAGACATTACCCCTGTCGCATCTATGTGTCTCTGGAATGAAGGCTGGAGAGTCCGGTGTGCAGCACTCACCTTTTCCCTGAGACCCCTTTATGTGGTGATCACCCTGTAAGGGCCCTGCAGCAGTTTCTGCTGTTCTCTCTGTTGCTCTGGGAACCGGCCATACCCAAACGTGGAACTTGGCCTCCTGGTAATGGTTAGAGCTTCCAAGCCCTGGGGGGTAATGTTGTCAGTTTCTGGGCCTACTCAAAATTCCCAGGCTTCTGAAGCCTGACCAGTTTGGTCAAGTGAACTTTGGCCCTAACATCCCTTCCTTTTCTCTTGTTCTGCTTCAATCATGAAGCAGCTGAATCTGTCTAGTTCTCTGGGAAAGGGCTAGATTGTTGTCTTAAAACCATCAGCTGTACAGTATTAACCCTATCCTTAACAAAAGCAATTCAAATGTTAAAGCATAACCAGGAGAAAGAGAACCAAGGCCCCAAGTAGTCCATTTGTAGCCTATATCAGGAAGTTCCTCTTGACGTAACATCTCAGCCTGTTAGGTGGGACAATGGAAAGCGTATTCTCTTCTATAACTACTTCCAGCTGACATTAGGGTGTTGTCATCAGGGCCCCAGAAGGTCGAAATGTTAGTCAAAGGTTTGGCAATGGGACATCTATCAGAAGCATCCAATCAGTTGATCCAACTGAGAGACAGGGAGCAGTTATATCAGCTGGAGTGGTCCAGATCAGCTTTTAGGAAGTCCAGGGCTCAGCAGCTTGTAGTCCACAGGTGATTCCTGGATAGAGTCTATCAGCCAGGTGAGAATCTGCTGAGACAAACATAGACTGGGAATAGAAGTTAGAATTGTCTACTAGTTGGGGAGGGTAAGGAATCCCATAACCAAGGAGAAAATCTCATTTTTTTTTTTCGAGACAAGGTTTCTTTGTGTAGCCCTGGCTGTCCTAGACTCACTTTGTAGACCAGGCTGGCCTTGAACTCACAAAGATCGGCCTGTCTCTGCCTCCCAAGTGCTGGGATTAAAGATGTGTGCCACCACTGCCTAGTTGAAAATCTTTGTTTTTTTTTTTTTTTTTTTTTGGTTTTTCGAGACAGGGTTTCTCTGTGTAGCCCTGGCTGTCCTGGACTCAATTTGTAGACCAGGCTGGCCTCGAACTCGCAAAGATCCGCCTGCCTCTGCCTCCCAAGTGCTGGGATTAAAGGCGTGCGCCACCACTGCCCGGCTGAAAATCTTATTTTTAAAGACAGGCAGTTGTACTTATCTGGAATCCTGTTAAATATGAGGCTGGTGGATCCAGGTTCTATGACTAGATCAAAGAAAGATAATATGACAGAAACCTGAAAAATAACCTTTAGTTACTAGCATGAACAATTCTTAAACCAAAGGAGATTTAAAATCTTAAACTTATGATTAATCATCTAGCGGTATGTTTCACCAGAGCTAGATCAACAGCTTATTGGAACTTTAACAGTAACATAGCAAATAGAAGAAATCTGAAGCGTCTCTGTTTGTATTTATCAACATTACAGCACTTTTAGATCTTAAAATATCTTTTTAAGGTTCTTTTTTTGTGTATGTTTTTTGTTTTTGTTTTTTCAAGACAGAGTTTCTCTGTGTAGCCCTGGCTGTCCTGGACTCACTCTGTAGACTAGGCTGGCCTTGAACTCAGAGATCTGCCTGCCTCTACCTCCTAAATGCTGGGATTAAAAGGCGTGCACCACCACACCTGGCCCTTTTTTAAGGTTCTTATAATTATGAGACATAGATGATGTTGTAAAATTTTTTTAAAGATGTTGCCAGCTTATAGCCGGGCGTTGGTGGCGCACGCCTTTAATCCCAGCACTTGGGAGGCAGAGGTAGGCGGATCTCTGTGAGTTCGAGGCCAGCCTGGTCTACAAAGTGAGTCTAGGACAGCCAGAGCTGTTATACAGAGAAACCCTGTCTCGAAAAACCAAAAAAAAAAAAAAAAAAAAAGATGTTGCCAACTTTTATAGATGTCTCTGTGAATGTCCAGATTGAGTTATCCGTAAACCTATACTAAGAAGGTGTCTGAGGCCTTAATTTTTGTTGTTAAATTGTTAAATCTTACTGGGCATGGTGGTAATCCCAGCACTCGGGAGGCAGAGGCAGGCGGATCTCTGTGAGTTCAAGGCCAGCCTGGTCTTCAGAGTGAGTCTAGGACAGCTAGGGCTACACAGAGAAACCCTGTCTTGAAAAACCAAAACAAAACTGTTAAATCTTTTATTAGCATAGTCTTTAGACTCATCAGGGATCTGAGAATGATAAATATCATCTGAGTGGGCAAAATAAATTAGCTTTTGAATCTATAAAAAATGACAGCCTTTACCTTGACAGTCATCTATTCCTCCGTGTCCATGGGCACCCATCTTTGACCACCAGTACCAAGGTATGACAGACTTTTTGTGAGACAGAAACTATGAAGGACCGCTTACCTTGTCTTGGCAAAGTTCAGCAGTTGACTTCTCTATCCATGTCCAAAGCAGTCTAGCCCAGTGGCCAGCTTTGTCATACTTAAAGCAAGTCTCAGGTTGAGTTCTTCTGTGCCCATTATCTTTCTTGGAGGAAACTAGGAATGCTGTCAGGAGCTGGCATGTCTATCAGGAAAAGTTTTTTGTGTTAGACATTGAAATGTTATGTTCTGTAGATCTCTGAGGTGTCCAAGGACCATTATCTCTATCTTGTAACAGTAAATTTTTATTTATCACATATATTTATTACTACTTAACAATTACCTAATAATTGTCTATAAAATTCCTAAATCCTAAACCCAAACCCTAACTCTGAAACCTAGCACCTAAAACTTCTTAATACCTATAATACAAGCATTTAAAATTAACCTAAGCTTTCTCAAAAAGGATATTTTTCTCTGAGTGTGGGTCCTGATGGATGATGGATGACTGGTCTTCATACAATTTTTCAGTTTTAAAGTCTCTGAATTGTGTTTGTTGCCTTTGTGGTCTTAAGACCAATTAACATATGAAAGTTTCCCAGGTGACTCACCTATTCAGATGCTTATGGCCTGTAAACTCCCGAATCTCAGGGAGAATCCGGCTCCTCTCCAGACCCCAAATGGGTCAATATCAGAGGGTGAAACATTCCAATGAGATTGTGGTGCGTGTTTTTTTCACTGGTCGAGGAAAATGTTGTTGAGTGAGTCAGGAACAGGAGAGAGAGCTACTCCTCCGTCCACGTGAATCCTGCCTTATATATCTTCACCTGTTGGCAGAAGCTTTTGTGCCCTTTTCAAGTTATGTCCCTGGGCTCAGTCTTTTTCAAAAAAGATTTTTGCAGAGGGGTGTGAATTCACAGGTGGTCTGCAGATGTGGGCAGGTGCCTCAGGGCAGGTCATTCAGATGCTTTTTGCAGAGGGCTGTGAAATGACAGCAGACCTCCAGAGGGCGGGCACTTCAGGGGGCATGTCCTGCCCCTAGCCCTAAGATCAAAGAGGTCCTGGTTCTTGGCGAGTTCCCAAGGACATGTCACTTCCTAAGTAAGTCTTTTATCTTAAAGTCCAGCCTTATTCCAAGTTCCCTATGCTATATATGCTAACACTAAACCTACCATATTATCTAAGATAGATCTTGTTTCTAATTAGTTTTTTTATTGTGAAAACAGGTAGCTTAATCTCATAACCAATTGTGTAACTTTTTTTTTTTTTTTTGGTTTTTCGAGACAGGGTTTCTCTGTGTAGCCCTGGCTGTCCTGGACTCAATTTGTAGACCAGGCTGGCCTCGAACTCGCAAAGATCCGCCTGCCTCTGCCTCCCAAGTGCTGGGATTAAAGGCGTGCGCCACCACTGCCCAGCTCAATTGTGTAACTTTTTGACATAATTACAAACAAGGTAACTACTAGCTTGAATTTCTCAGATACCATTAAAGACAGACTTTAAGTTTTATCCTTGTTTTGTCAAACTGGAATCATTTCTGTCAAAGCAGTGATTTTATCTCTCATAGTGAATGGCCTCAAAATAAATCATAAGAGTTAACAATATTGTCACCTGACTGTGTCAGATAGACTCATAATGCACAGAAACAGAAACATAATTTGTAAAGAGACTGGTAAACTTCTGATCCCTTTCATGGCATATCATTACACAACATAGCAGTTTCCCGTATTATTTAGACATCATCCATCGATGTATATTACTCAATTTTTTAGAATAGATTGTCATAACAGTCCACAAAAGGATTGGAAATATATTTGAGGAAACTTGGCTCTAACCCCACTAATACCTTGGAACATAAACTTCTGACATAATGTTGGACTATTTGTCATCCCTTCCATGGTGGCATTACTTCTTCCTAGTAACAGTCACATTGCTTCTTTGGGCAAAGGACCATGAATGCTTGTTGGTCATATGCCAATTGTGTCACTAGCAGGAAACCTGCGACAGGATCTCCAAAGACTCTCTGTAGCTTTTAAGGCTTGATATTGCCCATTCACTGTAACATTGTTAGCTCTCTAGTTTTTCAAAATTAACAGTTACTGCCTTTAATTTTATTGCTTGAGCTGAAGAGTTTTAACATCATTAATTATATAGGTAGCTCTACCATTAGAAAATCTTCGGCAATCAAAACTCATTTATCCCCTTTTTAGGAATGGGATGTAGTGTCTCTGAAAATCTGCTTCCTGCTGATTTTTGGGCGAAGTAAACCTGTTAGAAGGAAATTGATTAACGTGACATTATCAAGGCAGTTGCCAATTCCTGTTTTTCTCAGATGACGGGTGCCCCTTGAAAAAATCATTAAAAACTTGACTTTTGACATAAGGAGTCAGCCCTGGGAACAATGTAATTACTTTGAATATTACCAAGCTACAGCTCTTAAATTATATGACTTGGTTTATCCACATAGCTGAAGTTTGTAAAGCACAAAAGTTACATTTAGTTGTCACCAATTTATTGAAAAGAGCTGTTTCCTTTAAACAAATTTTTATCTTGACATTTAAAGCATTGTGTATAAATTATGTTGGCTGGCTGCCAGAACTGGCAGTGGAGGGGGCAGGAGGAGGGAGTTTTGGGCTCCCCCAGCCCTGGGATTTGGAGGGGGGACTGTTCTTCTGCAGTATCTTTTCTGATGGCAGCAAACCCCCCTTAGCCTGCCCAGTTCCCATCTGAGGAGGAGGGTGACCCCATAATTCACCCCTGTGTTGAGGAAGGGTGGCCTCAGCTCAAGGCAGCTTTTACCTTAGGGAGCCTTCCCTGTTCTTTGCTCTTGCTCCCTTTCTCCATTGTTCTGCACTGGAGTTCCAGCTGACAATGATCTGCTGGAGGGGAGGGCCTTGTGGTGAGTGCTGTGGTCGCCTCGACCTCTCCTCTTTTCAGGGGAGGAAACCGAGAATCCCCATCCCTCCCCCCATCTTGGCCCAGGCACAGATGGCAGGAGAAAGGAGATTATCAATCTCAGTGTGGAACAAGGGGAAAAGGCAGCCAAGGTCTAAGGCTCTTTCGTCAGACACGCATGCACATTCAGCTTGCATGCAAACTTGTTTTCTTGTGCTGAGAAAGACATACACAGAAAAACTTTTAGGGAGTTAAGAAGACAAACAAATACAAAGCCAGCTGAGCAAGGTTTCCCCTAGCCTGCTGGGAAGCTCTTTCTTTTCAAACAAGAAGACAAACATAAAACCACTACACAACAACAGCTGGTCTCACAACTGGCAGGGCAGAACCTGAACAAACCTGAGGTGTTTCTCTGGCACATACAAGCCCCTCTCCCTAGAGTTCCTGGAGCATCCTCCAAACCCTAGTGACTTGGCAGAGTAGCAACACATCTGTCTACTGCAATTAAATCGCTTGAAAACTTGTACAGAATGGGCCCTGGTGCATTTCTCTGGCACGCACAGCCCCTGAACAAGTTTCTAAAGAAAACCACAAACAAGACAACTAAAACATAGAAATAAATGTCACAAACAAGTCAGTCCAGACAGACTTTTATGCAGAGCCTGAAAACAAGCCAAACTTGAACTGTTGAACCCACGAGGGGGCTCCATGAAATCCCGATGCCCAAAGACCACCAGAGTCCCAGATTCGTTGTAATATACAAGAGGTTTATTTAGGCCGACACACTGGGGTTCGACTACCTCTGTAGAGGAGTGAATGAACCAAAACAGTTTTCAGGCAGTATTTAAGCACACAAGCTGCAAAGAGGTGAGTGGGCGCATAAAGGAATAACTTTTAGCCTGCTAGACGATAGCCACGGGGAGGGGGGGAATCAGGGAACAAATGGGAGTGGAGGCAAACCAGACAGCTATGTAAGTTTAGATAGTCCCAAGGACCAAGTTCTATGGAATGTCTCCAGGAGAAGTGAGGTCAGGGTCTCATGAAGGAGGAGAAGGCCTTGCATTCATTAATTTTTACACTCTTACAGAACCTTTTACAAAACAAAAACAAAGACAGGCAGTCTCACAGACAGAGAGTCAGACTAGACAGACAGAAATCAGCTCATGAATTAGCCGGCTTACTTTCTTGGTGACTCAGGGTCTCTCAAATCTTGGTGGAATATCCAAATGTTAAATTAAGAAATGGATTCCTGAACCTGAATGCGGGGCAACTGAGGAATCACCAGGAACTTGAGAACGTTGCAAAAAGCTAGAGGATTTTATTGGCCAACATGCTGGGGTCAACCTCACAGACTCTCCATGCAAGGAGAGGGAGGAGACCCCAAACAGAATTTCAGTTCAGGTTAAATACGTTTCAGCAAGGCAGAATTAAGCATCATCAAGCAATAGTACTTTGATTGGCTAGCATAGGTGACCTAGGAAACAAGGTGGGGATTTCTAAACTCATGACCTTTGGCAACCTGTGGTTTCTGTTGTTCTGTTGCTCTGGGAACCAGCCACACCCAAACGTGGAACTTGGCCTCCTGGTAATGGTTAGAGCTTCCAAGCCCTGGGGGGGTTATGTGGTCAATTTCTGGGGGCAAGCTGACCTGGAGTTTCTGGGCCTATTCAAAATTCCTAGGCTTCTGAAGCCTGACCAAAGTTTGGTCAAGTGAACTTTGGTCCTAACAACACATGGCTCCCCGACACCTGGTAGTCACCATGTGCAGTCTTTCATATCTCTCTATCCTCAAGACTGGACTGGCTGACAAACTTTTCTTTGTCCCCTTTGGTGCCATCTCCCAGGAAGTGCAGAGCTACTAGGTGCTTTCCCACCCAGAGACTTCAGTGGGACAGCAGCTGAGTGTTCATCCCTACCTCATAATCACACTAGAGGCTTCTGCAGCTGTGGGACCATATGGATGGACTTCATCTTAGCATGGCTGATGACAGTGCATACCTCAGAGCTCATGTTGGGGTCAAAGGATTCAGTGTGATGTATCCTAGGGAATTCTGATTGTTATCTGCCCTCTGCCTAGTTTGAGATGCTCAGGAGAAGCAGGTTTGAGGTTTTTTTGTATATAGGATGTGTATGTGTATTTGCATATCATCATATATATATGCACATGTTTTGCATATATATGTATGTGTGGGTGCTTGTACACAGGGGTAGGAGGGAGGAAGGACACTTGCTGAGTCACACGCTTGAGTTATGAGGGGTAGTGTTACAGATTCCAGGGTGGAGGCTGACCTCAGATGGAGGTCATGGACTGCTTGTTCTGCCATGATACCAAGAGGGTTGGACAAGGGATGGGCCAGGGTTAGGAGACTGAGTGGCAGATCAGTGACCTGGGAAGCAGTGGTCAGCTAAGGGCTGGGTGAGGAGAAGGCATTGGGTTTGAGAGAGGAGAATGAGGCCAGGTGTGGTGGTGCACACCTTTAATCTGAGCACTTGGGGAGGCAGAGGCAGGCAGATGTCTGTGAGTTCAAGTCCAGCCTGGTTTACAAAGTGAGTCCAGGACAGCCAGGGATTGATACACAGAGAAACCCTGTTTTGAAAAATCACAAAAAAAGGAGAGAGAGAGGGAGAGAGAGAGAGAGAGAAAGAGAGAGAGAGAGAAAAGGGTTGGTTGGTGATGGACTTCTTACCAAGCCTAATGGATTACGTTTGATCTCCAAATTAAAGGAAAAACTGACCACCAAAGGTTGACCTCTGACCTCCATATGCTTGCTGTCTTATGAGCACATACATCTAAATACTGGGGGGTGTTTTTTGGGGGGAAGAGGTGCTTGCTTTGTTGGTTTTTGTCTTTAGAGACAGGGTTTCTCTGTGTAGTATTTTCTATCCTGAAACTCACTCTGTAGACCAGACTGGCCTCGAGATCATCTGCCTGTTTTCCAAGTGCTGGGATTAAAAACTCGCACTACCTCCCAACCCAAGTAACTAGTGTTTTAAAAGCAGAGAGGAGAAGGAATAAGGCTGTTATCTGTGGGCCCAGCTAGGGCAGTGGGAGGGACTGTTTTAGGACTTGATTAAACTTAAGATGGTTTTCTGGTTGTGCTCAAAGAAGTCCCTGGGAGATAAAGCTGGATAACTTCTTGCTGAGGCCTAAACAGACATTCCTAGACTTGAGTCTTGTGCCATAATGTTCTGCCCGGTTCTTGAGACCCCAAAGACCACCTAGGAGCCAACTCGGATGTAAATACGTGAGGGTTGTTTATTCAAGCTCAGAGCTTGGACTCTCAACACTCACTGACACAGCAGTTTGAATTGAGAGCCCCCAGACCCAAAAGTACAAAGTTTATATAGAGACTCAAAGAAGCAGGTTCTTTACCATATGATTGGATGACATTTGGGTAGCTAGTCATGTCCACTTCTGATTGGCTCGTTGTTACTGACTAACCAGCTGAGGTCAGTTTGACCATCAGAAAGTTTGTTTAGACTTTTTGGGTGCTTTCTCAGAGTGAGCTGTCTGGTGATGATGAGGGAACACCCCTGGAATACAAGGTCGGGTACATTTTGTTGTTGTTCTGGAACTGGAGGTCAGCTCTGAGTCAAACTTAATACAAAATGGAATCTTTTTTTCATGATGAATTCAGTCAGGCTCCACATTTCCCCCTTTCTCTAGGTCACAGAGAGACCCAATCATGGGTCTTTAAACATGTCAGTAGTCTATCTCTGACAAAAGTTCAAAGGACTATAAACATTAATCATATAAGGGGCATAAAGCATAACCAGGAGAAAGAGAACCAAATAGATATCCATTTGTAGCCTATGTAAGGGAGTTCCTTTTGACATAGCATTTCAGCCTGTTAGGTGGGATAATGGACGGTGTACTCTTTTCTGTAACTACTTCCAGCTAACATTAGGAAGTTGTCATCGAGGCCCAGAAAGGCTGAAATGCTAGTCAAAGGCTGGGCATTGGGGCAGTTATCAGAAGCATCTGATTGATCCCGGTGAAGGACAGGGAGTAATCATATCTGTTGGACTGGTTCACATCAGCTTCCAGGAAGTCCAGGGATCAGCAGTTTGCAGTCCACAGGTGATCTCAGGTGAGAATCTGCTGAGACAAACATAGACTGGAAACAGAAGTTAAAATTGTTTACTAATTGGGGAAGGTAAAGAACCCCATGACCAAGGGAAAAATCTCATTTTAAGAACAGGAAGTTGTACTTCTCTGGAATCCTGTTTGATCTGAGACTGGTGGATCCAGGCTTTATGACTAGATCTCAGAAGGATAACATGACAGAAACTTGAAAAACAGCTTTGAATTATTAGCATGAACAATTTTTAAGCCAAAGGAGATTTAAAATCTTAAACTTGTGACTAATCATCTAGTGGTATGTTTTACCAGAGCTAGACAAATAACATATTGGAATTTTAACAGAAACATAGCAAGGGGGAGAAGCTAACTGTTTTCTGAGTCTGGTAACAAGGTAAACTGAGAAGGCGCCTGATGCCTTGATTTTTGTTGTTAAACTGTTAAATCTTTTATTATTATAGTCATTAGACTCACCAGGGATCTCAGAATAATAAATATCATCTGAGTAAGCAAGATCAATTGGCTTCCAAATCTATAAAAATAAAAATGACAGTCTTTACCTTGACAGCCATCCCATTGTTCCTCTGTGTCTGTGGGGCATCCATCTTTGGCCACCAGTACCAAGGTATGACAGACTTTTTGTGAGACAGGAATTATGAAGGACCGCTTACCTTGTCTTGGCAAAGTTCAGCAGTTGACTTCTCCATCTGTGTCCAGCACATTCAGCTTGGACAGCATGCTGTCTGCTGTTGAGGCAAAGGGCAGTCTAGCCCAGTGGCCAGCTTTGTCATACTTAAAGCAAATCTCAGGTGGAGAAGTTCTGTGCTCATTGTCTTCTTTGAAGGAGACTAGGAATGCTGTCAGGAGCTGACATGTGTATCATAAAAGCTTTTTGTATTAAATATTTAAATGTCATATTCTGCAGATCTCTGAGGTGTTTGAGGACCATCATATCCATCTAAGATGAATCTTGTTTTTAGTTAGTTACTTTCTGTTTGATTGTGAAAGCCTGAATAAAGCTTAATCTTGTTTTGTTTTTTTTGTTTTTTTTGTTTTGTTTTGTTTTTTTTTTTTGGTTTTTAGAGACAGGGTTTCTCTGTGTAACAGCCCTGGCTGTCCTGGACTTGCTTTGTAGACCAGGCTGGCCTCAAACTCACAGAGATCCGCCTGCCTCTGCCTCCCAAGTGCTGGGATTAAAGGCGTGCGCCACCACCGCCCAGCAAGCTTAATCTTGTAACTAACTGCATAACTTCTTGGCATAACTGCAAATAAGGTGACTATCAGCTTGTAAAACAAGAGATTTGTTGGTTTCTTAGTCTAAAAGGAGGCTACAGAAATGAACAGAGCCCGTCATAACCAAGAAGCTCCATAATTGTAACAAAACCATAACTTTGATTGACCATCAACTTGCAAACCCACATCTATATCATATCTTTAACCATTTTGTCATCTTTTAACCTTTTTCCAACCTTAGTAACTTGTATTTACCAAACATTAACATCTTTTCATAATAACTTACATTTACCAAACCTTAACATCTTTTCATATCCCTAGACATCTTCTTAGAAGCTTTTCTTTATAACTTGCATTTATATCCTCAGACCCCCACAACTTGCTTAAGCTTTTTATCCTTTCTTTCTGGTGGGGACCTCAATAGTCCCTGACTTTTATGGTTTTTTTTCATATTTGTTTCTGTTCAAATAATTAATTATCTAGGTGTAGTGAGACAGACATTCTGAACAAATTTTTATTTTCAATTACAAAGCATAATTAAATCCAAGCCGTTTTTTCTCTGACATACATATGTTTTCATGGCCAAACTTTTATTTATACCAACATCCTCCAGCAAATTTTCTTTTTATCTTTGTTGCATTTTTCAACAGGCAACTTTGCAGTGCTTGTCCTTGTGGGACCCTTTTTATCTTTCCTGATGGTAGCAAATCTCTCTTAGCCTATCTAGTTTTCATTTATACCTCTGGGGAGGAGGGGTGACCCCATAACTTGCCCAGCTCAAGACAGCTTTTACCTTAGGGAGCCTTTTCTGTTAGCTGACAATTGGAATTTTGGAGCTGCCCTGGCAGAGAGGAGGGCCTTGTCCCCTCACAATGATTTTGGCAGGGGAAGATCGGTGAATCCCCATCTCTTCCCCCATCTTGGCCCAGGCGCACAGAGGGTGGGAGAAGGGAGATCATTCTCAGTGTGACACAAGGGGAAAGGCAGCCAAAGTCTAAGGCTGTTTCCATGGATTCAGAGAAAGACACAGATAAAAACATATAAACAAGAAGACAAACATAAAACCAGCACACAACAACTGGCCAAGCAGATCCTGACAAGCCTGGAAGATCAGCCCAAGTAGGTCTGAGACCAAAACAAGAAAACAGTCACATAGATTATACAGTGTACAGCCCAACAGTGAGCAGTGCCAAGCTCGATCCAACAACTGACTAGGCCAGACCAGTTCCCGTTCCCCCACTGCCACTGGGGATCTGGGCAAGAAGGGAGGCACCTCTTCCCCCTTCTTTCTCAGAGGGAGCTGGAGCGTCCTGCAGGCTCCCACGACTGCCAGGATAACAGGCATGTCTGCCCTACTGCTTGGTACTTGCCTGAATTATCTGACACAGAGAAACCAGAAACTGAGTATGTTATCTGACATGTACAAACCCAGAACATGCACCACATGCATTCCAATTGTGTGTTATCTGACACACACAAACCAGAGTATTTCTGAACTCAGCAAACCAAGAAGAAAACCGAAAGTAAGGCAACAGAAGCCAAACCACAGAACACAAACAAAAGCAAATGGTCTCAGAAACAATAAATCAATCCAGACTTTCATGCAGATCCTGAAAACAAGCCAAACTTGAACTTTCCACCAAACGAAAACAGAGACAAGCAATCTCACAGACAGCATAGACAGAGAGTTAGACTAGACAAAAAAAAAAAATGAGCTCATACCTCCATCTCGGGGCCTTTCCTGGTGACTCAGGGTCCCCAAGATCTTGATGGAACCTCCAAATGTAAAGGTCAAAACCAGTCTACTGGAAATTCAGGAATGGTGCCCTGGTTTTCACAAGTACATAGACATACATATATACAGAGACAGACACACATAGAGACACAGCTTACTGGCTGGTTTGAACCCTCCAGGCAGGAGTCCTGGTGACCTTGGGGATCCCAGGTGGATGAGCCCCCAAATGTTCTGCCCAGTTCTCCAGACCCCAAAGACCACCTAGGAGCCAACTCGGATGTAAATACATGAGGGTTGTTTATTCAAGCTCAGAGCTTGGACTCTCAATACTCACTGACACAGCAGTTCAAGTGGAGAGCCCCCAGACCCAAAAGTACAGAGTTTATAGAGACTCAGACAAAGAAGCAGGTTCTTTACCATATGATTGGATGACATTTGGGTAGCTAGTCATGTCCATTTCTGATTGGCTCGTTGTTACTGACTAACCAGCTGAGGTCAGTTTGACCATCAGAAAGTTTGTTTAGACTTTTTTTGGGTGCTTTCTCAGAGTGAGCTGTCTGGTGATGATGAGGGAACACCCCTGGAATACAAGGTCGGGTACATTTTGTTGTTGTTCTGGAACTGGAGGTCAGCTCTGAGTCAAACTTTATACAAAATGGATCTTTTTTTCAAGATGGATTCAGTCAGGCTCCCCAATAAATTCTGTGCCTGACCTTCTCTTCTCAGGGTCACATGACACTACAGCACAGGCAAAGTGCAACCAGGATGGTTGTTGGGTGGCTGAAGCAAAGAGGATGAAGGGTCACACACAGGCTGGGCCAGGAGAGAGAGAAGGGAAAGGAGATAAGTGGCTCTCCCACAGGAGGGAGGGAAGCACAGGAAGGGAAGAAGGGAGAGTGGGAGTGGACTCATATGTTTTAGCTCTCTGCACTGATTTCCACCAGTGCTCACAGTCCAGAGTGCTCAGAGCCAGGGTTATAGTGTCTGTCCAGGCAAGGAGTCCCAGGGTCTATGGAAGTATGGACACCAAATGACTCTTAGAACTGGAGCTAATTTCTTTCTTTCTTTCTTTCTTTCTTTTCCAAGACAGGGTTTCTCTGTGTATCCTTGACTGTCCTGGACTCACTTTGTAGACCAGGCTGGCCTTTGGAAGAGCAGTCAGTGCTCTTAACCACTGAGCCATCTCTCCAACCCCTGGAGCTGATTTCTTGTGTATGCAGTATTATGTATGCATCAATGAGAGTTTGTATGTGTGCATATGCATGCATGTGTGTGAGGAGGTCAGAGGTCAATGTCAGTATCATTTATCTTCACCCTTATTAAAAAATTTATTTAGTTATTTATTTATTTTGGGTTTTTGAGACAGGGCTTCTCTGTATAGCCCTAGCTATCCGGGACTCACTTTGTAGACCAGGTTGGCCTTGAACTCGCAGAAATCTGCCTGCCTCTGCCTCCCAAGTGCTGGGATTAAAGGTGTGCACCACCATGCCCAGCAATTACAGACAGTTGTGAGCTGCCATGTGGGTGCTGGGATTTGAACCTGGATCCTTTGGAAGAGCAACCAGTGCTCTTAACAGCTGAGCCATCTCTCCAGCCCTTAATTTAATTTTTTGATTTTTGTTTTTTGTTCTTTGTTTTTTTTTTTTTTTGGCTTTTCGAGACAGGGTTTCTCTGTGTAGCCCTGGCTGTCCTGGACTCGCTTTGTAGACCAGGCTGGCCTCGAACTCACAGAGATCCGCCTGCCTCTGCCTCCCGAGTGCTGGGATTAAAGGCATGCGCCACTACGCCCGGCTTTGTTCTTTGTTTTTTGACACAGGGTTTCTCTGTGTAACAGCCCTGACTATCCTGGAACTCACACTGTAGACCAGGCTGGCCTCCAACTCACAGAGATCCATCTGCCTCTGTCTCTGGAGTGCTGAGATTAAAAGCATGTGCCACCATCACCCAGCCCTTTATTTTAAGATTTATTTATTTTATGTGTGTGAGTGTTTTGTCTGCATCCATGTCTGTGCACTGTGTGCATGATTGTGCCTGCAGAGGTCAGAAGAGAGAATCAGTTCCTCTGGAACTGGAATTTGGATTATTGGTCGTGAACTGAATGACCACGTTGGTTCTGGGAACTGAACCTGAATCATTTGTTCATCCCTTCGTATTGTTTTTTGAGGTAGGGCCTTTCAATGAACCTGGAGCTCCCTGATTCAGTTATGCTGGCTGGCCAGAAGACCTTGAGGACTCCTCCTTGGAGTTGGGGCTATAGGTGCCACCATGCTGGGCTTTGCACAGAGACACTGGGGACAGGACTCAGGTTGTTATGCTTGCACAGAACTTCCCTGACTGAGCCTTCTTCCCAATACTTCCTTTTAGACACGGTCTCATGGGGCTGGCCCAGAAGTCACTGTTTTCTAGGCTGGTCTTGAACTTTAAGTTGTTCTGCTTCCACCTCCAGAGGGGCTGGGAATTTAGCACCACCATGCCTGGCTTGCGCTGATTCCTCAAGCGTTGAACACAGAGATGTGGTTCACCACGCTCTGAGGCACAAGCCAACTCAAGTACAATTGCACACTCACTCTTGTCTATGTGTCCACCTGCCGCTTCCAATGTTCAAAGAACTCAGTCCTTCCAGGACAGGGTGTGGCTATGCCCTGGGTGTCATTGGAATGTCTGTTGCTCAGTTTATCAGCTAACCTCAGCACCTGTCCTCCAGTTCCTCTTAAGGATTGTCTCCAAATTGACAATCTTCTGATAAGACTCAAGGCCATAGCCTGGGCCCTGATAATCATCAAGCCTGTGTATCTCTCCTGCTGGACTTTGCTTCCCCAGGGCCTGCCATGGAGCTGGATAAGTGAAGGTAAAAGCATGGTGGGGGGAATGGATGGATGGAGGGGTGGATGGACAAGTGGACAAGTAGAAGGATGGAAGGCGAGAGCATGAGGGGGAGATGGATAAAGGGCAGAAGGGTGGGAGGAACAGATGGGTGGATGAGGGCAGCCTTGTGGTGCAGCCTTTAATCCTGGCCTTTAATCCAGAAAGGGGAGAGGCTCGCAGATGTCTGTGAGTTTGGGGCTAGCTTGATCTAGAGAGTTGTAGGCCAGCCAGGGCTACACAATGAGATCCTGTCTTAGACAAGAATGGATGATGGGTGCATTGCACATCTGGGCATGGAGAACCTTGCTGTTCCTGGGCGATGTGGGCTTCCTGGTTTAGCTTCTGCAACAGGCTCCTCCTTCAAGAGTCCTATCTCCTCCCACAAACTGGAACCTCTTGGGGGCAGAAATAGAAAATGCTGCCAGCCTTTCCCTCTTTCCTGTCCCTCCTTTCATGTTCTGACAATGAGCTAAACATCTGTACAGGTGGCATCTTGCTTCATGAAGACAACAGCACAGTTTGTTGTTGCTGTTTTTGTTTTTGTTTTCGAGACAGGGTCTCTCTGTGTAACAGCTCTGGCTGTCCTGGACTCACTTTGTAGACCAGGCTAGCCTCGAACTCACAGTGATCCGCCTGCCTCTGCCTCCTAAGTGCTGGGATTAAAGGCATGCGCCACCACGCCTGGCTAACAGCATAGTTTTTATCACCACCATTTTTCCAGCAAAGAAAATGGGTCAGAGAAGCTAAGTAACTGTCTAACAAATTGACATCATTTGAAGCAGAAAATCTGCTCAAGCCAGCAAGATACCAGTGTCAGAGCCTGAGAAACCCCAGTGAGGACACAGGAGGTGGCAGTTCTCACAGTGAGGCAGTCAGCAGGGCCGTGTATGGACTCAGGGTTCTTACTCCCAGGCCTGATGTGCTATCCTTTTTTCAGGCAAACTATGAAAGGACCATTCCCTTTGCCAACAGTGGTGTCCCTGTATTATCCTGTTTCCTTCCAAGGGCCCTTTCAAGTGACCAATGCAAAATGTGGTCCAGGTGTCAGCTGAAGGTTGGCACTGCAGAATATCTCCTGGCTCTTCACCACAGGGGCAAAAGAACAACACCACCCTTGAGTAATGGTTAACCAGGCCTCATATGTAAGGAAGCCCAGCCAGGGCAGCCAGGCTGTTTCCACAGGATGCACTGGGTGAAAATACTTGGGGTGGGCGTTGGGGCTGCTGCCTTCTTGGGGCTGGGGATCATCCTGGGCCACTTTGCCATCCCCAAAGCAAGTGACCCTCCAGCTCCCAGTACGTCAAAGTCCCAGGACCTGGACCTGGCAATCCTTAACTCCATTATGGGACAACTAGATGCCAGCAGGATCCGAGAGAACCTTCGGTGAGGAGTGGGTCCTCCCAAACAAACCCCTGTTAGCCAGAGGCTTCCCTTGATACACTCAGCCCTCCCCTGCCCATCCTAGAGAACTCTCCAAGGAACCACATGTGGCCTCCAGCCCTCGGGATGAGGACCTGGTGCAGCTGTTGCTGGGGCGCTGGACGGACAGGGAGACTGGCCTGGACTCAGCCAAGACCTATACGTACAAGGTCCTGCTCTCCTTCCCCAACGAGGATCAGCCTAACAGCGTGGAAGTCGGTGAGGCCCTGTCCAGGCAAGTAGGGGTGGTGAGGGCTCTGCTGGCAGGGCGCTGAGTCTGCCTTCTCACACAGTGGGCCCCAGTGGAACGGTCTTACACTCCTTCCAACCCTTTGAGAAGAATCTGACTGGGCACAAGGTGGGGCCCAATGTGTTGCAACCTTATGCTGCCTACGCTCCCCCCGGAACCCCAAAGGTGAGCTGGGAATCCCCCACTGCCACATTGTAGCTCTCCTTGTTTCCCTGCCTTCTCACTCTGAAGCAGAGGTGTCTGAGAGCTTTTTCAAGTTTATCCCAAAACCCCCTCCACGACTTTACACATGTTGTTGTTCCTATCCTCCATCAGTCAGCCATTCAACAAACACTGGCTGGTGGTCCCTGCCCAAAGCCTTTAGGGACACCTAGATAGAGAAGAAGGCAGCAATCTTTGGGGTATGTACAGCTTTGGGTAATGTAGGGAGACAGAACCAAAATTCTTGTTGCTGCCACTCTGTGTAACCCTTTGTACCTGCCTTTTCCCAAGTCTGGCTCTACAGATCTCTCTTTTTGGGATTAGGGCCTCCTGGTCTATGCCAACCGAGGCTCAGAAGAGGACTTCAAGGAGCTAGAGGCTCAGGGCATCAAACTTCAAGGCACCATCGCCCTGACTCGATATGGGGGCGTGGGGCGTGGGGCCAAGGTGAGTAGTGTTCACCAGGCAGGGATCTGGGTAGAGAAGGGTTAGGGATGGACAGGAAAGTAGGAAGAAGAGAACAGAGAGGAAGCAACGCTGGGAGTGGAAAGAGGCAGAGCTCATGCTGCCTGGGCATGAGCGCTCTCTCTCTCCCTCTCTCCCTCCCCCCTCTCTCTCTCCCTCTCTCTCTCTCTCTCTCTCTCTCTCTCTCTCTCTCCCCCTCTCGTAGCCCTGGCTGTCCTGGACTCACTCTGTAGACCAAGCTAACCTTGAACTCACAGAGATCCACCTGCCTCTGCCTCCTGAGCGCTGGGATTAAAGGTGTGTGCCTCTCTCACCATTGGTGAAAAATTTAAGAAATCTTTTTTATACCTTTTTTTTACATTTACTTATTCATTTTATTTGTTTAATTAGTTAATTAATTAATTTTGGAAAGGGAGTATTGCGATGGAAACAGAAGACAACCTTCAGGCGTCAATCCTCTCCTTCCACTGTGTGTGTCCTAGGGTCAGGCCATCAGCCCTAGTAGCAAACACATTTTACCTGCTATACCATCTCACCAGCCCAGGAACCGAATCTTTGTGGTTGTTTTTTTCTTGTTGTTGTTTTTTGTTTGTTTGTTTTGTTTTTTGAGACAGGGTTTCTCTGTGTATCACTGGCTGTCCTGGAACTCACTCTGTAGACCAGGCTGACCTCGAACTCACAGAGATCTGCCTGTCTCTGCTTCCCAAGCACTGGGATTAAAGGTGTGCACCACCACACCCAGCTCAGGAACTGAATCTTTAAATTGTGTTTTATTCAGAGACTTGGTGATCCATGAAAGCTAATGCCTTAAAAACTGGCATTTTTAGCCTTGAATCCCAGCACTCTGGAGGCAGAGGCAGGCAGATCTTTGAGTTAGAGAGTCAGGTTAGTGTCTGCTGAGACCAGCTTTGTACTGCGGGGCCTGGGCCGGGTTAACTAAAGCAAAAGACCATTAGTAACTGTAACAAAATGTTTTATTTAAATCATTTATATTTATTAATATTTGACAATCACCACCTATAAAACATCTATTACCTATATAACATTATAATATCTATAAGTACTTAAGAACATTTAATCAACCCCAGTTTAAATTTTTTTGAAAGGATATTAAAATTCCGAAAGCAGGTTCATTTGGGCATCTTGGTTAGAAGAATAGCTCTAGCCGAGCATGGTGGCACACACCTTTAATCCCAGAACTTGGGAGGCAGAGGCAGGTGGATCTGTGAGTTCAAGGCCAGCCTGGTCTATAATCAAGTCCAGGACAGCCAGGGCTACACAGAGAAAGCCTGTCTCGAAAAACAAAAACAAACAAATAGCTCTGGCAATTATGGCAGAATTATCTTCAGCTTGGTTCAGCTCTCTCCAGCCTTAGCTTTGTAGGTTTATGCGATCAGTTCCACAGTCTCATCAGCCAGTGTGTTCCTCACGGATCAGGATTTAAAGTCTATAATAGCAATTCCCCTGTGACCACTAGTCTCAATGCTCCGAGCTGGCTTAGGCTTCCCTCATTGGTTATCGTACCTTATGCAGTTTTGCTTCTGTTGCTGACCTTTGTCAGTGTCTGTGGCTTAGAGTTTTTTTCTTTGTTTGAGCTGTTTTCTCATGGCCTCAGGGCATAAGGCCTACATTGCTTAATCTCCATCACCTTCGTTTCTCTTTTCCGTCATGGGACACGAAAGAGTCATATGAAGTCCCCAAGTTTATAGAGGAGGTCGTTTTGTGGTCTTCTGAAATGTTCCATGGATTTTTGAACTCCCTTGAGGAAACTTGTAATTTCCACTACTTTTGTGGCTTTGAGGCCACACCTCCATTGGGCACTCTTTGCATACCTCAGTCCAATCTGGATTCCACCCATCTCATAAAGCTATTAGTTGTTGAAAACAATTGTTAGCCATAAACCTTGTTTTTAGTCCATATGTTATCATGTTAAATGCCCATAGGTGTTAGGTTGATCGTTATGCCCTTGAAAAATCCTTACTATTTATTTATTTATTTATTTATTTATTTATTTATTTATTTATTTATTTATTTAGGTTGATCGTTATGCCCTTGAAAAATCCTTACTATTTATTTATTTATTTATTTATTTATTTATTTATTTATTTATTTATTTATTTATAGGTTTTTCCAGATAGGGTTTCTCTGTGTATCCTTGACTGTCCTGG
>CAJQZJ010000838.1:2807448-2822707 GCA_907164525.1 Lophiomys imhausi
CTGGACTCACTTTGTAGACCAGGCTGGCCTTGAACTCACAGAGATCCTGCCTCTGCCTCCTAAGTGCTGGGATTAAAGGCACGTACCACCGCCGGCGGTGGTGGCGCACGCCTTTAATCCCAGCACTTGGGAGGCAGAGGCAGGATCTCTGTGAGTTCGAGGCCAGCCTGGTCTACAAAAGTGAGACCAGGACAGCCAGAGCTGTTAAACAGAGAAACCCTGTCTTGAAAAACCAAAAAAAAAATAAACAAAAATATTTTTGTTTATTTTTAATTGTCAAAAAGCAGGTGTTAGGTTGATCTTCACACCCTTAAAGAATCCTTACTAATTTTAACCTATTGCAAGTAACATGTCCTATGGGTTCCTTTTTGCAATACAGAGAATTCTGGGCTCAATGGATATCCAACCAGTCTATCTGAATTGGCAAGCTCTAGGTTTCAGGGAGAGAGCCTGTCTCAAAAAACAAGATGAAAGTGGAGCACACCTTTAGTCCCTAAAGAGAGAAGCAGAGGTAGAAAGATCTCTGTGAGTTCCAGGCCAGCCAGATGACTGAGGAAGGAAGACACTTGGCACTGACCTCTGACCTCTGACCTCCCATGCACAGACACTTGTGCACACATACAGACACACACAGGAAGAGAGGGGGCGTGGCTACTGTTCTCTTCCCCAATTTTTCAAGAGGGGTGTCCTTGAAAAACCCTAGTCGGGGTTTCTATTGCTGTGATAAGCACCATGACTAAAGGAACTTGGGAAGAAAGGATTTCTCTCAGTCCATAACTCTCAGTCTGTCACTGTGGGAAGTCTGGGCAGGAGCCTGGATGCAGGAACTAAAACAGACACCATGGAGGAGTATACTTGCTAGCTTGCTCTCATGGCTTTCTTTCCTTCTTCTTCTTCTTCTTCTTCTTCTTCTTCTTCTTCTTCTTCTTTTTTTTTTTTTTTTTTGTTTTTTGAGACAGGGTTTCTCTGTGTAACAGCTCTGACCTGGACTCGCTTTGTATAAACCAGGCTGGCTTTGAACTCAGAGTGATCCACCTGCCTTTGCCTCCTGAGTGCTGGGATATAAAGACATGCGCCACCACCTCCCTGCATTTTATCCAGCGATTTTGCCAAAGCTTCAGGTGAGCAGAATTTTGTCAGGTAACACCCTTCATAAAAGTAAAACCAAAGGAGCCTGGCATGGTGTCACACGCCTTTAATCCCAGTACCCAGAAGGCAGAGGCAGGTGGATGGATCTCTGTGAGTTCGATGCCAGCCTGGTCTACAAAGTGAGTCCAGGACTGTCAAGGATACACAGAGAAACCCTGTCTCAAAAAAAAAAAAATAGAGGGTGGGACCGGAAGGGGGAGGAGGGAGGAGATTATGATTGAGATGGAACTTGAAGAAAAAAAAAAAGCTAACCCCACCCCCCACCCCACCCCACCCCCATCTTGAAATACCACCTCTTATTCATTCACTGATGATTAACGCTCGGGCTGCTTCACATTTTGGATGCTGAGATTGACACTGCCAGTACAGGGTGCATATATTTTTTTGCTTGCAATGATTCTCACTCTGTAATTCAGGCTAGCCTCAACTGCACAGCAGCCCTCTGCTTCTTGAGTGTTGGGATTACAGGTGTTAGCTGCCACGAATAACTTACATCTCCTCGTTTTATATACCTGCATAGTATTCCATCAAAGGTTAGCTCCCTTTTTATTTTTTTCAGCCAGACATCCCCTAGTAGCCTAAGTAGTTCTACCATAAATGTTTTACAGCAACATTATCTTGCTCATGGGAAGACAGAACAATTCTGATTTCCATGTAGAGGAAGATAGGAGGAGGCACAGAGCATGCCTGTTCTCCTCTGTCCCTGACACAACCTTCTCTGCCTTCTGCAGTGCATTAATGCTGCCAAACATGGAGTGGCTGGAGTGCTGGTGTATACAGACCCTGGTGATATCAATGATGGGAAGAGCTTGCCTAATGAAACCTTTCCCAACTCCTGGGGCCTGCCTCCCTCTGGTGTAGAGCGAGGCTCCTATCATGAGTTTTTTGGGGATCCTCTGACTCCCTACCTTCCAGCCTACCCATCTTCTTTCCGCCTGGATCTTCACAACATCTCTGGACATTCCCCAATTCCTGCCCAGCCTATAGGCTTTGAGGATGCGAAAGACCTGCTCTGGTGAGCCAGTGCCCAGTCTGTCCTGACCCCAGACACCTGCAGATACCAAGCTTACCCTAAAAGTCACTCTCTTTTCCCAGCAGCCTCACTGGACCTTCTGCCCCACTCTCCTGGCAGGGGGCACTGGGCTGTGACTACAAGCTGGGGGCTGGCTTCAGTCAGAATGGAAGTTTCCCAGCAAACAGGTGAGGCGGGGCTTCTCTCTTTCCTCCCTTCCCCCCATCTCCCTTCTTCCCTTGTTATGCTGTTACCTGACTTTACTTCTTTCCCCTTCATGGTGTCTCCCAGCTCTCTCCCCTTCGTGGTGTCTCCCAGCTCTCTCCAGAATGGCTTAGTCTTGGGGAAAGCTCATGGAAAGGACTGTGACCCCCCCCAGACCCCACGGGGTCTCCCTGTTCCTCCCACCCACTTCCCACTCCAGCCACTCCCTCCTTTGAACAGGCTCCAGGTCCAGGACAGTGTACTCCTGGCCATTGTCAGCTTCCCCATCTGAGCATCCCTGGCCACCAGGTGTCCCCTGTTCCAAGCCAAGGAGGCTTCCAACAAAAAGAAGGGCAGCTTTGCTTACTGCCTTTCTTGGTCCTACTGGGCAAGTGACTGATGGTGTTACCTTCCCTCTTTTAGCCTCACTTTCCAACCTGGAGACAGATGTCCTCAATCTTCCTGCACTCTCTTCTCATTACCCTGACTGTCCCTGGTTACCCAGCTTTCTCCTTAGCTATGACCCCTTGCCCTGTCGGAGAATCCAGCATCTCTTCCTCTGAGGGTCTCCAGAGATGGAATGTCAAGCTTGGAATAACCACAATGGATAGGGTTGCCTTAAAAGACATGGCACCCTATGGGCAGAGCCTGGGCAGACCATGTTCACAGCCTGTATTGAATTTGATAGGGGGACAGGAGAGGGCTTAAATTCTAATCATATCCTTATCCCTAGTGAGGTGAAAGTGAATGTCTACAACAATCTAGAGCTCAGAAACTCCTCCAACGTCCTGGGCATCATCCAGGGGGCTGTGGAGCCCGGTGAGCCTGTTTGCACTGAATCCTGCCACTCCCCTTGGAGTGTCCCTGGGTCCTGCCCTGGTTGTAACCCACATTGGTCTGCCTTTCCTCTGCTGTCCTTTCTCTGCCCCTCTGACCCTTGTCCTCTCTTCAGATCGGTATGTGATCTACGGAAACCATCGGGACAGTTGGGTACATGGGGCAGTGGACCCCAGCACTGGCACCGCTGTTCTCTTGGAGCTCTCTCGAGTCCTGGGGACCTTGCTAAAGAAGGGTGAGGCCATCCTCTCTTCTGGTCACTCACCCAGAAGCCCCATAGTCATTTCCTGCCCACTTCTTCTTCTTCTTCTTCTTTTTTTTTTGTTTTTTTTGTTTTTTTGAGACAAGGTTTCAAAACCTTGTGTAACAGCCTTGGCTGTCCTCAACTCACTTTGTAGATCAGGCTGGTCTACTCACAGAGATCTGCCTGCCTCTGCCTCCCGAGTGGTGGGATTAAAGGCATGTGCCACCACACCCAGCAGGTGCCATACCTTTTAAGGCAAACCTATCCGTTGATTCCAGCACTGGAGACCCTCAGGGGAAGGGGTGCTGGATCCTCAGACAGGGAAAGGAGTCATAGATAGGGAGGAAGCTGGGCAGCCAGGGACAATCAGGGTAATGAGAGGAGAGGGCAGGAAGAAGGTTAATGGTGTCTGTCTCCAGGCTGGAAAAGACACTTGTGAGATAAAGTGGAGGGCTGTTAACAATGACAGAAGGTCAAACAGATGTGGCCAAAACCATCTGAGGAGGGCAGGTGGTGAGCTGGGAGTGACAGGCAGATCCCTGGAGTTCTGTGGCTGTCCAGTCTACCCTACTTGGGTGAGTTCCAGGCCATGGAGACTTCATCTCAAAAATCCAAGGGGTTACTTGGACATAACTAATCTTTTCTTTATGCAATTATTATAAATTAATCCCCCAAGTATACAGAATCTAAGTAATGGATTCTTTTGTTCAGGAATTAGTAATAAATGGTACAGAGATATGGGCCTTCTAGAAACGAGAAAGAGAAATAAAAACACCTACACGCACCGACACACACACACACACACACACACACACACACACACACACACACACACACAGGAGAACCTTGAAGGTCTAATCCAGGAACACACGGTGTGTGTTCCACCTGTGTTCTGTGTCTGTAACTGCTCCTTAGCTGTTCTTTGTCTTTCAAGATGCCAGCATCTGCTGCATTCCCCTCAGTTTGGGTTAGCCTGATTACAATCAGGCTATACATTTCTGGCAAGAAAAAGTATGGGGATTTGTAGCTGCAAACATGTAATCATGCCATATGTAAAGTTTTGTTTTGTTTTCAGTGAAAAGGTGTTAGGTGTGGTGGCTTATTTCTTTAAACTCAGCTCTCATGAGGCTGAGGCAAGAGGAGTGCCATCAGTTCAAGGTCAACCTAGTCTACACATCCAGTGTCAGGCCAGCCTGGGCCACAGAGTGAGGCCCGATCTCAATGAGTAAATAAATAAGGGCTAGGGTTGTAGGTTAGTTGGTAAACTGCTTGCCTACCATGTAGGGGGCATGGGCTTGACCCCAGCCCTTAGCAGTGGGTACAGGAGAGTCAAAGTTTGAGGTCATCCTTAGCTACGGAGTGAATTTGTAGCCAGGCTCTGATACAAAAGATGAGATCCCATATGGTAGCGCATGCCTGCGATCTCACCACTGGACAGGCTGAGGCAGGAGGATGGTGAGTTTAAGACCAACCTATGCTACTGAAGTAGTTCTAAACCAGCCTGAACTGTATAGCATGACCCTGTTTCAGAAAACCCACAAAAACAACAATGATCAAATAATCCAGTCGCAGCCAGAGGTGACAACAAGACAGGGAGCATGGAGTTGATGAAGGAACAGGATTTAGGGTCTCAGGAGTGAGGCTAGGGACTGTGGAGAGGTAGCTTGGAGATGAAAGCCAGGCTTCAGGTGCTGTGGAAAGCATGGTGGAGCCCTGGGTAAATTATAGTCCTCTGGACCTGTGATGCCTGGATTTGAACCTGGCTCTACTACCCACTGGCTGTGACCTTGGGCAAATCATTTAGCTTCTTGGTGCCTCCATTTCTTCAACTGTGAAATGGAAAGATACTTTTTTCTCTTTTACTTTTTTCTTTATGCATACAGGTGTTTTGCTAGTATGTGTGTCTGTGTACCATGTGCATGCAGTACCCTCGGAGGCCACGAGAGGGTGTTGCATCCCCTGGCACCTGAGGTTGGAAGCTTCCATGTGGTGCTTGGAATAGAACCTGGGTCCTCTGGAGGAGCAGCCAGTGCTCTTAACAGCTGAACCATCTTTCCAGCCTCACCCCTGAAAGATACTGTTGTAAGGGTTGATTTGGGATAAAACTATTGGGTGTTTTACAATATACCAATGTATTATCAGCAAATGTCTCCTGGAATGTTTGGAGAGATAGAGGTTACTGAGGGTATAGGTTCAGATTTCTTCAAAGCAGGTCTACGGTGGAACACAGAGGAGGTGGGGCATTCTAGTCAAAAGACACCCCCTGACCCATGGATTCCTGGGGTATGGTATGTTAAGAGGAGGGGGCTAGGGCTGGAGAGATGGCTCAGCAGTTAAGTGTTCTTCCAAAGGACCCAGGTTCAAATCCCAGTCGCCACATGCCAATTCACAGCTGTCTAATTGCTGGGCATAGTGGCCCACACCTTTAATCCCAGCACTCAGGAGGCAGAGGCAGGTGGATCTCTGTGAGTTCAAGACTAGACTGGTCTACATAGTGAGTCCAGAACAGCCAGAGATACACAGAGAAACCCTGTCTAGAAAAAACCAAAAGAAATAACAACAACAACAACGAAAAAAGAGTGGGAGGCTAGAAAGAGGACTGCCTCCTGGAAGCTGGCAGAAGGATTCCAGGTGATTCAGTCTGCCATCTCCTCTAGCTCCTCCCTCCCTCCATGTCTCCAGCCTACTTCATAAATCACCCTGGGTCAGAGGACCCTGCCCACCAACTCCTCATGCCTTCTTCTCTCCAGGTACCTGGAGACCACGCAGATCCATCATATTCGCCAGCTGGGGGGCAGAGGAGTTTGGGCTCATCGGCTCTACGGAATTCACAGAGGTGAGTGGGCCCCACAAAGGAGTGGGTAGAAGGAGTCCTTGAATGGGGCAGCAATGGACCGAGGTCACTTCCCCACCCTCCCTTCCCACCCCCTTCCTCACAGGAGTTCCTCAGCAAACTGCAGGAGCGCACAGTGGCCTACATCAATGTCGACATCTCTGTGTTTGGTATGGGAGGCTCTGCCAGCTGGGAGTGGGCTGGGAAAGGGAGGTGCTGGGTGTGAACAGGCTTCCTTGCTTCCTTCCGCAGCCAATGCTACCCTCCGGGCACAGGGGACACCCCCTGTACAAAGTGTGATCTTCTCTGCCACAAAAGAGGTGCGAGAGGGTCTGATGGGACTATGTAGTGTAGGGTGGGTAGGGCTGGGCCTGGGGATCACAATTGATCTGGAGATTGGGGTCTGGCAGAGACCCCAATTTGGTCATTGAGGCTGAGGATGTTCCTCTCTATCCCAGATCAGTGCACCAGGTCCCAGTGGCCTCAGTATCTATGACAACTGGATCCAATATACCAACCGCAGTAGCCCAGTGTATGGCCTGGTCCCCAGGTGAGCCCAGAAACCAGACTGGCAGGGGGACCACAGGCCCAGCATGTCCACCCAGCATTCTCTAAACTGCCCTCTTCCCTCCTCTAGCCTGGGTACGCTGGGTGCAGGCAGCGACTATGCCTCATTCATTCACTTCCTGGGCATCTCTTCCATGGACCTTGCCTACACCTATGACCGGGTGAGCAGCCTTCCACCCCACTCCCCTCCCAGAACTGCTGCATCAGGTCTCAGAGGAAGGTCTACTGCTGGCTGGATCTGGCTCATTCACTAAGCAGCTCTCTGCTGTGTCTTAGTTTTGTTTCCTGTTGCTATGAGAAAAATTCCAGACCAAAGCAACTTTGAGGAGGAAGGGTTTATTTTAGCACGAGTCCAGGTTCCAGGCCATTATAGCGAGGAAGTCACGGTGGCAAGAGCTCCAGAGAATTGATTATATTACATTTACAGTTGAGAGCAGAAAGCAATGAGTAGGTGAAGTTACCAGTGCTCAGTTCAGCTTCTCCATTCCTGAACTAGGGAATGGTGCCACCCACAGTACAGTCGGTGAAAGGAAATGTATCAGCTCAGGACCCCCAAGAGGTTCTCAGCACAAAGGAGGTGTATTTTCTCCAAAGGAACAGAGGACAGGGAATATAAGACAAAGACAAGAGATAGAGGATGAAGGAGAAGGGGAAAGGAACAAGGAAGGGGAAGGTGTGCTTGTCCTGGAGTGAGACAACGGACTGCCCGTGGATAGAGAGGAGACAAACATGGCACATAGGAAAATGCAGTTTATAAAGGTGAAAGGGAAAATCCCGTGTTAGGGTGAGGTGTTTAATTTTAATTGGACAGGTCAAGTTAGGTGAGCCAATGGGAGTTCTTGATTGCTGGACTTTGATACTTTGATAGGAGGGCCTTGGTGATCAGCCTCAGGTGAGGAAGTGGCCAAATAAGGGAACAGACCTTGGTGGCTTTAGGAATGTCATCTAATGGTTCTTAGCAAGGCAGAGGGAATGGGGGAGAAGGGCCTGCCAGGGCCATGCTTGCCATGTTGTGCTGAAGCTCCCTTCAGTCAGCCCACCTCAATGAAGGTGATCAAGCTGGACTCTCAGACAGGCTCACAGGCCATCCAGGTTTAGACAGTCCTTACTGAGACTCCGTCCCAAGTGACTCTAGATGGTGTCAAGTGCCACTTAAAGAGACACTGGGCGGGGCTGGAGAGAGATGGCTGAGCGGTTACTGGCTGCTCCTCCAGAGGACCTGGGATCAACTCCCAGCACCCACGTGGTGGCAGCTCACAACTGTCTGTAACTCCTGTTCTAGTGGAACGGACACCCTCACACAGACATACATGCAGTCAAAACACCAGTGTACATAAAATAAAACCAAATAGTTTTATAGAACAAAACAACACTGGGCAACGCAGGCCAACTTTCTTAGGCTATCTGAGCATCAGTTTCTACTCATCAGATGGTTGTATTGACTTGAAGGTGCGCCACCTTACTCAATCTACAACACTGTCATGTTTGTCACGTCATGCCTTCTGTAGGAGGGAGAAAAGACTGCTGTCGATCAGCTGTAGGATGGCAGCAACTAAGCAGAATTGAGTTTGGAAATTCTTGTGTGGGTGTCAGCAGTAATCAAGAAATGTTAGGAACTAAGAGGATTCACAGGCTGTGCTGTTGTGGGGACTGCGGTGGGAGCTGCGCACATCCAGCCTGAACCTCTGGAGGAGGAGATGCTCTAACCCATTCCCCAGCTATGCTGCCCTTGGTGGTGGAGCTGGGATTCCCATATCTGACTCCAAAGCCCCAGGCTCCTCCTTTCTATTTTGGGACTACAAGGCAGGTTAGTCCCTGAGCTTCTGGAAGTGGAAATTCTGGAGCTCACATCTCGGATGTGAGGACTGAGGCTGTGCTGGCACACAGTGTGGCTTACTGTGGGTACCTGGATTTTCTGTCCCAAGCCTACTTCCCTTCTTCCTTATTCCTTTAGAGTGAGACCTCAGCCAGGATCTACCCTACCTACCACACGGCTTTTGACACGTTTGATTATGTGGAGAAGTTTCTGGACCCTGGTGAGGAGGGGACATCCTGGAGCTGACAGAAGGGTGGGCTGAAGATGCAGCCCTGGCCTTGTTTCTTTTTTTTATTGGGGGGGAGGGGAGACTTGAGACAGGGTTTCTCTGTATAACAGTACAGGCTGTCCTGGACTCACTTTGTAGACCAGGTTAGCCTTGAACTCACAGAGATCTACCTACCTCTGCCTCCTGAGTGCTGGGATTAAAGGCTTGAGCCACCAGCCACATTACAGACAGCTGTGAACTGCTATGTGGGTGCTGGGATTTGAATCCAGGTCCTTTGGAAGAACAGCCAGTGCTTTTTTCTCTCTCTCTTAATTTAAGGTTTATCAAGACAGGGTTTCTTTGTGTAACAGCACTGTCCTGGACTTGCTTTGTAGACCAGGCTACCCTTGAACTCACAGAGATCCCACAGCCTCTGCCTCCTGAGTGCTGGGATTAAAGGTGTGAGCCACCATGCCCAGCAAGCAACCGAGCAGTCCTGGCCTTATGTTCCCTGCATAGGTTTCACGAGCCACCAAGCGGTGGCCCGGACTGCTGGGAGTGTGCTTCTTCGGCTCAGTGACAGCCTCTTCCTGCCCCTCAATGTCAGCGACTACAGTGAGACACTGCGCAGTTTCCTGCAGGCTGCCCAAAAGGACCTCAGCACCATGTTAGAGAAACAAGGCATCAGCCTGGGTATGCATACCCCAACATGGAAGCTTGGGGAGCCCTGTATCACCAGGCAGGGCTAAGCCAGATGTTCCCCACCCAGGGCCCTTGGTGACCGCAGTGGACAAGTTTGAAGCAACAGCTGCAGCTTTGGAGCAGCGCATCTCAACACTGCAGAAGAGTAGCCCTGAGTGAGCTGGGCAGGAGTCTGGGAGGGGGCACTCAGGGCAAACAGCAGCTGGACTACTGGCTTGCAGTGACCCACATGTGCTTCAGTCCCCTGCAGGTACGGATGGTCAATGACCAGCTAATGCTCTTGGAACGGGCATTCCTGAACCCGAGGGCTTTCCCAGAAAAGCTATACTATAGGTGAGCCTATGCCAAAGTCCTGGGAACAATGACTCCCACCCAAAGAGGTTCCCTGCTCCGTTGTGTAATCCCCCTCACTGAAGGCTGGGGAATGAGGTCCACCCTGCACTGCTATAAGCCCTTGCCTTCAGAGGCCAGACAGGAGCTTTGTTTTTTTCGAGACAAAGTTTCTCTGTGTAACAGCCCTGGCTGTCCCCAAACTCACTTTGTAGACCATGCTGGCTTGGAAACTCAGAGATCTGTCTGCCTTTATCTGAGTGCTGGGATTAAAGGTGTGTGCCACCATGACTGGCTCTAGACAGGAGTTTTTATGCTTGTCTATGGACAATGCTGAGTTCCAGGCAACTTTTCATTGCCCCTCAGTTTGCCATTTCTCCATTTCTCCTCAGCCACGTGCTCTGGGCACCCAACACAGCCTCTACTGCCACATTCCCAGGTCTGGCCAATGCTTGTGCTAGGGCCCAGGACACCAACTCCGAACCTAAAGCTTGGGCTGAAGTACAGAGGCAGCTTAGCATTGTCATATTGGCCCTGGAGGGTGCAGCATCCACCCTGGAACCTGTGGCTGACCTCTGACCCTAGCCCCGTCTATTGGGCATTTTATCTTGCACCTCTCACACCTGTTTCTCTGGGGCACGTCCTAGTCTTTTCTGAGGCCAGCAGTAGATACATCAGAAAACACACTCAAGCTTTTGAGGCAACAGCTGGAGGGGTCCCTGCAGTTAAGGACACATGCTCATGGTGGTGGGTGAAACTTGGCCCCAAAGTACAGTGTAGAGGCCTTTGCCCTAACCCTAACCCTCAAATAAATGAAGTCTAACAAGCTCCTGTTATTGTTTGGGAATCATAATAAAAAGAGTTCCTTTTATTATTTGGGAATGGTGAAAAAAGAACCCTAAGTGCTCTGATCCAGTCCATGGGGGAGATGAAACCCTCTCAAGCTACTGATCCAGCTCTAAGCATGTCCTTCTCTTCTGCCATGATCACCTCCTCTAGGGTGTGTCCCCGTAGCTTGCTTCCCACTAATATATGGCAGGTACCAGGGGGTGGAAGTCCTTCCTCAGAGTATCGGCCCCTCAGGAATACAACTCTGTCTTTATCCAAGGTAAGTCCATGGGCCTGACACAGGTCCCGTGCTTCATGGAGTCCATCCATGGCCAGAAGGTGTACTATGAAATCCAAGGGCAAGGTCTGTCCTTTAGGAGTGCTCAGGGCACGGGACAAGTGGGCCAGGGCTCTGCGGCGGGCGTAGCCAATGTGTCCCTGCACTGCACAGCTCTGTAGGTAGGGCAAGGTGCGAAGGAGGCGAAATAGCCGGGCATGGTTGCCTTCACGGAAGGTAGAGTCAACGGCCAGGGCAGTCTGAAGGGGTGGGCAGGCACGCAGCGCGGCAGGCAACTGGAGAACCTCCTGCAGGACTTCCACGGAACCTGTGAGAGCAAGAAGCAGAAGGATACAGGATGCTTGATGCTTTCTGGATCAGGCGTACCTCACGTCCATATCCCAATCACCACCACCAGCCCCCCAGGCAAGAGCTCTGTACCCCTCCTCTAGCCCCAGGCAAGATCATTTCCAGAACTTGGTTCTGCCCACCTGCCACTTCCAGTCAAGTCCCCTCAAGAGAGGCTAACTCACGTCCTCTCTCCCTCTTCCAAGAAAGATCCAGCTGTAAGTCCCTTCTCTGGTCTTCTTGAGGTGCCACAATACCACAGCTCCTTCAGTGTGAATCCTCACAAGGCAGAAGTGGGCAGTGCTTTCCAGTCCCATGGGGACAGGCCTGCCTGAGGTTGTCCTAGAGCACAGGCTCTCCCTGCTAGACCCAAACCGAAGATGACTCGGGGTTCCCACTGCTGGTGCTGGCTTCTACCTGGAAAGGTCAGTTTTTGAGGAAGACTCTCTCTGCCCTAGCTTCCTTTCCAGGATATCGTGGCCACTGGAACCTTGGGGGAACTAATGTAAATCAGCGAGTTTACTCTGTATGTATGTGTGTGTATGATCCAAGTGTATTGTATCAACATATAAAATCACCAAAGAATCTGCCTGCCTCTGCCTCTAAAGTGTTGGGATAAAAGGCTCCTGCCACCACGCCCATCGGATTTTCTTATAATTGAATAAACCACCCACAGAAAGGACCTTTTGGAAATTCTTTAGCAATACATTTATGGGCCAGCCCATTGAATACTTTTTAAAAAAGTTTGACCGGGTGGTGGTGGCGCACGCCTTTAATCCCAGCACTAGGGAGGCAGAGGCAGGAGGATCTCTATGAGTTCAAGGCCAGCCTGGTCTACAAAGTGAGTCCAGGACAGCCAGGGCTACACAGAGAAACCCTAGGCCAACTCTCTCAGTACTAACCCAGGTGCTTCCTTCTCTATTATAAAGAAAACGGCCTAATTTGGGAGTTGACAAGCCTGAAGTCCCAGGCTGAGCCTCTTTGGCTCTTACCAACTGACTTTCGCAAGGAGAAGCTATTGTTGAGGGATGGAAGCTGCTGTACTCCTAGGCTACACTTCGCCGCTGATGCTAGAATTGCTTCTACCCCCAAATCCTCAGGTCCCTCTACACCTTGCTCTCTGGGAACCGACTCACCCAAGTTGTAGAGCAGAAAGAGGCCCTGAAAGGCCGCCTGGCGTGGGTGCAGGGCCCCGCCCCGCGCATAGCAGCGCCGCAGCGAACCGAAGCACTCCTGCACCTGCGTCTGCAGCAACACCGGGTCCGCGGCTCCCCGCGCCTCTTCCGGCCGCACCCTCGCCACCACGGCCAGCAGCGTGGACAGAGCGGCCTCCAGCACCGCCGCCGCTTCCGCGTCACCCACGTCCTGAAGCGACAGATCCAGCCTCACGGCGCGCAGGCGGTCCGTCACAAAGCCCGCCACCTCCGCGCACGACGCGTCGGCGCGGCCGGCCACCTCACCGGCCAGGTAGCGCACGGTGGCCAGGAGCACTCGGGGCGGCCGCAGCACGCTGGGAGGGGGCCGGGGCTTGCCTGCCGCCGGCCGGCTGTACTCCTTCACTGTGCGCCGCGGGTCGGCTCGGGGCGCTTTCCCACGGCCGCCCGGCTCCACCTCCAGTCGGTGCAGGCGGCGCTCGCGCTCGCGTCGGGCGCGCTCAGCGGCCGGGCACATGTCTGGGCACAGGCCCATGGGCAGTTTGCAGCCGGACATGACAGGACTGTGGGTAGAGGACGCACACTCAGCATCGCGGGGCCAACAGAAGCCCGGCGCTGCATCCTGCGGTGAGCTCGGGAAACAGGCGCGGAACTCAGTCTGGCTGGTTTACCCTAGCTCACTCGATTTCCCCAGACCTGGCAATGCCGGTCCAGGGCCGCTCCCGCCGACTTTAGAAACGCTTCCCATAATCCACCACGCTTAGCCTCGGCTTTCCGCCTTAAATCGTCCCATGCTGCACCGGTTTGTAGTCCAGCGATGAGGCCACACTACCCAGGTCTGGGATTAGGTGAATTTTAGGTATTTTGCTCTTCGGGCTTTCGAAATAGGTAGTCTTGCTTTGCGTATCTGTCCATCATCCCTTTAACACACTAAACCAGTGTTGTGGACCTGTCATTCTTCATTGTTTCCCTGGAGATTTTCTCCTTATGCCTTTTGTTTTGAGATAAGATTTCCCTATGTAGCTCTGGCTAGTCTGGAAGTCACTATATAGGCCAGGCTGACCTTGAACTCAATAGACAGCCACCTGCCCCTGCATTCCAGTTCCGGGATTAAAGGCGTGGGCCACACACTCAGTTGATACATTGTAAACTCAACCATAGACAATAATAAGCAAACGGACCTGGTTGTGTTCTGACACTTTTTATTTTATTTCTTTAGAGACAGGGTTTCTCTGTAGCCTTGGCTGTCCTGGACTCACTTTGTAGACCAGGCCTGCCCTTGAACTCACAGAGATCTGCCTGCTTCAGCCTCCCAAGTACTGGGATTAAAGACGCTGACACGTTTTTGTTTTTTCTTTTTTTTTTTTTTGGTTTTTCGAGACAGGGTTTCTCTGTGTAGCCCTAGCTGTGCTGGACTCACTTTGTAGACCAGGCTGGCCTCGAACTCGCAAAGATCCACCTGCCTCTGCCTCCCAAGTGCTGGGATTAAAGGCGTGCGCCACCACCGCCCGGCAACTGACACGTTTTTTATTCACCATATTTATTTAAATTTTATAAATTTTTCACTTGTCAAAGAATCCTTCTCCTAACCACTAACAAACAAAACCAACAAAAAAAGAAAAAAACTTTTGTAGCTTGAGGGCCTTACGAAAAAGGAAGTAGACCAGATCCGGCTACAGACCCTGGCTCTATCTAGATGGGTAAACTGACAGATTAGTGGCCCAGATGCCACTCACATAAAACAGACAGGCAGGACCAGAAGAAGTTCAAGTCTGATTCCAAGGAGGCAGGCAGGTCAGAACTGAGAAGTCTTCACTTTTCTCATATTGATCCAGTTAATACAGATATGGCCCCTGGGGTTACAAGAGCAGGAAACAAGGCCAGATCCCAAGGAGAGGACAGGAGAAGGATGGCAGTGCTGGAGCTGAAGTCCCAGGAAGGGTCTACCCACTCAGGGCAAGTATGCATGAAGGGTCTCTGCCCTCTTGAGGTACTCAGCTGCCTTCTTTTTCACACCTTCGCGGCGGGTGGGGGATGGGTCGCCTGTAGAAAGCAGATGGCATCACTACCTTCAGAACCCGGCCTGTCGCAATGGGCCTTTTGCCCTGCTCTGGATTTTAGTGTGGCTTTGCCCCATTTTGTGAGGCTATTAAAAAATTAATTGAGCCGGGCGGTGGTGGCGCACGCCTTTAATCCCAGCACTTGGGAGGCAGAGGCAGGCGGATCTTTGCGAGTTCGAGGCCAGCCTGGTCTACAAAGCGAGTCCAGGACAGCCAGAGCTGTTAAACAGAGAAACCCTGTCTCGAAAAACCAAAAAAAAAAAAAAAAAAATTAATTGGGTTGGGCTTGGTGGCACACGCCTTTAATCCCAGCACTCGGGAGGCAGAGGGAGATGGATCTCTGTGGGTTTGAAATTAGCCTGGTCTACAAAGAGAGTCCAGGACAGCCAGGAAAATGCAAAAGAAAGAAAAATTAAGGAAAGGGGCAGGAGAGAAGGCTCAGTGGTTAAGAGCACTGGCTGCTCTTCCAAAAGACCAGAGTTCAAATCCCAGCACCCACATGGCAGTTCACAGCTGTCTGTAATTGCCAGGTGTGGTGGTGCATGCCTTTAATCTTAGAATTTGGGACTCCCAGGACAGCCAGGGTCCTATTACACAGAGAAACCCTGTCTGGAAGAAGAAAAGAAAAAGAAAAAGAAAAATTCTGCCCAACATCTCAAGAACAGAAGGCTCATGGTCCTTTTTTTTTTT
>CAJQZJ010000838.1:2842107-2861242 GCA_907164525.1 Lophiomys imhausi
GCCGGGCGGTGGTGGCGCACGCCTTTAATCCCAGCACTTGGGAGGCAGAGGCAGGCGGATCACTGTGAGTTCGAGGCCAGCCTGGTCTACAAAGCGAGTCCAGGACAGCCAAGGATACACAGAGAAACCCTGTCTCGAAAAACCAAAAAAAAAAAAAAAACCAATTATGAGCTGGAGTAATAGTTCAGAGGTTAAGAACACTGTTTTGCCAGAGGTCCTGAGTACAATTCCCAGCAACCACATGGTGGCTCATAACCATCTATAATGAGATCTGGTACCCTCTACTGTAGTGCAGACATGTAGGCAGAACACTGTGTACATAATAAATAAAAATATTTTTTTAAAACCCAGTTATGTGAATATGCTTTTGTTTTAATCTTGGGTGTGGTATATAGGGCTGCTTCAGATTGTCCACAGCTGTTAACTATGGTCTGGTGCACTAGCAGGGGCATTCATGATCTTTGCCAGATGCAGATAGTTTAATTCTGGGGTCTCTGGAGGAGGGAATAAATGGCAGAGCCCAGAGAGGGGCAGAGGTGCTCCAAAGAAGGTGGCTGCTGCTCCCTCTGTTGCTGCCTGCAATGCTGCTGGTTCACTTTCTATTGCTGTTTTGCTGAACTGCTGGATATCCTGACAACAAAGACTGGAATTGCACCAAAGAACTATGTCCCTATTCTGCAGGAAGTAGCCTATAGAGGTCTATGCCCCCTTTCCAACTCTAACCTTCTTTCCTCTCCTACCTAGTGTTGGGGGGTTGGAAGGGAGGTAGAAGTTAAGTAACCAATAAAGTAGATAAAACAAATACACAGAATACCGCTATGCCTAGCTTCCTGGTTCTTTCCTTCTCTCTGTCCTCGCTAAGCTCTTTTGTCTAGACTGGTGTAGTCCCTGGCCCTGCACAGAACTCCAGGTGCACCAGATCCCAGCAGAAGCAGCAGGGAGGGGTGGTAGCTGCTTTGTGCCCCATGTTTCCTGCCCACTGACTATGAGGTGAGGGCTCCACCTTAGCACGTGCTCTCTACTCAGTCTCGTGAAAACCATAACCTTGCTGTTTTCTGGTCTCTATGCCAAATTCACGTCTCCCTGCTTGCTGAAGGTCCAGGAGTGCTGGCCCTGGGGTGACTACGCTGTACCAGTGCATGGATGCTTAAGCTCCCATTGTCTCAAATCACAGTCACAGCCGACGCTTTCCCAGCACTCAAGCCGCCTCTGATACCAGCTTCTTCCCATCTTAGCTGGGTCAGGCAGCTCTGTCAGCATTAACAGGTGTGTAGCAGAGCTGTGGTGGCCTCTCTGTGGCCTGGGTTTTGTGTGATGGGATTGAGGGCATGGCGACCTCAGGTAGTGGGCTTGGGGGCAGATTGAGTTTTATCATTTTGGTTTTTCGAGACAAAGTTTCTCTGTGTAGCCTTGGCTGTCCCAGAATTCACTCTGTAGGCCAGGCTAGCCTCAAACCCAGAGATCCGCCTGCTTCTGCCTCTGAATGCTGGATTTAAGGTGTGTGCCACCACCACCCAGCAAGTAGAGTATTTTTTTGAATAACAAGCCAGCTTGGAAGATGGGTGCTTCTTGTCCTTATTGCCACCTACCATAAACCTGAGCCTCTTCTGGGGATTTTTGACAGGAGTGGATGAGGTTTCCAGAGGTTGCTCAGGCTAAGGGCAGTGAGCATCATGCTAATCCAAAAGAAAACATAACTGATTCAAACAAGGCTATTTGCTGGTATCTAGTTTTATTATGACCAATTTCTGCTCCATTCTCTGGCTGTCACTCCTAGATGCTTTGGTGTGCAACTTAACCAGCACAAAGAAAGCTGTACGTGGAGTTGTGGTGTAAACTGTAATCCCAGCACTGGGGAGATCATGAGTTCTAGGCCAGCCTGGGTTACATGGGGGTCAGGGGTGGGGTGTGTGTGTCCCATCTAAAGAGAAAAATGTTTTAATTTTTTTTTTTTTTGGTTTTTCGAGACAGGGTTTCTCTGTGTAGACCAGGCTGGCCTTGAACTCACAGAGCTCTGCCTGCCTCTGCCTACCGAGTGCTGGGATTAAAGGCATGCGCCACCACGCCCAGCCAAAAAATTACAAAATTTTTGAGGAAGATGTGAGGGATGGGAAAAGGAGACGGAAAAACCTTTCTTGGAAAAGCTGAACCCTGGACAGGGAAGGCTCTTTAAATCCCTTGGCAGTTCCTCCCAAGGTCTGTCTGGAAAGAACAGACAGGTTCTAGAGGACAATTTCTGCGCTGATGCCTGCGTTCCCTCCTTCCTGAGGACCCAGGTTTTGCTTAGACCTCTGCCTCTCTGGAGGTGGCATGGGTGGGGCTCAAGCCCAGTGTGTCATCACTTCCCTTTAGGTAACTGCTCTACACCCCAGGACACAGACTATTGGGTTTGGTGGCTTCAGGACCTTGGAGAGACTGACAAGGCCTCCAGCCAAACCAGTCAGTTTCTGCCCTGGGCGTTTCAACTCCAAGTATGAGCAAAAACAGTAGATCTAGACTTACACAGAGGTGACAGGGTGCAGGTGCCAGGTGGCTGGGTCCAGGTCCCAGGTGGGAGGCTTTCACCAGCCACTTACCTTTCCAGAGGCTAAGCTTGTCCTACGCAAGGAGTGCGTAAGTCTATGGAACAGGGCCAACCCTGCACTGGGCCTTGGGTACAGAGCCATCAGTGGCTTAATAGTCTGGCAAGGCAACTGAGGCCCTAGAGTGGCCCTGCTAGTTGTAGTCATTCCTGACTAATAAAGCCACCCATGGGCCAGGCGTGGTGGCGCACACCTTTAATCCCAGCACTCGGGAGGCAGAGGCAGGCGGATCTCTGTGAATTCAAGGCCTGCCTGGTCTACAAAGTGAGTCCAGGACAGTCATGGATACACAGAAAAACCCTGTCTCGAAAAATCTTAAAAAAATAAAAATAAAGCCACCCATCTTCCCACTCCTTGTACACCCCAGTCCGTTATGGACCTCTGTCTGATGTAGCCTCCTACAGCTGTGCAAGTTGCCCACTGCACAAGTTTTCCTGGTTGCACTGGCAAGCTGGGAACTGAGTTTAAATTATGAGCCCCAGGCTGGGGTGGGGAGCAAGTCTGGGTTTTTTGTTTGTTTGTTTGTTTGTTTTGTTTTTTGTAAATTCAGACTGATGAAGACGGGTGTTCCTCTAGGGAATTGGCAACCCTTTCTCAGAAACCTTTCTCTTCCTCCTCACTTCCCTGCTTTAATGTCACTTCCTCTAGGAAGCCTGCTTGGTCTCTTGCAGATGGAGCCAGCTAGCCCTACTCAGCAAGCTTCCGTGCTCTGCACATTCCTTTGACAAAACCGCATTTAGTGTTTTGCTCTTGTCTGTCCCCTCTGGACTAGGAATCCCAGATGAGCACTACAGTGACTCATGCTGGCTCAGCCAGTAACTGGGCAAGGAGTGCTTTATTTTCACTGCTGGACAGAGGTGACATCCAGGACCTTGGTAGCAGCATGTAGTCCCTCCCAAGCCAGCCTTTCCTTTTGGCATGGCAGCTGCAGGCCACTCTGGGAGCCAGGTAGACAGCCCTCGTCTGTGGGCAGCAGCAGGTCATGGTAGAGTTGGGAGTGTTAGTCTAGCCGGCTGGTGTCTGATGAAGACAACAGCCTGGACAGAGAGCTGGGGACACCGAAGAAGCTCAGTCAGCAGTAAAGATACGACTGGAAATGTCATCGAGGAGCCAGTCGATGCCAGGCAGCAGGTCCTCCCCGGTGACGGCACTGCAGCCCTGGATGCGCCAGTGGTGGCTGCGAATGGAGGACAGCTCCAGGGCCTGGGGACAGAAAGGACTGGTGGAACCAGCAGGCCTCAGCCTGTCCTTTCCTAGTCACCCAGTGGGGAAACACCAGCTTCACACCAGTGCTATAAAACCAGCTTGTGTTGCTGAGTGTGTGCTAGGAGCCATGCATTTTGCAAGGACTACAGAAATCATTTCGTCTCTTGCTAAGGCCTCCTGACCCAGGGATGGTGTGATCCATTTTGCCAAGGAAGGAATCCAACTCAGAGGCACTGCAAGCTTCCACATCACACTGCTAGCTAAAAGGTGACAGCAAGACTCTAAGGCCAGGTGGGGCACACCTGTAACACAGTACACGGGTAGGTGGGGGGGTGGGGCGGAGGCATGAAATCTGTCTCAAGCAAAAAGTCAAGATTCTAAGCCTGCTAGAGTAACAGTTAAGGTATGCTGTGGTCCCAGGGCCGGGTCAGCATGAAACACAACCCGGGCTTGCTTACTACTATGTCACACTGGGCAGAGGCTACTTAACCTGTGTCTGCTGCACCCTCTGCAAGGTGACAGTCTCTCATGAAACTGTTGTACAAATGGACTGAAGACTGAAACCTGGGAATCCACACAGAGAACATCGCCATGGGAAATTCTCGCTGCTGTCTGTGCTAGAATCCTGGGAAACTATCTACTTACAGGCTGCCTTCTCCCAGACTGTGGATTAATAAGACTCTACCTTATTAATCATTACATTCCTGGGGTTTTGCCACACAGAAGGAGCTAATAATTGCTTTTAATACCAATCATTAGTCAGGCATGGGGGTGCATGCTTCAAATTCCAAGCAGGAGGACTGCTGCTGAGTTTGAGACCAGCATGGGCTACATAGTATGTTCTAGGTCAGCCTAGGCTACAGAAACCCTGTCTCAAAAAAAAAAAAAAAAAAAAAAAAAGACTGGGCCTGGGGATGTAGCTCAGTTAGTAGAGTGTTTGCCTAGCACGCACAGGGATGTGGGAGCAATCACCAGCACTGCAGAAACTAGACATGGTGTATACCTGTAATCCCAAATACTCTGGAGGTAGAGGTAGGAGGACGAGCAGTCTAAGGTCATCCTCAGCTTCCCAGTAAGTCTAAAGCCTGCTAGGGCTACTGAAACCCAGTTTCAAAAAACCAAAAATAAATAAAAATTAAAAATAATAAAGTACTAAAGACCCTTTAGTTTTACTCAGTGGGCCTGCACCAAGGCCTGACTCACCTCCTGAATAGCATTAGAGGACAGTGCTCCAGGCAGGTCCTGCTTGTTGGCAAAGATGAGTAGGGTTGCTCCAGCCAGGCGCTGGGGAAAGAGAAGATGGATTGGGGGTTGGAGAGACTTAGAATCAAGCTTGATCCCTTCTCTACAAGCCATAAGGCCACTGGTCAGCATGCAGGGTCAGGGCTCCAGGTTGTGGGGGAGGCCCAAGTAGGGTAGGCAAAGTGAGCAGAACTACCACCCAGTGGGCATCTCTTCCTGCCATGCCTCAGTTTTCTACTGCATAATCAGGGAGAGGGTGCTGTCAACAATGACCCCCATGCCCTCTGTAGCCCTGGCCATGTTCAGAAAGCATCAGCTTGCTTGGGGCTGCCGTGGGGACTTGACTTTGGGATATAGCCACCTGCCCCTTCCTCCCAGTTCACAGATTCCTTAAATTGTACTTCCAGTAGACTGCCGTGTTGGCTTCTTTCTCTGCTTATTCCCCTTGGTGTGTTTGTGACTGGAACCTCTCCTTGTGCAAAGAAAAATCTACCTTCTGGGCCTAGCCCTGTTGGGCCCTAGGCTCAGCCTCTTACAACAGTTCAATACTGAACATGTCTCCAGATATGTTCAATACTACAGAAGGGGCTGCAGTCATACCAATGGCATGTATCTCTGAAGGCCTGACAGCCCCATGCATTCCTATGGTTCTTGCACAGCCATTAGCAACACCCTCTTACCCTCTCAAGAGTGCCCTGGCCTTCAACTAACTGAAACGTGGCAACATGACTCAAATTCTGGGACAGACAGAGCACAATCATGGAGAAACAGCAGTATCCAATAGAACTTGCAGCTTAAGATAATGGTAATTCCTGAGCATGGCTTAGTGGTGCCCAACTGTAATCCTAGCACTCAGGAGGCTAAGGCAGGAGGATGGAGAGTTTGGAGCCAGCCTGGATTACATAGGAAAACCTGATCTCAAACACACACCTTAACCCCACTGTAAAACAACAACAAAAACAAAAAACAAAAACCCTGTCAAAATAATAAATAGCTGGGGCTGGAGAGATGACTCAGTGGTTAAGAGCACTAGCTGCTCTTCCAAAGGATCCAGGTTCAATCCCAGCACCCACATGGCAGTTCACAGCTGTCCGTAATTGCTGGGTGTGAGGTAGCACATACCTTTAATCCCAGCACTAGGGAGGCAAAGGCAGGTGGATCTCTGTGATTTTAAGGCCAGCCTGGTCTACAAAGTGACTGCAGGACAGCCAAGGATACACAGAGAAACCCTGTCTCGAAAACCAAGAAAAAAAAAAAAGCCAATAATGAAGGAGTATGGTGGCATACACCTGTAATGATGTATGGCACACAGGCACACACATCATTTGGGAAGTAGAGGCAGGTGGATCAGAAGTTCAAGGCCAGCCTCAGCCAGTTAAGGCCAGCTTGAGATCCAGAGTAAAACCCCGTATCAACAAAATAAGTCTTTTAGTTCAGACAATAAATGGCAAGATTAGTCTAATTACAATGTTAGGAATGTGGAAGTTGAGGCTCAGGGAGGCTATGTGTCTTCCTGAAGCCACATAGCAGTTGGATTCCTGTGCAAGCGTCATTACCTCCCTGAGCTTGGCCTTGGCCTGATTTTGAGGCAGCTCCTGCAGCAATGGGACTGAAACTCAGGGGGGGTGGATCAGTAACACCAAAGACATGTGAGTCCAGGCCTCAGCCCAGGGCCCTCCTCCCTTCTCAAGTGTCCCAGTACATCATAGCACATGTGGCAGGTGTCTAGCTTGGCTGCAGGTAGAAGCCCAGGGCACACCTCCTCCACCAGAAGGCTCTGCAGCTCTCGCTGGCAGTCCTGCATGCGCTGGCGGTCAGCACTGTCCACCACCCATATGAGGCCATCCGTGCTCTCAAAGTAGTTCCGCCAGTAGGAGCGCAGAGACTTCTGGCCACCCACATCCCAGATGTTCAGCTTGAATCTGGAAAGAAAGGGGCAACAAAAGTCAGGCTGGTTCTGCCCTCCCTGTCTTCCCCCACCCCACAGTGGCCCTCAGTGACCCCACTCACCCCCGGTGCTCCAGTGTCTTGATGTTGAAGCCCAGTGTTGGGGAGATGGTATCTACATCTTCTCCGTTGAACTTCTTGAGGATGGTTGTTTTGCCAGCATTGTCCAAGCCACTGGGGCACACAGGTTAGGGAGAAGTCTCTGCACTCTGCAGGAGGACATGCCATCACACTACCACCCTCTTTGGAACTAGTATTTTCCTACTGTATACTGAAACAAGTTGAGCACATGCCTGACCCATAACTGGCTTAAGATAAATGTGGAAGTATGAAAACAGAATTTTATCACATAGGCCAACTCAAAGTAACTTAATTTACATAACAAATTTTGAGTGCTAGGCTGGGTGGTGGTGGCGCACGCCTTTAATCCCAGCACTTGGGAGGCAGAGGCAGGCGGATCTCTGTGAGTTCAAGGCCAGCCTGGTCTACAGAGAGTCCAGGACAGCCAGAGCTGTTATACAGAGAAACCCTGTCTCAAAAAAAAAGAAAGAAACAAATATTGAGTGCCTATTATGTGCCAGGCCCCCTCAGGTGTTGATGGACAAAGTCTCCACCCTTATGAAATTTAAACATTAGCAAAACACTAAATAATGGGGGTGGAGAGATGGCTCAGCAGTAAAGAGCACATGCTGCTCTTTCAGAGGCCCTGGGTTCAGTTCCCCGCACCCACATGGTGATTCACATCCAAACTCTGACCTCTATGGGCACCAGACACTCAACATGGTGCACATACACACATACAGGCAAAGTACTCACATGCATAAATAGCTCTTTTAAAAAATTAAAGGCTAATAAAGCAGAAGAGAAAGTTGGGGACCTGAAACCAGTGAGGGACATTTCCTGGAAAAATGGCTTTCAGCTAAGGTACCAGGTAAGGCACTGTGGGGTCTTGAGGGCCAAAATAGATAGGCCCAGTCTTTTTTTTTTTTTTAAGATTTTATTTATTATGTATACCGTGTTCTGTCTGCATGTATGCCTACAGGCCAGAAGAAGGCACCAGATCCCATTAAAGATGGTTGTGAGCCACCATATGGTTGCTGGGATTTGAACCTGGGTCCTCTGGAAGAGCAGTCAGTGCTCTTAATCGCTGAGGCATCTCTCCAGCCCTGGCCTGGGCCCAGTCTTTTGAAGGACAGAGTAAAGAGCAAATATCTAGAGGTGGCAACCACCTCCATCTGTTTCTGGAATGCTCCACAGTCTCCACTGCAGAGAGCCAACAGTGGGTGGGCTCAGCAGCCGGTAAGGACTTGGGGCAGCCGAAGCCTGAGTTGAGGGGTGAAGAGACAGGCTCTGTCTTCAGGACTTCTTCTTGCTCACTTGACCCAGGCCCAGGGACTCCATCTGTGAGGGGGCGTGAGCAAAATACCTCTCATCTTCTGCAAGGCAACTTTATTAGGAAAGCTAGCTCTGATTATCCTGTCCCTCCCAACACCCTCCATCTTTCCATGCCTCCTTCTCTCCTGTATCTTCAACGGCAGACAACCCCTATCTTCCTTTCCATGCCTCCTCCTCTCCTGTATCTTCCTCAAAGGCAGACAACCCCTATCCTCCTTTCCATGCCTCCTTCTCTCCTGTATCTTCCTCAAAGGCAGACAACCACTATCTTCCTTTCCATGCCTCCTCCTCTCCTGTATCTTCCTCAACGGCAGACAACCCCTATCCTCCTTTCCATGCCTCCTCCTCTCCTGAATCTTCCTCAATGGCAGACAACCCCTATCTTCCTTTCCATGCCTTCTCCTCTCCTGGATCTTCCTCAACGGCAGACAACTCCTATCTTGACTGCAACAGCAGAGCCCTGTCTGCACCCCATCATCCAGTGATTCTGTCACAGGTCCCCTCTACAGTGCATCCTGGGAACGGGTGTTCAGCTGCACCAACCTCTATCTTCTTGCTTTTACTTTTATTTATTTTTAGCCAGACACTTACTCTCTGGCCTGGAACTCCCTGTAAAGCAGATTTGTTTCAAACTTGTGGAGAATCTCTGGACTCTGCCTCCTGAGTGCAAGAATTACAGACATGTAACACCATGTTGGACCTTTGCTTCATTTTTGTTTGTTTTTAGAGACAAGGTCTATATAGCCCCGGCTGGCCTGGAACTTGTTCTGTAGACCAAGCAGTTCATTTTGTTTGGATGACTGATTTTTGTTTTTTCCAAACAGGGTTTCTCTGGGTACCCCTGGCTGTCCTGGAACTCACTCTGTAGACCAGGCTGGACTTGAACTCATAGATCTGCCTGCCTCTGCCTCCTGAGTGCTGGGATTCAAGTTGTGCGATACCATGCCTGGTTTTGTTTGTTTGTTTGTTTTTGAAAATATACCTTTAATCCCAGCACTCAGGAGGCACAGGCGGGAGGATCTCTGTGAGTTCAAGGCCAGACTGGTCTACAAAGTGTGTCCAGGACAGCCAGGGCTACACAGAGAAACCCTGTCTCAAAAAACAAACAAACCCAAAATTTATGAGTGTTTTTGCCTGCATGTATGCATGTGCAACATATGAGCACAGTGCCCACTGAATCATGAAGTCCAGGATCCCAGGACTGAGTTACACAAGTCTGTGAGGCACCAAGTGGATACTGGTGAACCCCTGTCCTCCATAAGAGCAACAAGTGCTCTTAACCACTGCGCCATCTTTTCTGATCCTCTTGCTTTCTCAAGTCTATTCTTACCACACCGGCTCCTGATGCTTCCCAAGCCTCATCTTGCCAGGTAGGTCTCCAAAGACCCCCTCACTGCTCTCCACTGGCCAGGTGATCCATCCTATGCTCCACTCCAGCACTGTCACTCTTGGTCCTCTCCCAGATCCCTGTTCTCCTCATCTGAGTTCCCACAAGTGTCTAGACACCTGGTCTCACCACTCCTCAGCTGGGCCATGCCATAATCATTTCTAGGCTGATGGCTGCCACCTACCTGCCTAAATAGTCAGGGTTGGTGTCTTCCCAGATACCAGCTGCTCTCCTAGAATCGCCTCTCTTATCTCAGCAAATGGCTCCTTGTCCTTCTGTTTCCAGAGTTCAGGCTTGGCTTCTCCTCCCTCAAACTCTCCTCCACTCTAGCAGCAGGTCTTCCCAGAATTAGTGCCATAATACCCTCCTACTTCCACCCCGGTCCAAGCCTCCATCCATTGTTGCTTTCATAGTACAGCTGCCTAAATGGTCCCAGCCCAAGTCTCCCTCTCTCCAACCACTCTTTATTCCTGACTTCTCTTGAACTTGCCAGTCTCATCCTCCTCCAGGAGCTTCATTCTTAGGTCCTCTGCATACGTTTTCCCAGATATCCCTACCCCCCTCATGTTTTTGTTCAACCAACAGTTACTATTTGTGAACTGTATTCTTCTCTATCCATACTACACACTTTGCTTTACCATTTTTTCCCTCCTCTTCCGTTACAGGATATCCACAAGGAAGGTTTTTTTTTTCCCCCGTTTTACCGAATTCCCTAACACAGTAGGTTTTCAATAGTTATCTAATCAGTGTCTTTCTCAGAACTGTCTAAAACAGACACGAGCGGTAAAGTTCTAAGTGCACACTAATTTCCCTCCCGCTGTTTGTGGATCGAAGATGCCCGGGCGGCCAAGCACAGCCCAAGGCTGGTGATGCAGGTGCCAGTTCATGCAATAGAAGGTCGGCAGGGGTCTCTGAGTGACAGTTGGACTTGGGGCCAACAGAGTTCACGCCTACCCCGCAGGGGCCTAGGCGGTCGTCACGCCCCCAGGAATCCGACCCCAAGGGAACCGCCAGGGCCGACACCCAGGGACGAAGGGGAGGGGGTCAACGCCGGGGAGGAGCGGGGCCCACGCTCGGGCCAGCCCGAGGACCGTGACACTGGCGCCTCCCGGTGACACCGGAGTCCCCGGCCCAGGCCCGGCCTTGACACCACCGGGCTGACTTCTGCACGCCACCCCTACCCCGCAGAATGGTACGGCCCGCCCCGGCCCCGCGCCCAGCAGTGGTAGCGGCGCGTGCGTGACGCACCACCGGCAGTGGGTACCCACGGCGGCCGCGCCCCCGCGCCCGGCTCCGCCCACCCGGCCGGCCCCGCTATCCTCGAGACCGCTCGGGCGCTCTAAGGATACAGCATGAGCAGCCGCAGCTCTCGCTCTTTTTGCTTCATCTTCTTCAGAATGGTCAGAAGCCCCATGATCCCGTGGTCCCCGCCCGGCCGCCGTTTCTTCCAGTCCCGGGACCCCGCTCCCGTTTCCTACTGGCCAGTGTGGCTCTTGGTTCCGCCTTCGTTGTCACGTGATCACCTGGATGCGTGGAGTCGCCACCTAGCGACCCGACGGCGAATTTGCGGCCTGCTGCGTTAACCCTTCGTTCGCCTCCGGGCGGCTGAGAGTTGACGAATTCCCACGCCTTGCGACTCTTGAAGCCTCGGTCGAGGGCGACAAGCTGACATTCTCGAGCTGGATCTCGTTTGGGTAGGGAGTACCGGCGGAGCGATTCTGAGTCAGGAGTCCGAATCTAGTTCCACAAAGGGCTGACGAATCATTCGGGGACCGTAACATGGCCCGGTTCCGGAGCATCTTCTGACTTGCATTATCCATATTTGCCAGTTCCGGAGAATGGGTTGATTGCAGTCCGGGATTCTGTCGGAAATGGCTCTGTGCTTTTAGTCGGGGTGATAATGCCCCCTAGGGGCCATTTCGAAACGTGCGGGCTGTAGGGGCTCCTTTGGGTTGTTTCAATGACGTCATAATCGTTTTCGCTCTCTAAGCTCCCCGCAATGTGGCGGTCAGACCCGCACAAAGGACTGCTCTTGCCCTCTAGGACGCTTTCAGGTTGGGAAGCTCGATTCTAACTGTTAGGATAAAACTGGCCGGGCGTGGTAGAGCAGCCTTTAATCCCAGCACTAGAGAGGCAGAGATTGAGGATTCTCCGAATTCAGGACCAGCCTGGTCTACATAAATTCCAGGACAGCCAGGATTAGTAGACAGACAGTCTCAAAAAACAAACATAAAAAACCTGAAGCCTACCTGGTGCTTAGCCTTATGGCTGCTGGTATGTAGTATGTATTCAGTCAGAATATGTTAATTCGATAAATGACTTTGACCCAGAGTTCTTTTTAAAAAAAATATTTTGCCGGTCGTGGTGGCGCACACCTTTAGTCCCAGCACTTGGGAGGCAGAGGCAGGCGGAACTCTGTGAGTTCGAGGCCAGCCTGGTCTACAGAAGCGAGTCCAGGACAGCCAGAGCTGTTATACAGAGAAACCCTGTCTCGAAAAACAAAACAAAAAAAAAAGTCATTATCATTGTGTGTAAACTGTGTGTGTGGCTGCATATACCGCTGGTGGTGAGAGGACGACTCTCTGGAGCTGATTTTCTCCTCACCCCAGTATGTGGGTTCCATTCCATGCAGGGAACTCAGGGCATCAGACTCTCAGCAAGTGCTTTCCCTGGCTGAGACATCTCACGGGCCCAGAGAGTTAGTTTCTCTTTTCAGTCCTCCCTTCCCTTTCTTATCCCTTTGATTTGTTGAAACAGGGTCTCAGGTAGCCAAGACCGTCCTTAAACTCACTGTGTAGCTGAGGATAGCTTTAACTCTTGATCCTCCTCCCACCTCCCAAGTGCTAGGATTGTAGACTAGTCCACCATGTCCAGACTATTGTTTATGTGGTTTATTTTTTTTTCTTTTTTTTTTTTTGGTTTTTCGAGACAGGGTTTCTCTGTGTAACAGCTTTGGCTGTCCTGGACTCACTTTGTAGACCAGGCTGGCCTTGAACTCACAGAGATCTGCCTACCCCTGCCTCCTGAGTGCTGGGATTAAAGGCATACACCACCACTCCTGGCATGGTTTAACTTTTTTAAATTTTTTGTTTTAATTTACTGTTTATGTATGTATAAAAATGTTTGTTTGCTTGCATGTCTGGGCATCATGTGAGTGCCTGGTTTCCCTGGAGGCCAGAAAGGGGCATTGGAGCCCCTAGAAGTCAAGTTATGGTCAGTTCTGATCTCCTACCCAGGTGCTGAAAATGGAACGGTCAGTGATGCTAAGTAATGTAGCATTTCTTCGCCCCTTTTGTTGTTCTTACGTGAGAGAGGGTCTCCTGTAGTTCCTGCTGGCCATGACCTCCCTGATACTCTTGTCTTTGACTCCCAAATCTGGGATTGCAAGTGTAGATCACCACCAGTTAAGGCTTCAGAGGTACTAGGGGATTGAACCCAAGACCTCATAAATGCTAAGCAAGCATTGTAACAACTGAGCTACACTCCCAGATCTAGAATAGCTTTTAAATCCTGGGAAAGAGTGTCTGGGAGGAGCTGGAGGGGCACGTGGCGGGGGGGGGGGGGGGATAGGAATTATATGTGTGTGTATGCATGAACTTACCAAAGAATTAAAAAAAAAAGACCAAGGTTGGGGTCTAGCCCAGGCTGCCTTTCTCTTTGTCTCATAGAAAGGAGAAAATGGTGTTCTTGGAACCTTTAGGAAACATCTAGAGAACCAGGAAGATGCTGTATAGATCTGGGGTTCTATTTAGTTGTTACCATATATGCGCTTGAATGTGTGTGTGTGTGTGTAGTCATCCACAAGAAAAGTTAAATTAAAATGGTCAATTTTTTTTTTTTTTGGTTTTTCGAGACAGGGTTTCTCTGCGTAACAGCCCTGGCTGTCCTGGACTCACTTTGTAGACCAGGCTGGCCTGGAACTTACAGAGATCTGCCTGCCTCTGCCTCCCGAGTGCTGGGATTAAAGGCGTGCGCCACCACCGCCCGGCTAAAATGGTCAATTTTTTTTTTTCTGAGACAAAGTGCTGTGACTAAAGTTGTGTGTCACCACTGCCCAGCTAAAATGTTGAAATTCTTATAGCCACGTGGAATGGGGCAAGGCCTGCCTTCAATCCCAGCACTCTGGAGGTGGATGCAGGATCAGGAGGACTACACAAGGTCCATCCTCAGCTACGTAGGGAGTGAAGAGCTATCCTAGGCTATTTGAGGCTGGAGTGCTTGAACCAGCACTTCAGAACTAGCAGGATGACAGACTCCTCTAAAAACTGTAAATCAATAAAGCAGGTGTCACCTTTACAAGAGCACCTCTACTCCAGGCATCTTCAAGGTCAGAAGTGAACATAAACAACCTTTTATTCTGGAACAAAAATGAAACCTGCTGGGACTCAAAGACCCCTGTTTAAATGAAAATTGCTAATCATTAAGTATTTGAAGTATTTTGAAATACTTGCACTCATTTCAAAATATCTAAACATTTTTATTTTCTTTTCTTGGTTTTTCAAGTCAGGGTTTCTCTGTGTATCTTGGCTGTCCTGGACTCACTCTGTAGACCAGGCTGGCATGAACCTCATAGAGATCTGCCTGCCTCTGCCTCCTGAATGCTGGGATTAAAGGTGTGCACCACCACACCCAGCAATTACAGACAGCTGTGAACTGCCATGTGGATGCTGGGATTTAAACCTGGGTCCTGTGGAAGAGCAGCCAGTGCTCTTAACAGCTGAGCCATCTTTCCAGCCCCTAAACATTTATTTTTAAGGTGACCTTAGAGAAGTTTTCTATTTCATTCTTCTTAGAACTGTAATGCTGTTTACAGCCATACCACCTTGAATGTCTGATCTCTTCTGAACTTGGAAGCTAACCAGGGTTGGGTCTGGTTAGTACTTGGGTGCAAGAACTGCAATGCTCATATTAGCATATATAAGTTACAGGGGCTCAGACAGGTTTGCACAGAGGCAGTGGTGGCACATGCCTGGAATCTCAGCACTGAGAGTTCGAGGCCAGCCTGGTCTACAAAGTGAGTCTAGGACAGTCAAGGATACACAAAGAAACCCTGTCTGGAAAAACAAAACAAACAAACAAAAAAAGACTTTAAGGTTCAGCCACCAGCACCAAAATAAGTAATAAATAAGGAAGTGAAGAGAAAAGAAGGAAAATCTGATTTTCTCTCTGGTAAGACATACAAGCTAGTCATATTTTTCATGTCACATGCCTATAATAGAGGCACCAACCAGCACTTGGTGGCAGCATACTCAAATACAGGTTTTGTCCTGTTAAATAGCAAAGAACCAGAAGGTGCAACCTGAATATTGAAATGGACCAGTTCTGTCCTAGCCTGCATCTGAAGACTCCCACTACCCTTCATCTCCCAAGGAGTCTCCAGTGTCCAAGGGCAAACCCTATCCCCAGTGTTTGTTCCTGACTGTTCATTGGTTGTGTACACCATGTAGGACTCTTTCAAGCACCTCTTGGAATAGCAAAAGCCTGAACTTTAAGGTAAAAGACTTACTTCCAGGATGACATGTCCTTGGGAACCTGCCAAGGACAGATGATTTCTTTGATCATAGGATTATGGGCAGAGGCATGCCCTGAGGCATCCGTCCCCAGATCACATAATCTCTGGACTGCCTGTTGTTCCTCTGCCCTCTGCAAAAAGCTTTGAAGGGACTGAGTCCAGGGGCATGACTTGGAAGCTCATGAAAGCTTCTGCCGAAAATCATGTTGCCAATTCATTACGACTGGTGAAGATATTTAAGTCAAGATTCACGTGGACACAGTGATTGGCTCCTCTTCCTGTCTCACATCCTCCTGGTCTGGCAGAGAAACTCTTATCATAGTCTCATCCGGAAGCTTTACCCTCTTATATTGACCCTTTGCGGGTCTGAAGACGGATTCTCCTTGAGATTCTGGAGTGTCTAGGCAGGGAGTTGTCCCCCTCGGAGCCCAGGGGCTTCGGGTTGGACAGAATATGGAAGCAAGACCCTCGCAGGCCTAAAACATCTGTATGGTGAGCCTAATAAACTTTTCATTTGGTAAAAGACTGCAAAGACAATTCCTGCTTGATAAACTGTCCTAAGATCTACGAACAAAATTCAGAGACTTTGGGACTAAAAGCTTTGATGAAGGACAGCCATCCATAAGGATCCATGCCCAGAGGAAAATATCCTTTTGAGAAACCTTAGGTTAGTGTTAAATGTTTGTATTATAGGTATTAGGGTATTATAGAGTTAGGGTTCGGGTTTTAGGATTTAGGAATTTTATAGGCAATTGTTAAGTAATAATAAATAATACCTTGATAAATAAAAATTTACTGTTACAGAAGACAGGTGAGAACACTCAAATATCTTTATCCCAGGTCTCAGCCCAGGTGTTTCATGGGTGGGGCACAAGCAGTATCCTACCCAACCTGGAGGTGATGCAAGGAGTGATTTACTCACCCTCAGCCAGACACTGGCGGGCACACACCAGCCTCAGCCTCACCAAGACCTTAGGAGTTGGGAAGGACCAGAAACAGCATTACCAGCAGCCACTTCTGCACCCACTTCATCTGTTGCTTGTGGTTCCCTTAAGAACAAGACAGTAGTAACTGGGCATGGTGGCATAGGCCTTTAATCCCAGCACTCGGGAGGTAGAGGCAGGCGGATCTCTGAGTTCGAGGCCAGCCTGGTCTACAAAGCAAGTCCAGGATAGTCAGGGCTGTTACACAGAGAAACCCTATCTCGAAAAAAAACAAAAAAACAAAAAAAAACAGGGAAAGAGAGGGGATTTTCATTTCATTTTACTCATCTGTTTGTTTGTTTATTGAGACAGGGTCTTTGTGTAGCCTTGGCTGTCCTGGAAGTCACTCTGTAGACTAGGCTATCCTTGAACTCATGAAGATCTGCCTGCCTCTGCCTCCCAAGTGCTGGAATTAAAGGTGTGTGCCACCACCCCCCAGTGGGATTTTCCTTTTTAAAATTTTTTTATTATTTTTTAATTTTACTTACATTAGTGTTGTGCCTCCATATATATCTATGTGAGGTTGTAAGATCCCCTGGAACTGGAATTATAGACAGTTGTGAACTGCCATTTGGGTGCTGGGATTTGAACCTGGGTCCTTTAGAAGAACAGCTACTACTCTTAACTGTCAAGCCATCTCTCCAGCCTGGGGTTTAGAGAAATCAGGCCTTGGCTAAGGTCACAAAGGCTTTGGGAAAATGTAGGGGCCAAGGTCCCAGCTGCTGCCTTCACAGCTCCGTTGCTTACTATTTATACTTCCTGGCCTCCTCAGACCTTCCAGTGAGCTTCCTGGAAATACATGTGATTTAAGGAAAGCACAGCAAAGTGCAGGCAGTGTTTCCCAGGCAGCTGAGGGCTTCGCAGAGTGCATGTGTCATCTCCCAGTTCCTCTGAACTGGCACCACCCACCACCACCAGGGCAGGACTGATGGCACCCTGACACAGAGCTGCAGGTACAGTTACCTACACCTTGGGAGGCCCTTTCATTAGCCATCCATGACTGCTGTGTTGAAACTGAAAGTGGTCCTTCCTGAGTTATGTCCCCAAGAGTTGCTCCTCCAATCCCTGACCAGCAATCAGCTGCCTAGAATGGTTCCCTTTGGCAAGCCTTTGCCTTCTTCCTGTGTATAGATGACTCTCAAGACCTTGCTTCCCAATTCTAGCTATTGGCAAGGAATGGAAAGAAACAGGTAAGGATAAAAGTCCCTGCAGTGGCAGGTGACAAATGGTTTAGCACTTGGAAGGATGATCAAGAATTCAAGGGCTGGGAACTGGAGAAGTGGCTCAGCAATTAGGAGCACTAGCTGTTCTTCCAGGAGACCAGGGTTCAATTCCCATCACCCACATGGCAGCTCACAATTGTCTGTGACTCCAGTACCAGGGGATCTGACAACCTCACCCAGACATACTTGGAGGTAAAATACCAATCCACATAGAACACAGATAAATAAATCATTAAAAAAAAAAGAACTCAAGAGCTGCGGCTAGAGAGATGGCTCAGAGGTTGAGAGCAGTGGATGCTTCTCCAGAGGACCTGGGTTCAATTCCCAGCACCCATATGGTGGCTTACAAACATCTGTAACTAGTTCCAGAAGATCCTCTTCTGGCCTTCCTGGGCACCAGGCTTGAAAGGGGTACACAGACATATTTGCAGGCAAAACATGTGCACACAAAATAATAAAAATTTTAAAAGAATTCAAGGTCATCCTTAGCTGCCTAGATAATATGAGGTTACCCTGGGGAATATGAGACCCTCTTTCAAACAACAGAGTCTGTCCTGCCCTGGCGATTGGGGCAGGAGGATGGATGTCCTGCTGAGTGGAGCTACATAGACTCCTTATGTCTGTCTGTCATGAGCTTAGGGTCCCCCCAGGACCCACTCATCCACCTGCCCTTCTGGCAGCAGCATCCTGATGGCCTTGGGAGTTGCTACTTCCTTACTTCTAGTCTTGTGGTTTAGATAAGGCTGAACCCAGCCCCTGCCAAAGAATGAGCCTGCAACCATGGCTTTGCCCACCTCATGGTTTTCAGGAAGGCACATGAGACTCAACTCAGACCAGGGAGAGAAAAGCCTGGGACATTTGTCGTATCTATTGAGAATGTGTGGGAGGACTCCCCTCCCCAGGACAAATAAGCTGCTGCTGCTTTAGAATGAGAATGTAGCCAGGCTCCCAAATGTGTTTGAGGGCATCTTCTCTCTTTCTTTTCAGGGTTTCTTCTGTGTGTAGTCCTGTCCTGGAACTCACTCTGTAGACCAGGCTGGCCTGGAACTCAGATCCACCTACCTCTGGCTCCTGAGTGCTGGGATTAAAGGCATGTGCTACCACCATTCAGGAGCCTTTTTCATTAAATATGTATATTTCCTCTGTTCTTTCATCTGGAAAAATTAGAGGGGTAGGGTCTTGCTATGTATCCCAGGCTAGCTTTAAACTTGTGACTATTTTCCTAAGACAGAAAGAGAAGATTATGGGGACGTTTAAAAGAAAGACACCCTTTACCCTGGATTCTGGTTTGAAGCTTCTTGCCAGCTGAGAAGCAAGAACAACACAAACATCAGCTGTGGGGCTGGAGAGATGGCTCAGTAGTTAAGAGCGATTACTGCTCCTGCAGAAGACTGGTTGATTCCCAGTGCCACATCAAGTGACCGACTCACCAAGTGCCTGTAACTCCAGATCATGTGGCTTTTGAGTGCACTTGTGCACATGTGGCATGCATAAAATTGTGCAGATACACACACAGACAGGAAGACAGACACACAGACACATGCAGAGACACACACAGACAAATCTGCAAGTGAAAGCTTGTTCGATGTATTTAGTTACTATTGTGTGCATGAACATCTGTGGGTGAGTGCACATGCATGTGTGGAGGTCAGAGAACA